>OY986044.1:22734317-23334317 GCA_963920215.1 Nineta flava
TGTAATGTCTAATAGGGACTACAGACGTGTAACCTGTGCAGGAACATATTAAGGACAAATGAATGTTCGGTAGTAGGTTGCTAGTCTGTATAGCTGTTGCATGTTACATGAAATTACATGTTCTTGAACTGGTTGCTGTAAAAATCAAAATTATTTGATATTTTGTGGTAGGAGTTTAATGTTCCTGTAAAAATTGCTCGTATGTAGCGAAATTTGCAACATATTATCTAAAATTTTATGTTTTCCTAATATTTTTTTTTGTTTTATTACCTAGATTCGTTACTTTATATACTTTATTAATTTTATCCTTTATGTTTTGTATTGATTATAATACATTTTTGTAAAATTTTTTACAAAATATATACACCTAGAGATACATACAAATAAACTAGTAGATAAATAAATTACAAATTAAATGAGATAGATAGAGACAAGATGACAAGTGATGAGTTCAATGTTGCTGCACAATGTTCCTCGTGTGCTGCCTACTTAACTTGTTCAATGATGAGCAAGTGAATTTAGATTTAGACACGTGAGGGTCGAATCGAGGTCTAAAAAGATGCCAAAATATGATTGGAGATTATTAAGTTGAAACCAATGTAGTTTATAGACTCCAGAGGTAGGCATAGACCGCTCTCTGGAGCCACGGGGCTCCCCATAAGAAAGTGAGAGTAAGTAAGAAAGGTATGTTTTGAAGTAAGACGAAACGATGTTTCAATACAGGTTGCCTACCGATTCTTGCCCAATATTTTGTTTGATTTTATATGTTTCAAATGTGAAATTCCCGATTCACATAGATAGGAATATGCGAAACAACTACAAAACAACTAAGCATTTTATTTATTTATTTTTAATAATTCCGGATATTCAAACAAAGATGGGTTTTCTGCGACGATTTCCCAAATACTATTTGTGATCGTGTTCATGGCTCCTAATAAATTATAATTTATTGAAGGATTCCGGAAAATATTTCTATTAAAGCGGGAATTTTAAATTTTCTATTAAAAGGGGCCACTAAAAAATCACTCTTTACATTTATATTTTCGAAATTTTTAAATCGATTATTAAATTGTAAAATTACCGTGTCACTAAAATCACTACTTTAATTTTTTTTTTTAAAGAAATTATGCGAAAAATAATTTTCATTAGCAGAATAGTACTTTTCACTTTTTTAATTCAAAGTAGACTAACTCGAAGAAACTCAGTCAAGTTGAGTAAGCTAACATAAAATTCCCACTTTATGTAAAATTCAACCATTTAGAAATTAGTAGCAAATTAACACCCACCCACCAAGCTTTATCATTGGCATGTTTATTGTATCCAGTGTAATCAAATTCCCATGATACTATACCCCCTACTAAGAAAAAATATTTAAATCAGATAAATAATTGTTTATTAGTTCTCCGATATGAATAGTTTAGGCAAATTATTCAGAATTCCCAAAAATCTAATTCTAAAATCTAAACTATTGTCAAGCGGTAAACGTAAATGATCAAAAGATTTATATTTTATAATTTATATTTTATTCATACACAAATATATTAAAAGGTTCATTTATGGCCCAAATTACCAGCCCAAAATTCCAGAGTGTGTATTCAATGTATTGTATACTTTGTATAATAGTGACCATAAAAAAGAGTTGGTATTATATATTTTTTTCAGAAAATGTTTTAATTAAAAAAAGAAAATAATAATAATTGGGAGGATACCCTGTATTTATGTAATTGGAGGATTACCTGTATCTATCTCTCTTTCTACCAGTCACTCAGAGCTTGTGAAGTCAAACCCTGCCCACCTATGTTATAGACAAATCAACTTGATAGGTATTAAAACCTTAACCATCTACATATATTTTGTATGAATTCATCTTAGTTTAGTCAAAATTCGCTTTTGCTTGAATATAATTTTTTTTTAAATCTAATTTTGGATTACAAAATATTACAACAAATATAAAGTGCGTCGTTGTCTATTTGTTTATTTGACTAGACATTACTTAAATGGACAGATTGAAAATGAGTTTAGTAAATGTGAACATGACCACGAACAATTCATGAACATGGATGCTCTAGCTAGAAGGTTCTAACTACAAGTACAGAACGCTAAACTAACAATTAGTGTAATTACCGACGAGTATCAATATCTACTACCGGAGGAGATTTTACTTTCTTCTAACCTACATCGAAAGAACTCGAACCATATCGAAATATATTTGAATTATACGTAACAGATACAACAGTACCTATTCGACCACTCTAAATATCAAGATTGAAGACTATGAATGAGAGTTTTGGTTCTATAAAATCTCAATTTCATTAACTATATCATTTTAATTGATTTTCGCACAGATAATGTGATACAACATCGGTAACGATATCGATATCGATACAGTTTGTTGTATTTAAAATAATAATACTTACATTTAAAATGTATACTTAAGGATTACCAGTAACCACCGGTTGTATTCAAACTGGAGCTTCAGAAAGATTCAGGCTTGGTTTTTTGTTTACAAGTAGTTGAAGTTCATATAAATCAATAATAAAAGTTTCACGGGGAGGGGTTACGGGGGTGCTTAATTAATTATTTATTGTTAAAGTTCGAGTTTTAATGAATTGCTCTTATGGAGTAATTCATATTTTCACACATATTTTGGCATATTTTGATCATTTTCACTTGGAATAAAATTAGACGAATAAAAAAAAAACGCAATAAATAATTGAAATATTAATAAGAGATGGATCCATTAAAGTCCGGTATGCCGGGCCAAAAAAAAAGATATTTAAGAAAACAACTGAGATTTCGAGTTGATTTTATTTCTGTCTGCGGTAGCTTAATTACCCAAAATCTCGGTTTTTTTTACATATCTTTTTTTTAGACCCGGTATGACGGACCTAAATTAAATTTTAATTTTAACTTACGGCAAAAAATATTCAACATTATTGTGGACTTTTATGAATGTACTATATAAGATTTTGGAGAATTATAAAAAAGACTATACATTAGTGCTCGTACATCCTTAATGGACTCTTTACTTTGCTCTGATTGCATTCGTTAAATATTTACTCAATGGAACATGCAAGACGTCTATAAATGATCGCATCAAAAGTAGTCTTATCACATTAAAAACAATCGTGCATGCGCATGAGATGAGTTTGTTAACTGAATTTTCAGAGAGCCATAAAAAATTCGAATTACCAACCGGTGACCACCAGTTGTATTCAAATTGCAAATAATTGATTTCCATTAAGCTAGCAGAGCAACCTGAGCAGAACACAATTATAATTGTTTCATAATTAGACGATAATAAAATGCTAATTAAATCCCTTAATTAAAAATTAAATGCTCTTTGTTGTATTGTGTTACTGCATGCTCTGCTAGCTTAATGTTAAGCTAGCAGAGTAATATTTAAAATATCAATTTATTATATTATATTTAGTATCATATTATTAAGCTAATTAAATGCTCTAATTAAAACTTTAATGCTCTTTGTTGCACTGTGTAACCTCATGCTCTGCTAGCTTAACCAGCAGAGCAATATTTAAAAATCAATTAATTATATTATATTTAATATTAAATTATTATGCTAATTAATTGCTAATTAAATGCTCTTTGTTGTATCGTGTATCCACATTTCACGATACAACTAGCAGAGCATGTGGTTACACGATACAATAAAAAGCAATTAATTTTTAATTAGAGTATTTAATTAGCATTTAATTAGCTAAATAATTTGATATTAAATACAATATAATTAATTGATTTTTTAAACATTTCTCTGCTAGCTTAACATTAAGCTAGCAGTGCAACTAATTTTTAATTAAAGCATTTAAATTTTAATTAGCTTAATAATTTGATATTAAATAAAATATAATTAATTGATTTTTTAAATATTGCTCTGCTGGTTAAGCTAGCAGAGCATGTGATTACACAGTACAACAAAGAGCATTTAATTTTTAATTAGGGTATTTAATTAGCATTTAATTAGCGTCTAATTATGAGACAATTATAATTGTGCTCTGCTCAGGTCGCTCTGCTAGCTTAATGGACATAAATAATTGTGTGCGGCTGTTTAAAAACAGTGTATTTTGTATTTTGTTCTTAGAGGGGTTTAGTTTTAAAATAATTACTAATTGTATGTAATTGAACCGATAACCTCATAGTTCCTGAGGTAATTGCAGAAAACTATACTTTACGGAAATTAAAGCCACATCTGTCTTGTCCATTACATTTTCACTGGATTGATTTGTTTTCACTTTTCATCTATACGAGTACTAACGTACCACAGCACTCCTGTACGTTTAAATGGTACAACATCCTTTAGATACAGGCCTGGTCAACAAGCACTTGAAGGACAAAAATAATTAAAAGTTCCGCGTCCAGTGTCCAGTGTTTAGTATGAGAATTAGAATACGCATGCAATACAAGTGAATTGAACATAAAAACAAGCGTACTTTTAAAACAATCATGTTTTTAAATGAAAATTGAATTTAAACTTCATTCCATTCACCAACCAAGTTAATAATGGTACTTTTAATAATTATGACGTAACTAATTCCTGTCTTCTTGTTCAAATTTAATTAGTTTTTCTTTATAATGCTAATTGGTTTTAATTTATACAAATAATAAATAATACATAGATTCTCCACCATTTCATCATCCTGCCTCCCGCCTGCCTCTGTGTGTCTCTGATGCATTTATTCTGCATTTAATTGTTTTCGAGCAGATTTTCTTTTTGCAAGCTTTTACATTAACTTGCAATATATGTCTGTATGTATGTATGTTCGGGTCATTTTGCAAGCTTTTATATTAACTTGCAATGTATGTCTGTATGTATGTTCGGGTCAAATCTTGCAAGCTAAATTAGAACCACTTCCTGTTATCCTACGGAGTTGAATTTTTACATGTTGGTTCAGTTCCAATGACAGTGCATTTTTACGGTAAGTATGGCAAGAATGGACAAAGAGGAATGGGGGACGTTTAGAGTCATGGAAAACACAAATCAGAAGTAAAGTTGTAGAAAATTAGTTTTACTATAATTAAGATTCTTATCATTTTTTCTGTTTCTCTAATATTTACAGTGATATTGACGGTTTAAGATTGAAGAATAAATCCTAAATGTCTTTATCTACATTCGTGTTGTAGATAAAGTAATGAATTAAAAAATGTAAAAACTGATAAGGCAATGAATTGTAGCAAACATAATTTTCTACAACTTAACTCCTTACAATTAAAATTAAATTAAAATTTTCCTAATATTTAGTGAGATATTTTATATTGTGTGTTTCTTCTTTCTCCAAGAACCATGATAGTAGAGTTTAAAGTTTCCATAGATATGTCATCAACAAAATCTTAATAAAAAAAAGACATTTCCAACTGTCAAAATTTAGAAAAAAATAATTAGTTGACATAAATTTCCTATGCTATATTCGATATATTCCTTCTAAAAGTAAGACGAAAGAAGTAAGAACTGGTAAGAACTGGATTCATTCCATTACTCGTGGAAATAATAATGAAGAATGAAACTATAACCCAAAAAATAATTTTTGGAATAATTTGAAGAAATATTTAAAAAAAATAATAAATAATAAATATTAAAATTTTTATTCGTATTCGACCCTTTTATTTTTTAGTACTAACTTAACAGGCAAACGACCAGTCAACAATGACGCTTTAAATGAAATGAACTGGTTAAGAAACATTTAGATACAATAACACAGCGATAACTAAAATAAACTAATAGTAAAAAAACAGTTTTAAAAACAAGCTTTTATTTAAATGAACTAAAAAGAAGAAAATAAATTAATGTATAAAAACATTTTTTAAAACAAGCTTTTATTTAAATGCTCTAAAAAGAAAAAAATAAACTTTAAATTGAATCAAACCCATTAATTTATTACATTACAAAATTTATATGATATTAATGTTTGTCGCGACATTTACTTGTGTAGATGTATTTACCTAGATGTGTTCTTTTATACACAAGTAAATCTCGCGACAAGCTTTAATATCATATAAATTTTGTAATAATTAATGGGTTTGATTCAATTTAAAGTTTATTTTCTTCTTTTTAGAGCATTTAAATAAAAGCTTGTTTTAAAAAATGTTGTTGTTTTTTTTTACATTAATTTATTAGATTTCAATAAAAAACCTTTATAAGTGACTTGTACACATCTAAGTATCAATTGACTATTCACTTCAAACTTTTTGTCCAATTGTTTGCATGAAAGCTTCCAGGAAAATGAGTTCCGTATTTTTTTACTATCTAACTAAGATCAGAATTTAAACAATCCGATTATTTTAATACAGTTGCAGACTTTTGGCATTCCTTGTTCAACACATCTTACACTAATGGGGCCGGCCGAGTGACCAAGAAATTTTTGATTATCAAGCAGATTGGTTTGATGTTAAACTGCTTACATTACAAATTGTTTACTCTAAATAATAATTTTTCGAAAAGTCCAACTAAGTTATTTGATTTTTTGATTCTATGTCTTTAGAAGCGAAAAAATTATAATATTAAAGGGAGTAGGGAATTAAAGATTGATTTTGTAACTCGATTACAAAAGTTTGTATCATTGAAACACAATAATAAATCAACATCAATACTTTGACATTCATAATGTTTGTACGAGGCCAACGTTTTATAGCCGACTGGAAGAAAGTTATTTTTCGAAATCTTATGACTGGTATTGAAAATAAATCATTTAGCGTCACTCTTTCCAACACAAAAAAGTACATTTGTCATGATTTTAGCTAATATTTTAGAGTATTCATTTAGATTGAACACAATTGAAACAGTTTTATAAAATACTTGATTTATTTTCATATAAAAATCTGATAAGCTTCCAAAATCAATCATTTCCCAGCAGCCTCAACGGACGTTGACTTAATAATATACATATTTAAATATAAAACAGTATTTTTTGAGAATTTACAAAACCTTTATTAAAATAAACAGGATCAATACTTACAGAGTGTTTCAGTGATAATTTCTAGAGTATAGTGAAGTTTGTTTTGCAAAAAGAATTTTTTCCTCAAGCGTATATCTCAAAAACAAACCGTTTTTGATTCACTTTGTGGGAAGGTTTTCTTAATTCACAATGTAATCTATTTCTACTGTGGAATAATTTCACTAATTTGGATGATTTTTTGACTAGTCGATTCAAAAAAAAAGTGTGTGTGTCAGCTCCGACGCACGATGGAGTTTACTCCTTAAGAACGATTGTCTTTGCCCCATATATATTGCCCATACTTAATTAAATATTTAATTATAGGTATAGCTCTTACAAATTTATATAAACTACACTAATAATTAAATGTCCAATAAATAGAAAGCGCACATGTTCATATATACAATATATATCATATTAATATATGAATTATAACCTACCTAGCACCCACGTGTTTATCGGATGTTCAGGCCGTATTATCTACACCAGTTTCTTCCATAGTTTATATAATTTTCACTTCACTTTATGTAAATATAATTATCAATATTAATAATCCACAATAATAATATTAATTATCGAAACTTTAAAATATTTATATAAATAAACTACACTAATAATTAAATGTCTAATAAATAGAAAGCACTTGTTATATTATGTACAATATATACCATATTAATACTGACTGACTGAGTGCAGTGAAAGACGTACACAGCGTAACCTGTGTACGACTCTTATACAGCGAGACATGAACCTGACTGACTGACTAAAATATCGTAACGAGGTCATTCTATAACTATATTTTAGTCTCCATATTTTTTCAAAACCGGGCGCTTATATGTAAAATCGATTCTTAAGGAGTAAGCTCCAATAATTATTATGGATTTCGAAGATTAAAAGTAAAAGTATTTAGTCTCTTAACAGGTTTTTTATCCATTAGAAAAGATCACTGATAAGACAAATATACATCCCTGCGGTACTTTTTTGAAAAACAGAAGGCCCACAAAGTTATATCTGATCAAAAATAATAGAGTTGAGTTGGCTCTTTAATGGCTTCGAATTATGTTTAAGAATTTATGCCATGTTTAATAAAATTGTATTTGTTTTGTTGGCAACAAAATCGTAAAAATTTTAGATTAAAAATTCCCAGATAGAAATTATTTCCGAGAGGATTTTCCATGGCGTAAACAATAAGTTGTTACAAAATATTTCAAGCCTTATATGCAAGTAAATTATCTTATCTTCATATGATAATGACTAAAAAATTGAATGACTAAGAAACTGTTCTGAATAATCCTGTATATATGTATATTAAGTAACATACAGGTAGTCACTCGTAGGTACATGTTGTATCTCACCAGTATCTTACGTCAATATTGTAAACATTTTTATGTTAAAAGTATTTTCTAATATTATTATAATTTTAACATCTATATGTAGATGAAGAAGCTACAACGAGGTAAGTAAGTATGTATGCATAATTGATTCGATTCAATAGTTAAGTAAGCATTTATTTAGTGTTATATTAAGGATTTACGAGCTCTGATGTATAGTCCATTTATAAATTTCTCAAAAATTTGATATAGTACATTCAGAAAAGTCCAGAAAAATGTTTATTTGTTGTCGCAAGCTAAAATTAATATTTAATTTAGGTCCGTCATACCGGGCTTAAAAATAATATATTTAAGAAAAAAGCTGAAATTTCGGGAAGTTGAGCTACCGCCGACAAAATAAAATTCGTTTTCTCCCTTATTCGTTTTACACCCCCCCCCTCCGATAAAAATGGGTAAAAATAGGTGGAAATGTTTGGGAAAGACCACAGAAAGTGATTCCAAGGAGACAAAAATCCTTTTCGCCCTTGAAATCCTTAACCCAATCCAACCCAACTCCTTGACAGTTTAATATTGTAAAAAAAAAATTATAATATTTTTTACTTAAAAATGAAAAAAAAAACCATTTTTGAATTTTAAGGATTTCAAAGACGATAAGGGGTGGTTTCGGTTGGGGTAGATAGCGGGGGGTTATTTTATTGGAGAGTATTGGATTTGGGTTGTTTAGTGCGGGTTTGGAGTACAACTCCCCGACAATTTAATATTGTAAAAAAATTTTTTTTCATATAAACCCTTAAAAATAAAAATAAAACATTTTTTAATTTGAAGGACGAAACGGACTTTTTCCTCCTTTTAATCACTTCCTATGGTCCTAACAACCACCATTTTCACTATTTCTAACCATTTTTACGGGGGGGGGGGGGGTAAAACAAATAAGATCCATAAACTTTTTTTTGGCCCATCTTTTTTATTGGGTCAATCTCTTTATTAATATTTCTATTTTCTATTGAGTAGTTCTTTTTTTATTCGTCTTATTTTATTCCAAGTGAAAATTATCAAAATATGTGTAAAAATAAGGGTTTCTCCATAAGAGCAATGCGTTAAAACTCTAACGTTTACATTAAATAATTAATTCAAGATCCCCGTAACTGCTCCTTCCCTGTTCTCCTAGAATATATTGATATGCACTTCAACTACATGTAAAAAAATAAGCCTTAAGATCTAGTGCTCGTACATCTTTAAAATAACAAAATTATTATATCGCACCCCTTTGTACAAGTCACCATCTCCCGTTCAAAAATATAAAATCCATATGAATAAGTTTACATTTCAGTTTTAACTAAATGAGGATAGTCTAGTATATAGAGGTAACGTGAGTCGTTTAAATCTTATTTCCAAAATGAATATAAATAGCATGCACCCAAATAGTATAGAAGGCCGAACCAAACGACGAATATGATTGATTGTAAATAAGTAAGATTGATAGGATTAACATATTTAGTTATTTGAATATAACACTCTCTATATAGTCATATAGAGTACAGAGTACAGAGTCCTACAAACAGTATGACTTGTTCGTAATCAGAAATATATTTTATAAATAACATAGTTAAAATAATATTTCAAATTCGCCCTTTTACCTAGATCAGTTTTTTTGTATTATAAATACGTATTTCGACTACAAGGTAGTCATCATCAGTATAAATTAGCTAGTCGTAATTTACTCTTTGACAATTAGAAATAAATAGAAAATCTAGATCAATAGACAAAAATATAAATAAATATAAAATTTACCCAAATAAATGTGAAACTGTCACCAAATTTGCAACGAATAACATATCCTGAGACAATATAAGAGTAATTTTAATAAGAGAGAACTTAACAAGAGTAAATTTGAATGAAAGAAATTTTAACAAGAGTAATTTCAATAAATTTTATTGTATTTTAATTCTAATTTATTTTGGTTAATTTTTTATTTTTGTCTATTGATCTCGATTTTCTATTTCTAATTGTCAAAGAGTAAATTACGACTAGCTAATTTATACAGATGATGACTACTTTGTAGTCGAAATACGTATACATACAAAAAAACTGATCTAGGTAAAGGGGCGAATTTGAATTTTTTTCAAAAACCTAGAGTTCTCATTAATGATAATTTGTTTCAACAATTTTTTCTGGCGTAGAAAACATTGTTTGCCACCGATCTCTGTCCCCACATTACAATTTCGTAGGTGATTCACGAAAAAATAATCGAGTGCTTTATAGTTAAAAACAAAAATTAAATCTAGTATCCCCTAAATATATCATTTAAATAAAAACAAATAATGTAACAACTATCTGAGTTAATTGTTTGAATATCCAGTCTACACTATGTCAATATGTCAATTAGGTATGGGAAATATGACATTACAACATTGTTGAGAGACAGTAAATATCTAAACACAATAATATGCCATTTGTTATGCTTTTCATTACCTCCGTTAAGCTAGCAAAGCAAAGTTCCGAAAATAAATTAACTACGTACCAAAATTAAGTGCTATTTATGTGCTGCAATTAAAAATTTGGTGCTTTTTTTGTTTCGGCAGAAATTGAAAATTAAAAGTGCTCGACTAGCTTAACATCAAGACAGCAGAGCATGGGTTGTAAAGTCCCGTTACAAAAAAGCACCAAATTTTTAATTGCAGCACATAATTAGCACATAAAAAGCACTTAATTTTTGTAGGTAGTAAATTCATTTTCGGGACACTTTATAACCGATGCTCTGCTGTCTTGATGTTAAGCTAGCAGAGCACTTTTATTTTTCAATTTCTGCCGAAACTAAAAAAGCACAAAAATTTTAATTGCAGCACATAATTAGCACTTAATTCTGGTAGGGAGTAAATTCATTTTCGGGACTTTATAACCGATGCTCGATCTGTTGCCTTGTTATTAAGCTAGCCGAGCACTTTTAATTTTCATATTCCGCCCAAACAAAAAAAGCACAAAAATTTTAATTGCAGCACATAATTAGCACATAATTCTGGCACGTAGTAAATTCATTTTCGGTACTTTGCTCTGCTAGCTTAACAGAGGTCTTTTAATTTGATTGCGTGAGTAATGATCACACACAATTTTAATCTGGTAGCCACACAATAATTGTTGAAACAATTATTTTTTACCAAAGGTACATTAATTATTCTGAAAATAATAGCGTTAATTCTGTTAAAATTTTAGAAATCTAAAAAAAACTCGATAAATTACAAATAAATATTAATATGTTCAAAATAAATATTAAAAATTACAAAAAGGTTCAAAAAGTCTACTTTCTTAAATCTTTTCTAAAAAATTTTCTTAAAATACAAATTGTTTCGCACGCGCCCAAGCATCTCTGTGTTAACCAAAGCGGACCGTTGCAGGATTTTTGCTCGTAGCTCTGCTAAGTCACGTGCTCGGTCATGGGCGCGTGCGTAAATGGTTTCCTTAAGAAAGCCCCACAGAAAACAACCGTTAGGAGACAAATCTGGAGATCTTGGAGGCCAACGAATGTCACCATGTGAACTCATAATTCGGCCGAGGAAAATGTTTGTTAAAAACGCATTCACTCTGACCGCATTATGAGCCGGACAGCCATCCTGCTGGAACCATATCGAACAATAACGTACAATGGGAGGATTGTGTTTTCCATGTAATGGAAATGTTGACTCATCTGTAAAGATAATATTTTTTACAAGCTATCATCCTGATTATACCTTTCCATCAGCAGTTCACAAAATTCCATTCCACGAGCATGGTCTGCGGGATACATGGTCTGCGGAATACCTCCTAGCATTTGAAATATTTAAAATATTTATAGCTAATACCCACTATCTTAGCCACATCTCGTACTGATTGGGTATCTTTTATTTCCAACATACTGCAGATCTCTG
The DNA here is from genome assembly GCA_963920215.1 of Nineta flava. NCBI lineage: Eukaryota > Metazoa > Arthropoda > Insecta > Neuroptera > Chrysopidae > Nineta > Nineta flava. The sequence continues at coordinate 22,746,498 of OY986044.1, forward strand.
CATCTCGTTTTCTAATTCCTCAATTTTCTCCGCAGGTTATTCTTTTTGTGGGTGGCATTTTCTACAGTCATTTACACAACAGCAATTCTCAAATGTGACGATGTTGTGAATTGTCTAAAGGCAAGGTGTAGGTCGGTTCAGGAAATTGAGTCGGAACATTGCCACACATTCTGCTGGGGAATTCCAACCGTAAAATCAATTAATGACCTGAACTTTTTCTTGAGGCGTGAATCAGCTAAAATAAAATGTAAACACCCTTAACGCTTTTGATTTTTCAAGAAGAAACATTAGTGTGAGAATAAATTTAGCATTGGTGATAAAATAAAAACCGGATTGAGTTGTGTAAACCACAACAAATATATTATATTATCAAATGATAATTAATGAGAACTCTAGGTTTTTGAAATATCATTTCAAATTCGCCCCTTTACCTAGGTCAGTTTTTTTGTATTATAAATACGTATTTCGACTACAAAGTAGTCATCATCAGTATAAATTAGCTAGTCGTAATTTTCTCTTTGACAATTAGAAATATATAGAAAGTCGAGATCAATAGACAAAAATAAATATAAATAAAAAATGAACTAAAATAAATTTTGATTAAAATATAATAAATTTTAAAATATAATAAATTTTATTTCACTCCGTGAAATTGTCACCAAGTTAGCAACAAGTAACATATCCTGAGACAATATAAGAATAATTTTAATAAAAGTAAGGTTAACAGGAGTAAATGTGAATGAAAGAAATTTTAACAATAAAATAATTTCAATAAAATTTAATATATTTTAAAATTTAAAATTTATTATAATTTAATTTAAATTTATTTTAGTAAATTTTTATTTATTTTTATTTTTATCTATTGATCTCGAATTTCTATCTATTTCTAATTGTCAAAGAGTAAATTAAGACTAGCTAATTTATACTGATGATGACTTCTTTGTAGTCAAATACGTATTTATAATTCAAAAAAACTGATCTATGTAAAGGGGCGAATTTGAAATTTTATCACAACAAATATCATTACAACGTTGCACAATTTCTTCGTTTCATTTAATATCATATACTGCATGTAACTAACATAATTCTTGTTTGACGACCTGTATACTGTATATTGGGAATACTGTATAAGTGTATACTGTATGCTGTATACTGAGTTGTTGTATATCAATGCTTGAATTGTTAACAATTTTTGAATTGTCCCACAATTTAAAGAAAATCTTTTATGGTTTTAAAGATGGGCATATTTTTTGCTTTCCGAGGAACTTTTGAGCAAAAATTATGAGAAAACTATTAAATTTATGGAAATTTTTTTCAAACAAAAGTTGTTTATTTTAGAAAGAAGAAGATTTTTTGTTATATCTCTTACGGTTTCACAGATAGACAGTTTTGTCCATTTTGACCAAACATCGTCCGATTTTGCCCATTGACAAACTTTATCTTACTTTTCTGCTTTAGAACACACACACAAGTTTCAGCTCGTTATCTCTTTTCGATCTTGAGTTATCGGGTTCATGAACAGACGGACGGGCGGACATGCGGAAATAGCTAAATTAGGCCATTTTATGAACACATATGCCAAACATTCATGTCTACGATCCATATTTTTAAGAGTTACAAAGTCGTGATCTAACTTCATATACCTTGTTTATTTACATATACTGGGTATAAATAACAGTACATGACAGGTTGTGTACGAGTATACATTGTACATAATACATATATCCACATTCATTCTACTATTGGTAGGTCTACATACTCTTGTTGGGACAAAAGTTGTTTATTCTGAAAAAAAAGACATTTTTTGTTCACAAATTTTTAAAAATTATGGTTCGTACGGATTTAAAGATGGGCATCTTTTACGCTTTCCGAGGAACTTTAAGCACAAATTATGAGAAAACTATTGAGTTTATGAAATAATTTTTCAAACAAAAGTTTTTTATTTTAAAAAGAAGAAGATATTTTGTTAACAAATGTTTTTCTATCTGTTACGGTTTCAAAGATGTATATTTTCCTCCCAGGCGGGGGGAAACAGGTTCCAATTTTTCCCATTAATAAACGTGACCTTACTTTTATTCTCTAGTACACATAAAAAAAATTCAGCTTGTTATCTCTTTTCGTTCTTGAGTTATCGGGTTCACGGACAGATAGACGGACATGCGGAAATGGCCGAATTAGGTCATTTTATGAACACCTATACCAAGCATTTATGTCAAGGATTAATATTTTCAAGCGTTACAAAGTCGAGACTAAACTTATTATACCTTATAAAATTTAAATTCGCTCCCTTTACTTAGATCATTTTTTTTGTATTATAAATACGTATTTCGACTACAATGTATTCATCATCAGTATAAATTAGTTAGTGGTAATTTACTCTTTGACAATAAGAAATAGATAGAAAGTCAAGATCAATAGACAAAAATAAAAATAAATAGAAAATTAACTAAATTAAGATATACTAAATTTGAAATATAATAAATTTTAAATTATATTGAAATTACTCTTGAATGATATTATGTTGCAATAAATTTGAATGAAATTTTAACAAGAGTAATTTCAATATAATTTAAAATTTATTATATTTTAAATTTAGTCTATTTTAATTTAGTTAATTTTCTACTTATTTTTATCTTTTTCTTATTGTCAAAGAGTAAATTGCGACTAACTAATTTATACTGATGATGGCTACATTATAGTCGAAATACGTATTTATAATATAAAAAAACTGATCTAGGTATAGGGGGCGAATTTGAAATTTTATTTCAAAAACCTAGAGTTCTCACTAATTATCATTCGGTAATATAATGTTTAATATACCTTGTATATTTACATTTATTGGGTATAAAAAGTAAAAATTAAAAAATAACTTTTTTAAGTATTTATACGGCCAGATATGCATACGTTTATCCGTTCAAGTGTTCAAACATCAACTAAGCGCCTTCAGACATCGAATTTCGTGTATCAATTATTAAGGTAAAATTGCAATTGTACAACAAAAAGCAGAAATAAATGAACCAACATGAGTATTCGTAATATTTGAACATGTACAAGTAGTAACCTAACAATTATATAATAGACTACGACTGACTGACTTGGTATATTAAAAATTCATTTATTTGATTTGTGCCTGGAAGACATTTATTATTTAAATGTTGAATATGCAAATTTTTAAGTTAGTTTCCACACATATATTCTGTTCCACTAAATTTTACTATATTACTACTACAATAGACAATGAATGATTCCCATATCATCCAGACAATCATACTGGATACCATTTTATTTTTTTATTCCCGATTGTTAAAGGTTTTCTAACGTAAACGATATAGCAACTGTTGAGATGTGATTTCAATACCGCCACGAAATGAACATATAATTTAAATCGATTTCGATAAAATATTTGATTGTATTAATTTATGATTGCAATACTACCGCCTGAGATGGCCATTCCATTAACATCAGAGATCCCACAAAAACGGTTATGTATTCAAATAAAATCAATATGGAATTCAATTACTTTATAATAGGGAATTTTTATCTTTTGAGTGGGCATTTTATCCGAAAAATTCAGTTATAAAAGGTTAAATTTAAAGAGGATATACATGACTACAGTCGATTTAAATATTCGAGTATCTGCACAGATTAATTATAAGATCCACCAAAAATTAGCTCTGTTGGGGTAATTTTTCATCATTTCAAACATATGTAGGGACATCAAAATTAAAGAAGAATTTTTTTTTGTCCAAATTATTGTTTTTATTTTACCTTCCGTCATGCGCAATACGTTCGACTGCTGAATCGGGCGTAGTTAACTTAATAGCCACATATTCAAAAAGCATAATAAACACCTGGTTAAGTTCATTTATACAACTTCCCAGTGAGGTATATCATTGTTTAGGCTGTCGAGAAAGGAAAGAAAAGAAAAAACACAACCCTTCTGTAAAAAACTTTGTTTTTGGCATAAAATTAGTTGAACAAATGTTAATAAAATTTTTGTCCTAATATCAAAAGTCGTGTAAAGGAAAAAACATTAACGTGCAATATAAAAGTAAAAAAAGCGTTAGGCAAAAAGAGTAAAGGTATGAAATAGTGAAAAATGTTCACAGTATTTATAACTATATTAATTTTCTGAGATGGGTTCACCAAATCTTCCAAGATAGGGTCCTTTTCAAAAATGTCACGAAATTGGGCGCAATGAACTTAACTGAACAAAACGTGAATAACTTTCCGTAATGAAGGTTAAGGTGAAACTAACTGAAAGAGTTGCGTAGAGAAGGCCGAAAAAAACAGCTATTGGGAATACCGGGTGGAAACATAGCATAGGACCAAGGCAAAGTGACAAAATAGCAGCCCTGTGCCTGTCAGATCAAATGCGCCCGACGGAAGGTTAAGGCATTGTGGTATTAGGCAGGTAGATAGATAGATAGATTGTAGAGGCTGCCCTGGACGGGATACACTTCGACCATAAGGTCCATTGTGATGCCTAAGGATGTGGGTGGAGCGGAAGGAATTTGTGAGTAGACTAAGAATTGGTAGGATATGCGGCTGCAGCCGACTCTGATAGGAGTCTTTGCCGATAGGCATCTGGAGTTCGTGAAGGAAACTGCAGAAAACTTTCTCAAGCATAGCCGGTGACTTCGTTCTTGTCCATACGCTGACAGTTTAGTCAATTAACCGCACCTTTTTTTATTTTAATAATTGACAAACTGCTGATGTCGGGATTCGAACCTTAACCTCCCAGTTTCCAAGTATGCATACTGCGCAGACATAACGCCTTAGACCGCTCGGCTACTTGGACTGCTCATTAGGCAACTATATTAGGTAACTATATTCACCAGCAACCATTTTGTATAAAAGTTATTTTGATAGAGCTGTTCATTGGCCGGTAACAAGGATGACATTTAATATAAGACGACGAAATACAAAATTACATTTAACATGAAAATCGCTAGACTTGGTAGAATACAAACACACCATATATGGACGTGTAGAACATGTATTATCAAGTCGCAGCAACTATGTATCATAAAATGATTTTACGATTTAGTTATCAATTTATTGAATCGTAAATAATAAAAAGATATTTATAATACATTTTTGCAATTTATACAGAATGAATTCGTATAATCGATATTCGAAAAAAAAGTTTACCATTCTTTAATTGTTTTAATAAAAAATTATCACCATACTACATCTCTAGAGAAAACTCATCGTAGTCCGTCTCCAGCGCAATTTCAAACCTTTTTATTAAAAAAAAAATACGTTATAGAAATTTTGAAAGCATTATACAACATTATAAACGGCAGAAGATTTATAGTTGATTGTGTTCGTTGTATTGTAAATAAGAAAATAGAACGTTGGTTTACACTTTACATGAAATTGTTTTTTTTTATCAAATAATATTTATGAGTTTCAAATAAACGTTCTGTATGTTTACACTCAGATATACCGAGTGTATCACGTAAAAAGATACACTCGTATATATAAACAAATCACAGCATACTTTTGACGTGAATACGTTTATAAATTTGATATCTATGGGGGGTAACTATAAAAAAACTGATATTATATTAACGAATGATAATTAGTGAGAACTCTAGGTTTTTGAAATAAAATTTCAAATTCGCCCCCTTTACCTAGATCAGTTTTTTGTATTATAAATACGTATTTCGACTACAATGTAGTCATCATCAGTATAAATAAGCTAGTCGTACTTTACTCTTTGCCAATTAGAAATAGATATAAAGTCGAGATCAATAGACAAAAATAAAAATAAATAGAAAATTAACTAAATTAAAATATACTGGATTTAAAATATAATAAATTTTAAATTATATTGAAATTACTCTTGTTAAAATTTCCTTTATTCACAATTATTCCTGTTGATTTTACTCTTATTAAAATTACTCTTATATTGTCGCAGGATATGTTACTTGTTACTAATTTGGTGACAATTTTGTCACCAAGTATAGCTTTTGACTCGGTATAACTAAAACGTTCGATTTACTTTGAATTGATAGCTCTAATCACGATCTATCGATTGCGTTAATAAAATATTAGTGTAAAATAGTTAGAACGAATAAAATATGGTGTTAAATTAAAAAGTTAATATAAATAATGCAATGTCGAAATATCTACAACAGGATATCTCTCTTAATATTCAAAAAATCGAAAAATATATAAGAAATAAAGTTGTAGAAAATTAGTTTTACTATAGTTAAGTTCGTTATCATATTTTCTGTTTCTCTAATATTTACAAAGATATTGACGGGTTAAGATTGAAAATTTAAATTCTCAATATCTCTTGTAGTTAAACACCATGATTTTCTACAACTTAACTCCATACTCATTTTTCAATTTTTCTAATATTAAGTGAGATATTTTATATTTTATGTCTCTTCGTTATCCAAGCACCAGTTTCTCCTTAACTTACTAACCCTTCACTTGTTAACTCCGAAATTATGAAATGAGAATTATGAAATTAATTATGAAATGAACAGACTTAGAAACAATGTCCAGCGAAAAATTAAAAATAGATTAATAGTAAAAAAATTTAAAAAAAAGCTTTTAAAACAAGAAAATAAACTCTAAATTAAATCAAATCCATCAATATATTACATTTTACAATTTATATGATATAAAATCTTGTCGCAAGATTAATATATATTTCAAGAAAATTTACTTGATATAAGTATTTTTCTCTCTCATTATACATATAATCGCTAAAAGAAAATATTAACGGTTATGTACACATATTCACAACACACGCCCGGGTCCAAGACACAGCCCCTCCCCGCTATTTTACAACTTTTCCAATTCGCATGTGTTTGTTTTGCAAAACAAGATGATTCTGCTAATATTTTTTTATCTTCAATACAGAAGAATATACTTATGAAGCTTGATTGATACTACATATTAAGGTTAACCGGACAGTACCCAGCAAATCATAAAAAACAGAAACACTTTTTTTAACAGAAATAAAAAATTTTAATCTTTAAATTAATTATTTAAATTATGATAGCATCTAACATCGCTAGTAATCGGATTTATGTAATTGTTTCATTATTAAAAATAATAAATAATCGTCTTTTGACTCTATTCAAGTATAGCGGACGAAAATTTTCGTGATTTTTTTATCTTTTTAATTAGAATATTTACAAAACTCTTCGTTAGATTATATCTTTTTAATTTTAACGTAATGTACGAAATTTAATTTATAAAAGTAGAAGTTTTTTAATTTTTTATCTATAGAAGGTGGAGCAACATTATCGAAAATGTATGCGTTCATTCAACATTTGCTATTCACAACATGTTAAAATTCCAATGTGTAATGATTAATTACATGAAAACCTTTCGTTAGATTTTTCTCAAAAAAGTATTTTATACATATAAGTTAGCACTTAATAACATATCAAAAATTCATTTTTATTTATACATTGCCAATTTTACCTATACATCTGTCCGATCAACCTTAACATAATTCAAAATCATTTGTGATAGGCTCCATGATCTGGTCGATCGACACCCTAACACGCTTTAATTTCATCGATCCATAATTTTACTATAGACCACTTGTTACCGAGCCTGCTAAACGTGTATAGCCCACCCTGGACGTTTGACATGACTCACCCAGTAAGTATTGTCTATGTAGTAGATGACAATATTTATAAAATAATTTAATGATAAAATATCCTTTTTTTATTGAATTTTCCACACACAATTTAGGAACGTTAAGGACAAAATGAGTACCAGACCAGCTACATAATTTATAACAGTTTATTTATGACTTCATAAAAAATAAATTGACTGGCTCGAAATATTATTAATATTTGTTAATGCTCAATTTTTTTACGAGCCCAATAGCTGACTTGGTACTTCAATTATATGTTCGGATCATTTGTAAACAATTCAGTTTTCCAATACCAAAAACCTCAGCTAAATTTGCAATATTTATTTATGGAATTTACTCCTTAAGAATCGATTTTAATTTTAAGCCCCCGGCACGACAATTTGATGGGTAGTGAAATCAAGTGTTAAATCAAACCGTTATGTTTTTTTTACAAGCTAACACTTTATACACTATGATATTCAATTTGAACTTGTGATGTTTTACAATATCTTTTCAGATTGATTTATATTAAATTTTCTTTTTTGTAGGTGATTAATTTATTTTAAGAAAAAAAATTATTAAAATAAATTTTTTATAAAAATTTAAATAATATTTTAAATTGTGTATTAAATGTTAGCTTCTAAAAAATAAATTAATTATTTTATTTAAATTTTGATTCAATTTTGAAATATTTTGTATGTCATTTCCATAGAAACTTAAACTATACTAGCACACTAAAAATCGTTATATATAAATCAGAAATATGCAAATTTTGGCTATTAATAATTTGAAATTTTTTATAAATAAATTAATGTTGCGCCATTTAAGCAGAACAGCTTAAATAACTTTTCGTAGCATAGTAATATTTATTCGTAATATAGTAAATAACGTATAAGAGTAAACTCCATCGCGGGGCGTAACTGACACGCACAATTTGTTTTCCAATATTATCTATATCATCTTTGATATTATCTATACTTCCGAAGTAACGAACGTGAATAAAATAAAATATGGTCGATCCGATTCTGTGTGAATGATCGCATTCATAAGTACTATTTACTTATTGATTGATTTCGTTTGAATTAATACCGAAGTATTTATTTTTAATTAATTAATATGCATTGGTTGATGAACAAAATGTATAAATAATGCAATAAAATTAATAATACAGCAGTCGGTCGGTATTCAATATTCAATACATTGTTTGTATTCTACTTACAGTCATAATTACTCTGAGAAATGCATTATTATGCATTTTCTCATTTCCATACATAAATAAAATGTAAAATAATTAGTTATTTGTACAGACTGATATACACTGATAGAAAGAATTTCTTTCTTCAAGAATCTATATATTCTTCAAAATATTAGTTCAATAAAGAAACCCTTGTTTTCATTCAAGACTACGTAGTGGAACCAAAAACAATGTTTATTTGAGCGAATAAAACTATAATTCTTAAACGGTGTTTAAAATTCTATAAAGTAGAGTTCGTTCTAGTCGTGGATTAAGAGAGGCATTCTTAGCCAAATACTCTTGTGATTCTTTAGTCAAGAAAATTAAATTATTGTAAAAAAAAGTTTTTTTCTTATTACAGAAAATAAAAAACTCAAGAAGAGAAAGTTTATTCAGATTCTTTAATTGAAGTATATAAAATATATTTAATTGAAATATATTTAACTGAAGTATATCATTACTTCTTTAAAAAATTTCATTTGTTTGGATCAAACAAATATTTTTACCGACGAAAAGAAGGAGGTACTCAATTCAACCTGTACATTTTTTTTTATGTTTTATGTATGATCACGCAAAACTTTTTACTTCAAATTTTAGCCACAAAAAAATAAAAAATAAAACTTCCCAGCGCTTCCACTAAAGAACAAGTATATTGGCTGTATGTAAACACTTTCTCAAGTTAACCCGTATATATATATATATATATATATATATATATATATATATATATATATATATATATATATATATACGTATATATATATATATATATATATATATATATATGAATTTCTCATATATAGGGAAGATAATATATATTTAGCATAAGAAAGTAAGTATTTTGACATCTATAGTTTTGACTTGAGAAAATAATTTTAACTAGAGATAAACTGACTTTTGACTCATGAATCTCGAAATTCTTAAACTGAAATGATGATTTCTTTGGACCAAGATGCTTAAATTTCAGATCATAAAAACTTTTTTACAAAAAATAGAACCGACGAAAGAAGAAAGTAACTGAAAAGCAAAAAATAAACAATAACCTTTTTAGTCTAAGTCTTACACTAATGTAAATATCTAAATAATTTTGAGTCGGCGCCAAACAAACAAAATATTACAAAATGTAATATTTTGTAATATTTACTTTTAACCGGAAATCAGATTCACCCTTCGCCATTTCGATGGAGATTTTTTGGCGCCGACTCAAAATTATTTAGGTATTTACATTAGTGTAAGACTTACTTTATTCTTTCTTACTTTCTTCTTTCGTCGGTTCTATTTTTTGTTAAAAAGGTTTTATTTTTCACTTTTCAGTACCTTTCTTTTTTCGTACATGTTATAGTGTCATTAGAACTACTTAAGTGTGCCAAGTTTCAACAGAATCGGTTCACAGATGAAAATTCTGTGGGTGAACAATCAATTTTTCCTTATTTTTATTTAGAGAGCGAACTTTTTTTTTCGAATTATACCCTATCCAATAAAAATGAGTTATCGAAATTGGACTACTCTGTAAAAAGTTATGCGTGGTCATACATAAAAAAGTATATATATGTTCATATATAAATATATTTATATATATATATATATATATATATATATATCTTGGTCCAAAGAAATCATCATATCAGTTTAAGAATTTCGAGATTCATGAGTCAAAAGTCAGTTTATCTTTAGTTAAAATAATTTTCTCAAGTCAAAACTATAGATGTCAAAATACTTGCTTTCTTATACAAAATATATATTATCTTCCCTATATATGAGAAATTCTTGGTTTAAAATTTCTTTTTCTTAGTGCAAGGAATTACTTCTATTTGTGTGCAATACAATACAGTTGTAGTAACGATTAACTGACTAACTACTGTTAGTTAATTTATTTATTTACAACAATGGATGGCATCCATAAACAAATCAAACTTAACCATTTGCTTTTACCTTTATACAGGATGTTTATAATCTAATCTGTAAAAGGACATATTCGAAAGAGTAACTATTCCAACTATCTGTTTGTAATCATTTAAATAAGTGAATGAAATAACTGAGTTTATTGTTTGAATAACCTGCATATACTGAATTTTTGGAAAAAATTTTCAAACAAAAGTTGTTTATTTGAAAATGAAGAAGATTTTTTGTTATTTAGTTTTTTTTATTTCTCTTATTGTTTCAAACATAGGCAGTTTTGCTCATTTTGCCCAAACATGGTGCGATTTTGCCCATTAACGAACTTGCCCTACTTTTTTTTTCTAGAACACAAAAAAAAATTTCAGCTCTATATCACTTTTCGTTCTTGAGTTATCATGTTCACAGACAGACAGACAGATATACAATGAATGTTTAGCATATATGTTAATAAAATGGCGTAATTCGGCTATTCCCGAATGTCCGGATATACAGACGGACATTCGGAAATAGCCGAATTACGCCATTTTATTAACACATATGCCAAACATTCATGCCTAAGATCAATATTTTTAAGCGTTACAAAGTCGGGATCAAACTTAATATATCTTGTATATTTACATATACTGGGTATAAAAAGAGGTCTCTTAAGCTTGCGGACTAAAAATGTAGGCTGCAAATGGGACCTAGTTGGGAATTTGTAGCCTATTTATAGCCAATTTGTTACGCTATTAAAAATTTGTAGCCTTAGCCAAAATTAAGAAAAATTAGGTATCCACTAGTTAAACATGAAGCTGGCGAATACCGCAATAATCAATATTTATAAGCTTCGAATTACAATTGCAAGTACATACAAATTTGTAGCCGGTCAAGATCTATGGGATAGAAACAATTAAAATACATTTCAAATGCAAAAATGCATTTTACAGTAAAAATAGTTTAATTTAACATTCTGCCGCTAGCCCAAATATATCAAAAGTATCTTTTGCAATAAAAATAGTTATTTTTTTAGACTAAAAGCAAATCGCTGCTATGGTTACAAGTATCTAAAGTATTGTTTTACAAGCTACAAATTTGAAATTGACTAAACCCGAGAAGCCACAATTACAATAAAATTTCAAAAGTAATTTTTTACAATAAAAATAGTTGTTTTTTTTTATAAAAAGGGGATGTAGCTATGGCAACAAAAGTCATAAGTATCGTTTTACAATCAAATAGTTCTTCTTAACTAAAAACGGGAAGCGGCTACGGCTATAAAGTTCAAACAGTATTGTTTCACAATAAAAACCGTTTTTCTTAACTGAAACGGGGTAGCCCGCTATGGTAACTACTTTCAAATGTATTGTTTTAGTTAAACAACCATTTTTTTTTACTAAAAACCGGCAACCGCTACGACAACCGGTTAAAAAGATTGATACTGATTGATTCTGAAAATAATAGATACTGTTTATGAAAACAAAACATAACTGGTCCCGTCCCTGTATATAATGTTTCAATTTTAACCACCCAAAAGCACAGACTTGAATGTCGTTAATATTTTTATATCTCTTGCGAAAGTAATAAAAATTTACAAAGTCGTCCGTTGAGGAAATTTCATTTACAAATTTTTTTTATTTTTGTACTAAGAATGAAAATAAGTATTTATTGAATACGATATTAAAATTTTAGTAATAGCAGGTACTAAATTATGGCTGTGATGGCTATAAAAAGCTACACTTCAGCTCAGAGTCGGACAAAGTTTTATGCACTTTTTAACTAAATCAAAATATCATTCAATTATGTCATCCATTTTGGGTTGTAAAAACGGTTTATCACGAAAAATATATTTTTATGAAGCTATTAACTTGATTTTATTCATTCAACTATCAAACAACTTACTAGTTTACAACGGGTTGGTTGTACAAATATTAATTTCTAAACACGGGGTGCTTTACATTGTGTGTAATTTGGTTTTTGATTTAAGAGAGAGCATTTAGTTCCTGAGCAGAAAGACTAAAAGCATTACTACGATTTTAGCTGATCGAAATATTTAAGTTCTACATTAGTGGTTTGGAAATTATTTTGACTAGTTGGATAATACTAAGAGGAAAATTGTCCAATAAATGATACAACCACCAAGCGGCAATTGATCGCTGTAAAACTGTGATATGTTTGGTATCACAATCCCCAAATATCAGAACATGTCAAACAACGACAATGCATAGAAAGCGTACTCAGGTGCAGGCGATTCAGACACTTTGGTTACCATTGGTCATGCTCATACTATCAAATTTCAAAAAATATTGTTCGTTCCCAATAATTTTGCAACCCACAGTAGTTATTTCTTATTTAAATAAATTTATATCACGTGTTTTATATGAATGTTGTATGTAACTACCATGGGTAGATAACATTCTTACATTTGTGTATTCAAAGTTGCATAATCTGTCAATATAATCTTTTATTGCCAGAGAAGTATTCATCTATTGATATGATAGTTCATTGAAAAAGAGTCGTGAGTTTTATGTCTACCATTCTACCCGTTGATTGGTGTTTCAAATACTAAAAGTATACGAAATTTGATTCAAAATTTGATGATATTGAAAAAAAGTCGTCATGAACATTAATTAAGGGGGTTCAAGTATTACGTAATCAAAATTTCTATGATTTTAGACCCCCCCCCCCCTATCTGTATAAGCAAAAATAAGAAAATTGTAAACTTTACCGAGCAATGTGGTTTATTCCTTAAAGAAAAGCAAGATAAAATATGGGGGTCTCAGCTTGAGAATAATAATTTAATAATTTATAGACAATTTTATTAAACGAAGACACACCGTCACTATTCCTATATATTATACATATCGCACTCTTTTATTCAGCGTCTGAATGAATATACATGTTGTACACTTTACAACTCGTAAAAGAGTGCGAGATAAAATATTTCGGTTCCGAGCAACCGGCCTAAAAATCCGTTTTTAAGCTAATTTGACTCTACCATTATTCTGTGTTTGCATTCAATTGATGATTGACTATTTGTTTGCCAATGCCGTCCTTATCCATGGAAGACTAAATGTCAATAATTATTATGTAATTATCGAACAAACAAGCTTGAAACAGAAACAGAAACGAGAGTCGTCCGTCCATCTGTCCGTTGATCATCATATTATAATTATCACAATCACAAATACACATGAATATATTAGAAGATAGCCATCAGCGTAATTATTGATGAATGATCAATTGTTTGTTGTCAAACTTTTGTTGTCCACATAACAAACTCATGAATTAGATAACGAATTAGATCCAAGGTGTGTGAAGTTAGCACCGACATTTTGAAAAACCAAAGAAATAATCATTGTGCTAGTTTGGGCTAGGAATGTGCTACGTTGTGTCGCAAGCCGATTTTAGAAATTTTGAAAAATTAAGCGAAAATTCGGAAAAAACGTTTTTCAGACCCAACAGAATGGTTGTGCTAGATGTTGCTAGGATTGTGCTAGCTTGTGCTTAACCGTGATTCGTTATCGAAATTAGTTTCGTAGAAAATCGAGTTTGAAAAAAAACCGCAGCAGTACCAGTTTGTTAGAATGAAAAAAAAAATGGTTGTTCTAGATTGTGCTAAGGTTGTCCTAGCTTGCATTCCAATATTGCAATTAGTTCCGTGAAAAATCGCGATTGAAACAAAAAAATAACATATCAAACATGTCGTTTCGTGTAATGATGATATGGATAAAGGCCCATGTTAAATTATATTTTGTATTCAATCGTGATTTTCTACAAAACTATTTGTGGTATCGGAATACGGTTTGCAGCACAAGCTAGCACAACCCTAGCACAATCTAGCACAACCATTTTTTTGCATTCCGAACAAATGGCGGTGTTGGGCCTGAAAAACATTTTTTCCGAATTTTCGCTTCATTTTTCTAAACTTTTAAAATCGGCTTGCGGCACAACGTAGCACATTCCTTGCACAAACTAGTACAATGATTATTTTTTTGTTTTTCAAAATGGCGGTTCTAACTTAACACACATATGTATCTATCTATCTATATGTGTCTATTTACACGTTAACTAGTGTGTAAAATAGTATTTATTGTACACACGTGAATGTTACTTTATTTACAGATGGAGACCTGGTATTTCATAATTAATTAAACCTGACGTAATTAGTTGCAAAAAAATAAGTGAAGTGATAGAAAATAAAATTTACCACCATCTAATCTAAAGAAAACAAGTAATGCAACAACTAACTGAGTTAATTATTGGAATACCATGAATATACTGAGTTTATGGAAAAATTGTTTATTTTAAAAAGAAGAAATTTTTTGTTATTGAAACTCTTATGGTTTCAACATCCTAAGGCATCACAATGGACCTTATGGTCGAAGTGTAGCCCGGCCAGGGCAGCCTTTACAATCTACCTCTACCTCTACGGTTTCAAAGATAGGCAGTTTTGCCCATTTTGCCCAAACATGGTCCGATTTTGCACATTAACGAACTTGACCTTACTTTTTTGCTCTAGAGCACTTGCAAAAAGTTTCAGTTATCTTCGTTCTTGAGTTATCGTATCCACGGACGGACAGATGGATGGACATCTGTCGAAAATGGCCAAATTAGGCCATTTTTATAACACATACTACAATTAATATTTTTAAGTTTTACAAAGTCGTAATCAAACTTAATAAACTAAATATACCTTTTATACTTACATATACTGGTATACTGGAATATGGTATGGTTTGACAAAAAATATTCCTTTCTTAAAATTAAACAACTTTTGTTTGAACCTTTTTTCATAAACTGAATATTTTTGGCATAATTTCAGCACAAATACCTGAAATTACTCCTGATTATAATCTATATACAGTACTTTGTATTTGTGTACATCTGTGCATGTATTAAAAGTAAAATAAACAGTTCTCGCATTTATAATGAATACTGTGGGAAATTTGATTAAACTTATATGTGAAAATTATATACACAAACTCATGTGCATTTTAATAATACACATAAATTTCAGGATATAATTTAAAAGTTTGAATTATTGAAAATTTGTAGTAGATAATAAATATTATGGAATACTCTATCATATGTATATTGCTGAAATTGATGTAATGAATAACCTGGTAGTATATGTAGCCACATTGTGTAAATAATATATTAATTTAGGTTTGGGCAGAGAATTTAAATAAAATAACAGTGGAAGCTTTAAAGAGTTAAATTTGACTAATTACATTTTATTGTAATATTTATTGAACTTTTACACCAATGAAGATGAATACAAAACAGTATATTACCAAACGGTAAATTAGCGAATTTTATGTCAATTGAAATGAGGTAAAAATTAATATAAAAATTACCGAAAAGAGAAAAGAATGCGAATATTGAAACATACGTTGCAACAAATATTAATATGAATCACAGATTTACTCAAATAGAAAAATATATTCTCCACGTGACGAATAACGAAATAAACATAAATATGTTTTAAACAGCGATAAAACAATTTTTCGCAAATACCTTTTTTTTAACACATTATGCATATAATAATCCGAATTGGTAGTACACAATAAGAAAACGCATGCGAATAAATTACAGGCAATAATTTCGTCGAACAAAGAAATGTTTGTAACAAAGTAAATTTCGGTATCGAAAACCTGTGGTAAACAAATTTAAACGTACATATGATTGATGATGCATAATATAATTTAAGAAGGTTTGTACTTACATTTTAAACACATCCAACGAAAAAATTAAATGATATATTTAAATCCATGATTTTAATTTTAATGAAAATATTCATGCAAAACAATTACTGACAACTCAAACCTATTATGCAATAAACATATATGAAATCTTTGTTTAGACTGATCAATCCATTTCAAGATTATTTGTATAAAAGCCATGCGATCTCATTACGAAATCAACGCAACAAAATATATAATATAAGTGCAATAAAATATAAAATATAGCTCAATCCAGGGGATAGCCATGTAGAGAGACTCGTCCGCCATTTTTCTCTAGCTTATATAGGCAGGCTGAAGTGAATTCGGTAACAGATCATCACGCGAATAATCCAAGATTATCAAGCGACAACCACAGATAATAAATTATGTTAAGATCAAAATCGTAGATATTGAATTAAAAGAATATCATCCAATCATACAAATTATAGAAATACAAAATATGTCTAGAGAATATGACAATATGAATTAGAGAAAATTCAGCTTGTCATAATATGCCGGTAATTTAAGCAAGTCACGCAGTTAGTTGTTATTTTTACTTGTTTGATTTAAAAAAAAAAAAATTCAAAATCGGTTCATAAATGACGGAGTTCTGAGGTAACAAACATAAAAAAAAAAAAAATACAGACGAATGAGAACCATCCTCCTTTTTTGAAGTCGGGTTAAAAAGTATATTAATTTGTCCACCAAAACAAAGATGAGTAACTAATCTTAATAGCAAACATTTTTATGCTGTGATTTGCAAAAATTGAGTCTTTTTCTTTTCTACTGTAGAACAAAGAACGTATAATACATTGAACGTAGAACACATCCAATGTAATTAAATGTAATAAATGTGAAATCATAAATCGTTTTCTATTCAAAAATTATCTTCTTGTATGAAAACAAGTAATGTTACAACTAACTGAGCTAATTGTTTGAATACCCAGTTTACAATATATAACAATTTTTGAACTGTCCAACAAATTTAAAATAAATCACTTATGGTTTTAAACATGGGCATATTTTTCGATTTTCCGAGGAACTTTTGAGTACAAATTATGAGCAAACTATTGAGTTTATGGAAAAATTATTCAAACCTAAGTTGTTTATTTTAAAAAGAAGAAGATTTTTTATTGTTAAATTTTTGTTATAACTCTTACGGTTTCAAAAATAGGTAGTTTTGCTCATTTTTCCCCAAACATGGTCCGATTTGGCCCATTAACGAACTTGACCTTACTTTTTTCTCTAGAACACGCAAAAAAATTTAAGTTCGTTATCTCCGTTCGTTATCGTGTTCACAGACGGACGGACATACGGAAATGGCCGAATTAGGACATTTTATGCACACATATGACAAACATTCGTCTCTACGATCAATATTTTTAAGCGTTACAAAGTCGCGACAAACTTAATATACCTCGTATATTTACATGTACTGGGTATAAAAAGATAAAATATAAAATGAATATCCAGAAATCCAAATGATTATTAAATGTGGATGAGATACAGACATAGACATTTATGTTGTTTTTGGTGGTGTGCTGTCAGTTCTGTGGTTCAGCCATACAGTGGTATCATCCATAACACACATAGATGATAGATTTATAGAAAACAATTCACAATCAAATTTTATATTATTGTCCCCGTTTACAATCTGTATTTAGGATTCAGTACCTAATGGTCGAAGGAACGAAAATACGATACGGGTGTCTTGTTTAGATTCAGAATTATCACGTGTCACCACATGAGTAATACTTATCTGGCAAAATAGTCATTAACTAATTCGAGAACGGTATTCGTACATTAGGGAAAAAGTAACAAAATCAAGATTTTCAATGAGAATTATCTCAGAAATTAGGAGTTTAATGTCTTTTTATCTGTTTGGTTACAGAAAAATACAATCTTTGAAAAAGGCATCGCACGCGGAATTTGATGTGTTTTTGTAGATAAAAAAACCATAAGTTCGATTTAGACCTACCTACATAAAAGTGAACTGATCGAATATAGTCCTGATTTGGTCCCATAAGTTTCCAATGATATCGTTAAAGCAAGAGCCGAATTTTGCAGAAGTCTCATTGGAGGTGGAGAGTGTGGTGGTTTGGGGGGGGGGGGTGGTTACACGTAATGCAATATATAATACATAATGGTTTAATAGAAAAAAAAATTTCCGAAAATTAATTTTTTTGGTCATTTAGCGTCACTCTTAACTTCTGCAAATTTATGAAAAGTCTAATTGTATCGTAAACTTGCAGTAAACAAATTTACAGAACTATCTTATGAGTTCAGTTTCAACTCAAAGTTAACTACTTTACCGCTTCCGGGTGCGGTTGGGCCTCAACCTACACTTCTGGGAACATTTTCTTTCAATTTCTATTTTCAAAATGTAATACAACACCAATTTTCAGAACTATGTTCGATCGTTTTTTTGGCGTCAATTCGTTTATAAATTTGATATATATTCAAAAAAACTGATGATAACAATATCAGGGGATACAGTTTGCTACAAAACTATCAGATAGGAAGCATCATGCGCCGTAGAGGGGGAAGCACCGCCATTTTGAGGTTGTTTTGCTGCGTCACATAATTTTAGTTTGGTATAACTTTTGACTCAGAACAGCTAGAATGTTCGTTTTAGTTTCATTCGACAGCCCTTGTCAAAATCTATCTATATATGTATCGATATATGTATCGATATATGTATATAAAACATTACAAAGAACATTACGAAAAACAGTTATAGCAACTATATATGGCGTTAAAGTAAAAAAAAATGTTAAAAATAATGCAATGTCTACCTTAACTCGTCAAAAAGTCAAGTCAAAGTGAAAATATCGTATATGATTGGAAAGAGCTTCTCAAGAGGAATCTAGTCATACCCGTAAAACACCATATTAAAGAGTAAATCGGTGCTGGTGCCGCCCTTTTTATGTCGATTTACTGCTCCACATACTTTCCGTTTAGTATAACTTTTGACTCGGTAAACATTAGTGTAAAATAGTTATAGCGAATAAAATATGATGTTAAAGTAAAAAATTAACATAAATAATGCAATGTCGAAACATATGCAATAGTATATCTCTCTTAATATTGAAAAAATCGAAAAACACATAAGAAGTAAAGTTATAGAAAATTAGTTTTACTATAATTAAATTCCTGATCTTGATTTCTGTTTCTCTAGTATTTACAGAGATATTGACGGTTTAAGATTGAAAATTTAAATCCTTAATATCTTTGTTTACATTCGAGTTGTAGAAAAAAATAATGGGGTAATGAATTGTAGTAAACATCGTGATTTTCTACAACTTGTCTCCTTACACATTTTTCAATATTTCTAATATTAAGTGAGATATTTTATATTTTGTGTTTCTTCTCCAAGCACCACTTTCCCCTTAACTGACTACCCCTTCACTTGTTAACTCCGAAATTTTAAAATGAAAATTATGAAATTCATTCTGAAGTGCATAGACTTAGAGACATGTCCAGCGAAATACATAAAACATAAAAAATAAATTAATAATAAATAAAAATTTAAAAAACAAGCTTTTAAAACAAGAATATAAACTCTAAATTAAATCAAACCCATGAATATATTACATTATACAATTTATATGATATAAAATCTTGTCGCGAGATTAATATATGTGTCAAGAAAATTTACTCGATACAAGTATTTTTCTCTCTCAATATATATATAATACGTTCAAAGAAATATTACTCGTTACGTACACGTTTTCACGTAAAACACACGGCCGTGTCCAAGACGCAGCCCCCCTTTTTTTTGTTCAAAACTCGGAACGAACTCCCCCCCCCAACCACACTCTCCACCACCAATGACACACTTCTGCAAAATGCGACCCATGCTTTAACGATAACATTAGAAACTTATGTGACAAAATCACGACTATGTTGGATCAGTTCACTTTTATGTAGACTTTTTTTTTCTTTCACTCTTAGACCATAAGGGTATGTTTTACATTCTTTATATATGTAGACTGTATCAATCGATGGAATTACGATACAGAACCTCTCCATCAGATCGGTTTAATTCATACTTGATCGTTTTCTTTTTTTTTTTTCGTTGAAATTAAATTTTGATATAATAAATTTGATTCGTTTTCTCATATCTTAAATGTTTTGATGCTCTCGCTATTAAGTTATGATTATAACTTATATGATTTTATTTTTATTAGTTTGCGAATTGTCTAATAAAGTCGTCTACTACGTCAGTTTATAAACCGATAAAAGAAAACCTAAATATTTGATTTATTAGTATGTGAAAATTACTGCTGTTATCTAGATTGGTTTGAGTCTCTGAGTCTCAGTCTATCTATACCATTTTAGTTAGTGTTCGTTAAATTCTTATTTTAAATCAACCTACTTACAGTTGACCTTAAAAGTTGTTACTGAAAGTTATTCCGTAAAAGTATTTCAGAAATCAAGTAGCCAGCTACTTTCAAACAGACTTTTTCGTATTTAAGATTAATTGGAAGTTAAAATTACTTCATATCGAGAGTATACAAAGTAAATCTTTCGAAATTAAACACTGATGGCTTCGCCAGGCTAATTAGGATCAGACTAATTGCACTGATGATGGTATAAAGCTGACTTGATTCATGTTATTATAAAGCCGTTACGTACATAGGTACCTATATCAAGCGGTTACCATACGGATTTGAAATACTATGACAGATGTCGAATTTAATTAAATTTCCTAATCTCTATATTATGTCGAGAATATAATAAACCTAAAACTGATAAAATATGCAAGGTAATTCGACTCCTGTGGGTTCAAGTGTATAAATATCTAATTATATTTATCTATCTTTCGAAAATGAGTGTATGTATCAAAGCTCACAAATATCATTCTAAAACAAATTGTTATAGATATAGGTAACTACAGGCATTGAAAATTATTTAAAGCTCTCTTAAGGTAGATCGGACACAATATATTAGGCAATTAGGCCATGTATAGATAAAATTCTGAATTTTTGATATGTAAATTAATTGCTAACTTATACGTATAAAAAAAAATTTTTTTTTTCAATCTGACGAAGAGTTTTTATGTAATTAATCATTACAAATTTGAATTTTAACATGTTGTAAATAGCAAATGTTGAATGAACGCATACATTTTCGATAATGTTGCTCCACCTTCTATAGATTAAAATTTACAAAAATTCTACTTTCATAAATAAAATCTCGCACGTTAAAATTAAAAAAATATAGCCTGACGAAAAGTTTTGTAAATATCTTAATTAAAAAGATAAAAAATTCACGAAAATTTTCGTCCGCCATACTTGAATAGAGTCAAAAGACTGTTATTTACTATTTTTAGTAATTAAATAATTACATAAATCCGATTACTAGTGATGTTAGATGCTATCTAAATTTAAATAAATAATTTACAGATTATGATTTGCTGGGTACTGCCCGGTCACTCTTAAGAATAGTAAAATGAAACAATAGATCATAGGTGCGCAAAGTTTGACTTCACTCAACTCTGAGTGAGAGGTAGGAAGAGAGATGGAGTAAATACAGGGTACCTACCAATTATTATTATTTTCTTCTTTTAATTAAAACATTTTCAGAAAAAAATATAATAATACCAACTCTTTTTTATGGTCACTATTATACAAAGTATACAATACATACAATACATTGAATACATACTCTGGAATTTTGGGCTGGTTATTTGGGACATAAAATGTACCTTTTTAATATATTTGTGTATGAATATAATATAAATGTTATATAAATTATAAAATATAAATTTTTTACGTTTACCGCTTGATCATTATATAATATAAGAGGTAAATTTTTGCTAAGAATTTGAATAGAATTGAAAACTAGTTAAGACTTTTAGACGAGGTAGTTGTAAATTTTGATGGTTTAGAATTAGATTTTTGGAAATTCCGAATAATTTGCCTAAACTATTCATATCGGAGAACTAATAAACTATTATTTTCCTGATTCACTTATTTTTTCTTCGTAGGGGGTATAGTGTCATGGGAATTTTATGACACTGGATACAATAAACATGCCAATGATAAAGCTGGAGCAGAGGGGGATGTGGTGATAATTTGTTACTGGTTTCTCAATGGTTAAATTTTACATAAAGTGGGAATTTTATATTAGCTTACTCAGAGTTAACTATTCCTAAATTGATTAAATAAATTATTGGGCAATAATTGGTAGGCTATCTGTATTGAAACATCGTTCCGTCTTACTTAAAAAATACCTTTCTTACTTACTCTCACTCAGCTTATGAAGGCTTAGGAAGGCCAGTGGTTCTGAAGAACCATCCATGTCCACCTCTGAAATAGATCATAAGTTATGTAAAATTAGTTAAACTACAGTTTATCTACTGACCATTAATTTTTGACCTTTAATATTTACAAAAATGTTAACGATTTGAATATTAGATTATCCAATGATAATTAATGAGATCACTAGGTTTTTTTAATAAAATTTCAAATTCGGCCCCATACCTAGATCAGTTTTTGTATTATAAATACGTATTTCGACTACAAAGTAGTCATCATCAATATAAATTAGCTAGTCGTAATTTACTCGTTGACAATTAGAAATAGATAGAAAATCGAATTCAATAGACAAAAATCAAAATAAATAAAAAATTAAACAAAATAAATTAAAATAGCTTAAATTTTATTGAAATTACTCATGTTCAAATTTCTTTTCTTTCAAGTTTACTCTTGACCCTTATTATGTCTCAGGATATGTTATTCAATGCTAATTTGTTTATAAACTATTTGAATGCTTCAGTTTATTCATATTTCAACTTTATTTGATATTCATTGTGATTCCTATAATTTATTTGATCTACGTAACTTCTACGAGATGGATTATTTATTTTCATGAACTAAAGAATAAAAGAATCTTTGAATTTGACCAAACCTTTACATTTGATCCGAAAAATTTGCATTCACTTTTTTTACCGAATTTCCTGAAACGAAATTCTCGTACGATAAAAATTTCACAAAAATTCAAAATTTCGCAAAAATTTCTTCAAATATCCATCGCTCCTACCTAGTAGTAGTCTCTAAAATATATATATATATATATATATATATATATATATATAAATTGGAATAAAATTAGGTATGTGATGTGCTTTTGGTATTTGAACGGTCGAGTTCGTTAATGAGCAAAATCGAACAATGGAAAAGGGGGGTTTAGAACGAGGGGGAAACACAAAATTTGGTATATCATTTCATTTTGATCAGACTAAAATTGTGACCGCTAGATAGTGATTTATGTATTCTAAGGAAATTCGCTAAGTTGACGCAGCTCCTGCGTAACGAATTTATTTGTTTTGAGATTTGAATAATTTATTTTCGAATAACATTTTTATCAAATGATTGACTAAAGTAGATGGACACTCGCAACGATGACACAAGGAACGAAGGGTGTGTATGGTATGATATGGTATATATTTTACATAAATATGATTGACTTGAATGATTCTCCAACGTGACACATGTGTGATGTAGTGATTATTTTTAACGAAAGCTTTTATGTGATGTGATGTAGAGTCGACAGATACCAACCGTTTGTGGTTTTATTGTCGTATCGTATCGTATCCATACAGTGATCATTCACGAACAGTTTGATAATAATTGAGATAAAATAATTTGTATATTACAAAATGTCAAATTCTTCAAGTCAATGTTTTAAAAAGCTGAAGCTTTTCCATGTATAGGCAACATAAATTCTTTCAATGGTCATTTTCCATTTAAGAAATTGGAAATTTTTTTATAAAAATTTTAAAATAAAAGTTTTTATGTCTTGAAATCATTATTTATAAATTTTACTTAAGGATGTACGAGCACTAGAGCTTCAAAAAGATTAAGGCTTGATTTTTTTTACATGTATAGCTGAAGTGCATATAAATAAATTATAAAAGTTTCGAGTTATAATGCAGTGCTATTTTCACACATATTTTGACATATTTTGATAATTTTTCACTTAGAATAAAATATGACAAATTAAGAAAAACTATGCCATAGAGAATATAAATATTATTAAAATGATTAATCCAATAAAATTCCGGTATATCGCGTCTGAAAAAAAATGTTTTTAAGGAAACAACTGAGATTTCTGGTAAATTTCCTTCGGCGGTATCTTAATTACCCGAAATCACAGGTTTTTTTCTTAAATATAATTTTTTTAGGCCCGGTTAGACGGGCCTAAATTAAATTTTAATTCTAACTTTCGACAAAAAATAATAAACATTATTGTAGACTTTTATGCATGTACTATATAAGATTTTGTATAATTTTATAAATGGACTATACATCAGTCCTCGTACACCCTTTAGAAATTTATATTAAAAAATCTAAATTATGAGGCTTTTTTTAGTAGAAAAAGCTCTAAAACAGCAAAAAAAATTTCATTTTACAAAGTGGTTTCTATTTGAATCTTGAGTTTAGACTACCCTTTTCTTCATAAGTACAGTTTTCACGGCTGATTTTTTCAAATAATACATTTTATTAAAAAAAAGTTTATCCTTTGAATGAGATTTCTTCACAATTGGTTATTGTGAATTTATTGTTGTGGGGTGACATCCTGTATATGATTAGGTTGAAAGATACAGTTTTTCGTTTCAGGAGAGGAAATGTATAAAATGTGTTTTATTTTCTTATAGACATGACGATGATGAAAGTCAAACATTAAATCACTATTTTCTGTAACGATTAAAAACTTTATGTCAATATCATTTACAAAAGCTCACTCTGGTGATAGTCTTGGTCTTGGTTTCATATACATTATACAACAAACAGCTTAAGCTCTCTCGACATTTAACAGCGCAAGCTCAGTGTCTATAAGTTTTATTTAAAGTCTCTTCTTATTCATTCATTCAAGTCCTGTCTATTTAGTTTCAACATGTACAAGGTGTACCAAATTTATTTTTTGTTATGTAAATAATATACGTTATATATTTTTCATTTTACAGTCCTCTCTGTATGCAGCTTTGTTTTCAAGATTGTTGTTGAGCTTTAGCCGAGCCTTTACACGTTTTGAGGCCCAAAGATAGGCTGGAGAGTGTTTCGTTTTAAACTATTCATTAAAAACGTAAACTCAATATGTCCATTACCTTGGCCCTCCATTTTGGAATTTTTCATATATAGGAATTGTGCTGAAATGTGCTCAAAATGTGATATTATTTGCCGCATTCAATGAAAAGAAAATTCAGAAAATTCCATTTTTCTGTGGAGGTCCTTTTTGCTACGAGAGTTAGCTCCCCTACTTTAGTTTATCGAAACCACAGTATTTGTACCATATTCTGCTCAAGATGTGCTGCCATGTGCCAAAGAAAAAAAATAAGAAATAGAAACTTTTTGTATATTTTGTTTTAATAAAATGTACTATATCAAACATATACCTTATTTAGTACATTTTGATTGGTTGATAGTACACTCTGATTGGTTGAGATATTAATCACGTAGCATTTTAAAATGTATATATATTTTAAACAGCTTTATTTTAAATCCATTCCTTATGAATTTTCCAATGGAGAAACACTAATTTGTGTAATTGAACAAAATAACTTTTTCAAAAATTTTCACTAAAATATAAATGTATAACAGGGCCGAATTTTCAGGGAAAATCTTAATGTAATAGTTGCGCCTTAATAAGTGATGATATGGGATAGCGGACCGAGCTATTTACTAAGTGTGAGTGAAATGAATATAAATTTATTATGTATTAAATTTATTATTTATTTTCCTTAGAAAATTAATGAGGGTAAATTCATAAATGTAAGAAAAAATTTGGTTGTAATTAGTTTCCCAATGTTTTCCCTCAGTATGTTTTTAAAATTTTATAACTTGGCAAGTTATTCATTCTTTTACATTTCAAATTTTTGCCCCTATTCCTAGAACATTTGTTTGAATTTTATAAATACGTATTTCGACTACAATGTAGTCATCATCAGTATGAATTAGCTAATCGTAACTATCTCTGGGATGTGGATTCAGAGATATGTTGCTTGTTGCTAATTTGGTGCGTGTCTCACGTAATGCAAAAATTTGAAATGTAATTTCAAAAAACCTATAGTTCTCTTTGTTATTTTAATAATCTGTATTCTTTCTTTTGTTTCAAATATTTTAAAACTTGCCGCACTATGCAATTTTAAAAACATACTATCGGAAAACTTGCGAAATTTATTTCAACCAAATTTTTTCTTAAATTTATCTTTTTATCCTTGTTAATTTTCTAAGGAAAAATTTACATGATAAATGTTTATTCATTTCACTCACATTTGTTGAATAGCTCGGTCCTTTATCCCATATCATCACTTTTTCAGAAGCAACCGTTACATTAAGGATTTTCCCGAAAACTTGGCCAATTTTTTTTTTACATTTATGTTTTTGATCGGATATGTTACATAACACATATTTTAGATGTTACATAGATTAGCTATTATTAAAATAAGTAGCTCTATATGAAATCACATACATTCATACATACATACGTACATACATACTTGTACTTAGTACCATATAACTATGATACCATATCATAGTGAGTTGGAGTGCACCACCGTTTTCTATGCATCATCTGCATGTAAACATTATTAAGTGAACACATATTTTACATTTCACCATTTTCAATGTTCACAGTGTTCACAGCCTTCTCCTCTCCCACTCCTACTCCCGTTCGTATCATATTATAAATATTCTAGTATTAAGTAAATAATAATTTTCATAAAACACAAGACACAGTAGAAGAGAGGCCTGCCTAGTAGAAGTGGTGGGAGTGGAAGTTATTGCAAGACAAAATGGAGACATAAAATTAGTAATACACATGCTACTTGAGAGTCATAAACATTTTTGTGGGCTACTCTGGATACAATCGTAAAAACATGATGAGTGAATAAAAGAGTTATTTTAATCAAGAATTCGAGCGAAACAGTATTTATTAGCTTCGAATGTGTTGTTGACACGAACATTTTTATAATAAACTGTAGAAGTAGTTTTATTTTCAAAATATTCCAGCTACAGTTCCAGTTCCGGTTTGAGGCTTTAAATACCTGCAATTATATTTGAAGGCCAGACCCAGACTGTTCATTAGTTATTCTTCAAGATATTATTATTCGGTCATCTTTTCACAAAAATTTGTAAAAAACATGTTCGTTATTTAAAAAAAAAAAAAAACTCGTTACGCAGGAGCTGCGTCAACTTAGCGAATTTCTTTAGAATACATAAATCACTCTCTAGCGGTCATAATTTTAGTGTGATCAAAATGAAATATAACATCTGATATGACTTTAGTTTTGGTAAAATTTAAATTTATTAATAGCAAAATAACGATTATAGTTTATAGTTACTATGGAAACGACAATCTAAATTTCTTACAATAAAATATATTTCATTTATTTGTGTCAAACAAACACAACATATTAAATATTTTTCTTAGTATTAGAAAAGTCGAAAAATGTATCAGGAGTAAAGTTGTAGAAAATCAAGTTTGCTACAATTCATTACTTGATCATTTTTCTCAAACTCTAATGTGAACAGAGATATTTAGAATTTTAACTTTCAATCTTTAATTGTAAATATTTCTGTAAATATTAGTGTAACCGAAAAATGATAAGAAACAAAATTGCAGTAAAACGTACCTACAACTTAACTCCTGATAAATTTTTCGATTTTTCAAACATTAAGGGAGATAGTCAAAAATTTTGTGTTTTCCCCTCCCTCTAAACCCCCTGTCCCTTCGTCCGATTTTACCCATTAACGAACTTGACCTTTAGAATACCAAAAGCGACTTAAATACCAATCATTTTAATCGGAATAAAACTGTGACAACTAGAGAGTCCACAGATCCACATCAGAGTCCACATTTTAAAAAAGTACATAGGTATATATGTATATATATATATATATATACATATATATATATATATATATATATATATATATATATATATATATATATATATATATGTATATATATATACAAATTTTAGCGATAGTGATTTTTAACATCTAATCGGTAGGATGGATACGAAATTCCAACATTGGTACAAAAACAATAGCTGTATTTCCTTTGGAGCAAATTCGCTAAAAACGCACATATATATCACCAGTTAACGGAAATGATTGTGTATACATTTGTAAAAATTTAAATGATGTTGTATAGGTAGTGCATTGATAGTGAATATATTTTAATAATAATTTAATGATGAAGCGACACCGCTACAATAGGATCAGATTCAAATGTATTGAACCTTATATGCGCCTTATATACGAGTATATGGTGAACCTTATATAAATAAGGAGAAAATATTTTAATGTAGAAGGGCAACATATTTTAATCATATTAAAAAAATGTCCCTTACTTGCGCTCAGAATCTTATAAGCTAAAAAATAATGTAAAATTATCGGTAAACAAATATCAGACAGCGATATATCATGGTCATTTAATAATAAAAGACAAAATATTTATTATTAAAAATAAATTTATATCAGCATTTTTCTCTGTATTATAAGGACAAATAGTTTTTTTATTAGCGAATGTCCTGAAAGAAAATGCAGTTATTGTTTTTGTACCGATGTTAAAAATATACTAGATGTTAGACTAGATGTTAAAAATCACAAAAAATTTATTAAAAATTTTAAAAAATTTATTCATTTATTAATTTAAAAAAAGAAATTGAAGATGAATTAACAAGTTATCCGGTCCATATAGAGGTTAAGCCAAACAAAAATTTTCCATGACCAAAAAAAGAACTAAAAAAAATTCAAAAATTTTTTTGTCGGCTGACGCTAAAAAATATCGTTCAGATCCAAAAATTAAACACTTGGAATTACAATTTCCTTTTTTAAATTTGCTGTACTACCATTTTTCTTCAAAATTTTTGTTTAGCTTAACCTCTATATGAACCGGATAACTTGTTAATTCATCTTCAATTTCTTTTTTTTAAAACCTTGATACGACCACTTCTCGCTGAGCTATCGGACTTTGAATGGAAATTGATCATTTTGTCTTTGATTATCGATATCTTAGCAACCAATGGTCGCACAGAGAATTGAAGATGGGTTTCAGAAACTTGAATAAATTTTCTACAAAGTTCAGCCATCTTTTTTTTCAAAAAATTTTTGTTTCCATTTTTTACACGAATTTAAAAAAAGCAACAAAAAAGGGCTTTTGGTGGTTTTTTGGAAAATCAAGCGCTGAATCTAAAATATCGAGGAAACCACAAATGTTAAGTGTGCCTTTTACAGTTCAATATACCCATAAAAACCCTACAAAGTTTCAATTTGATCCATTAAGCCGTTTTTTTGTTTCATTCGATTGAATTTTTGAAAAAATTAAAGGATCACGATTTTTTCTCTTTAACGTCGATAACTTCCCAAATCGGAGACAACTACAACAACAACAGCGACAGCCCCAGCGACTGCGAAATCAAGTGCGAAACATTTCATCCAGCACGGTCAGAAACCGTCTTCGTGAAACCGGGTTACGAGCACCCCACCCTACGAATCTCCCCTCGCTGACGAATCCCGCTTCAATCTCCATGGTAGCGACTGACGTCCTCTTGTTATTCCTCCGATCGTGGCTTACGGCGGTGGATCGGTCATGGTCTGGGTCGGTCTTTCACGAAATTGGAGAACACCTTTGGTGATTGTTCGTGAAAATTTTACGGCGAGTCGCTATATTGACCAAATTTTAAGGCCAATTGTTCTGCCCAGACGACAACAACTGAAATCTTTCATTTTGATACAGTTTTATTGCGATTGGAATGAAATTTGGTATTTGAGGCGCTTTTGGTATTCAAAAGTCAAGTTCGTTAATGAGTAAAATCGGGCAAGTTTGGCATATCTTCCTTAATTTAGACAAATCAAAAATTTTATGAGATAAAAAGTTGTGGGTAATTAGTTTTACTATAATTTTGTTTCTTATCATTTTTTCTGTTACACTAATATTTACAGAAATATTTACAATTCAATATTGAAAGTTAAAATTGTAAATATCTCTGTACACATTAGAGTTTGAGAAAAATGACAAGGTAATAAATTGTAGTAACAAACATGATTTTCCAAAACTTTGTTGATTATACATTTTTTGATTGTTCTAATATTAAAAGAGATATTTTGTATTTTGTGTTTTCTTCTTTCACTATGCCCTTTTTCCCCTTGACCTATGCCATTTATTAATATAATTGGCCTTGTAAATACCAAAATTATATCAGACACGACATTTCATTTTGATTAAACTGTAATTATGGCCACTATAGACTAATTTATGTATTCTAAGGAAGTTCCCTAAGTTGACGCAACACCTGCGTAACGAATTTCATCTAATTATTAGGTTGTTTCAAAAGTTTTGTTCGTTTTTATGAGTCTACTTTAAACTGTTATATCTCAGTGAATACTTATTCAATTTGATCGAAATAAGCGCCATTTGAATCAGTGCACTTTTGCCAACGTAACACAAGTAACACGTAACACACGATTAATTCCGTTGGCATAAAAATTGGGTGCTCGGGATTTGATGAAGTCGACGAAGTCCGTTTTTGCCTGGTCCGGATCGGCGAAGGTTCTACCGGTGAGAATGTTATCGAAGTGCTTGGAAAGATGGTAGTCGGTTGGCGAGATTTCTCGGGAGAATGGTGGGTGAGGCAGAACTTCGACGCCCAATTCGTTTAATTTTCGGACGGTGATTTGTGAAACGTGACAATTTCTGTCGATCGTTCAAATCGTGGGGCACCCACTTTTCGAGCTTTTTGACCTTTCTAATACGTTTTAAACCGTCAAAAACAGCATGGGAGCTGACGCCCAGTTATTCCGCCATCCCACGCACCGTTCGTGATGAGTCAGCTTCCACCAGGCTCCTCAAATCCTCGTCCTGGATTACTCTAGGTTGACCACTTCGGGGCTCATTTTCGAGGCTAAAATCTCCGGGACGAAATTTCGCAAACCAACGTCGAACACTAACGTTCATTAACACTATCATTGCCAAATGTCTGGTTAGTTTTTCGAGCTATTTCGGCAGCACTTTGGTTCAATTTGAATTCGTATAGAAAAATTGACCGAAAATCGCTGAACGACATCATATAGTAATAACCTGAAAAGAGACAAAAAATTAAAATTTGGAAAAAAATGAACAGCATCAATGTATAGAGTACAAAATTCTCTAAAGATTATTAAAATAATCAAAGAGAACTCTAGGTTTTTTGAAATTACATTTCAAATTTGGCCCTATTCCTAGAACATTTGTTTGTATTTTATAAGCTCGCTCTGCTCGCAAAGGGGCATGACACCGTGGCACCGCGTCACAGAAAATAACCTTACATGAATTGCAAAAAAAGTTGAAAAATACTTCCCAAAAAGTATTTACCATTAGAGAATTAATTGGGGGGGGGGGTATTTTTTGAGGGTTTTTCTGGTAAAGTAGTAAATGGGTGATTTTTGGAGCGTTTTTCCATTTTCAAAGGGGTGACGATGAAAAAATTAAAGTTTATCGAATAACCTCATTAGATTGAAGAAATTCTCCACCAAATGCAAAAAATTCCATCTTTCTACCATGAATAGCAGTTAAAAGGGGGTTGTTTTCCAATTTTTAAGAAGGTTGCGATGAAAAATCTTAAGTTTTTCGAATAACCTTCATAATTTATATTTATTTGGTGTCGAATGCAAAAAACCGCATCTTTCTAGCATGTATAGAAGAAAAAGGGTAGTTTTGGTTTTTTTTCCATTTGCGAATGGTTGCGATGGAAAAATTTACATTTTTCAAATAATCCTGTTAGTTTGAACCTGTATCACGTCAAATGGAAAAAACCCAATCTTTCTAACATGAATAGAAGGGAAAAACGTAATTTTGGGGGATGTTTTTCCGATTTTCCGCGGGGTTGCAATGAAAAAGTTGAAGTTTTTCGATTTTTCTCGTCGATTTGAAGCAATTTCGCGTCGAATGCAAAAAACCACATCTTTCTAGCAGGTCTAGAAGTGGATTAGGTTTTATATAGGTGAGTGAGTGAGTGTGTCAGTCAGTCAGGCAGTGAGTCAGTCAGGTTCTAGTAGTCAATTCAGTCATTCTTCATCTTCAGCTTTATAGTATATTAGATGCGTATTTCGAGAGTCAGACACGTACCAAATTACAACAAGCAACATATCTCTGAATCCATATCCCAGAGATAGTTACGATTAGCTAATTCATACTGATGATGACTATATTGTAGTCGAAATACGTATTTATAAAATACAAACAAATGTTCTAGGAATAGGGACAAAATTTGAAATGTAATTACAAAATTCTCTATCGATACCACGACACAGTAAAATAAATATTTATTGATATATGGAGCTACAAAAACACGTGACATTAAAACGGACACAACTTTTGAAACCCTAATCAATTGTTCTTTCTTATTTTCAATTTGAAATTTATATGTATTGTATATATTGCTACGCCTATTATAATAAAAATAATATTTAGGTATCAAGTAATATCATGTATTCATCTTTATTTATTAATATTAAGTTAATTGAGATCAGTGGCACTCAACAACTATATGCGAATCCTAGATGTCGTACATTATATAAGACCTCAATACATTTATTGATTGTCACTGATCATATTTCATACGTCTAACTAAAATGATAAATGGACATAAGATGGGATGAAACATTCATATGTTTCCATCCCTTTATTTTCAAAATAGACTGATCCACTCAAACTGTGACAATATTCGAAGGTTCAATACAAATGAACATTATAGTTATACATACAATGAACGAACGTAGAAGCGTTCGTTCATCTTATAAATTACCATACCATCGTGCATCGTGCATCGTAATCGTATCGTTTTAAACTCTTATCGTCTTCAATTTTTCACGACTTTAAATTTCTTTATTTTTGTATCAAGTATCAATGTACTTGTATTGATATTTATTTATTATCTCAAGAATACCATTCATTCATATCTTTTGAAATCATCAACGCTTTTTTAAATCACAAACAATTTATCTGAGTACCCATACAAAGGTTCATTATTTATATACAACATCACTCGCATCAATTTAATTTTGTATACCAATGGGATGTTTTACAATAGCTCTCCGCAACAAGCTCGATATTTATAGAGCTTGCAGTATACGGTAATATGTCATTTAGACAAGTTTCTAATATTGAAAATTGGCTCTTCATATTTTATACTAAATTGATTTCAAGAAGAGTGACGGCGAGGTGTCTGATATTCAAGCCATTCACTATTATTGGGTCATTAGGAAACAATTAATTGATTTCGAATATAGTAATACCAAACTCAATTTACAATCACCTTGTACTTACTATACTCGTATATAGGTACACTTTAACATATATATATATATATATATATTTTCAAACATCATTTTTAAATTAGAACTTTCTAATTAGCCAGATCTTGATATGCAAATAAATAACTACTTAGCCAAAATCTAACCGGGACGGGACGTTGCTAATATTTAGTATTCAGAAATAATTAATTAATACACTTATTCATTGGGTTTGCGGAAAATTTTTCGAATAAAAGTTGTTACTATATTTCTAATAAACAACTTTCATCTGAAGCATTTTTTCTTGAACCGAATCAATAAAGCACAAATCAATTATGAAATTTAAAAAAATGATATCAACTTTTGTGGTAAAGTAATTCATAATATATATATATATATATATATATATATATATATTCGAACAACATTTTGAAATTAGAACTTTCTAATTAAGCAGATCTTGATATGCAAATAATATCACATATATCTTATAATTTACTTTTAAAATCATGGCAAAAATAAAGTAACTTTGAAGTACAAATAAAGCTATTCCTTTTCAACCCACAACAAGTAAAAATAAAGAAGTACAGAATGTAACAAGAAAAGATGTGCCAAACTTTGGGATTAAATTTTTATTATGTCTATTGAATTTTATCTATGACTTTTAATCATATTCTCATATCAAAACCTATCTCTCCAATTATGGCGGCAATGATCAAAGGGTAATTGAACATTTGCTTCATAGACACTAAACAAGGATACATAACTCCATGTAAACAAATAATTGGCAAAAATAAGATGTCAGTAGTGTACCTTCGGCACCGGAAACAGAACAGAGTGTATAAGGCGCGAGTTTTAATTGAAAAACATTACGCATTTATAGTATTATAAAAATTATTTCCTGCCAAAATATTTTTCCAATAAAATATTGTTTTAAGTAATTTCAATTTTTCAATAAGGTATTAGTTGAAGTTGAAGTGATAGTTAAAATTCGCAAAATAATTACATAAAAATAAAAAAAAAAACATCAAATAATTAAATAATAACCTGTAATGTTGGAATTCAAAAATGAAAATAAATTATTGAATCAGATATTAAATTAAACTTTTATTTATTAATAATAATACTGAAAATTAATATTTAATATTATGTCATACAATTTAATTAATTTTGGAATATTTATACTCGCTTTTGGTACTTTAAAAAGTCCTGGTTTTTTAAACCCAATTGATCCCGTTGCTTATTGTCACAAGCACTACTACTTTTACAATTGTCTACTGAACATACTCTTCCCATTTTAAATGTTTTTTAAACAGTTTTTTATTTAATAACTTTTTTTAAACAAATTTCATACTTAAAAATAATCACTTCGAAATAAAACTAGTTACTTTTAGCTACTTCATTTCTATTTATTATACTATACCGTACGTTTAGTTTACATCTTGCCATAGCAGATCTCCCACGAGTATAAGAGAGTACATATGTATACATTAAGACCTCCTTCTCATACACATTGCTTAATGTATACATATGTACTCTCTCACACTCGTGGGAGATCTGCTATGCGAAGATGTAAACTAAACGTACGGTATTTCACTTCGGTACGGATGAGTTCCTATCAACAACTAGCGACCCAAGCGGCATAAAAAGTAAATATAACTTCTACCATTTCGTTGCCATATTTTGTCAATTTTCCCGTTTGAGTTAGATCTCCTTTATATAGTCTGCATGATTTGCTACACAAATTTTGGTTTTACCAAGATGTAATATAATATTTATTTCACATACAATAATAAGTGAATAATGAATAATATGTTTGCTACCAGGGTATATTTTTATAACACAATAGGGAATATGCATGAAAATTTTTTTTCACATTTATTTTCAGAATATGAAAATAATGTTAATACTGTAATAATATTTAAAAACCAAATTAAAATCCGACAAATATCAAGGAAGCTATAAGCTTTTAAAGATTATTATCTGTCTCTTTCTTGCAAAAATACTAAAAACGGAGTTTTACGTGTATTTTAAATGGTGAAAGTGTAATATGACGTCACATAACATGGGCTATCACCCTCTTTGTCTAATTGGGAATTTCAATCATTCATATCTCGCTTATTTTTAAAGTTATTTAAAAAGAAATTTTACCTTGATATTTATCAAGTAAACATGCTTCAATTCAAGTGAAAAAAAATGTTCATGCATATTCCCTATTATAGTGCTATGTTATGCTCACTTAGTAAGTTTACTCATACTGATCAAGAGTTCAAGACTCTAGTGTCTAGTCTACACAGAATACATTATATTTTATAATAGAATATATCTATCTATCCATATCTAGATGTATTAGCGAATTTCCTGAAAGGAAATAGAGCTATTGGTCCCGTACCGAAGTCAAAATTTCGCAAAAATTTCTTCAAATGTCCATCGATCCTACCTTGTAGATGTCAAAAATCACCATCTGTAAAATTTATATATATATATCTATGGACATATATATATATATATATATATATATATACATATATATATACATATATATATATATATATATATATGTGTCTGTAATCACTCTAGCGGTCACAGTTTTCATTTTATCGGAATGAGACTTAGTATTTGAAGCGCTTTTGGTATTCAAAAGGTCAAGTTCGTTAATGGGTAAAATCGGACCAGGGGAAAGGGGGGTTTAGAGGGAGGGTGAAACACAAAATTTGACATATCTCCCTTAATATTCGAAAAATCGAAAATTTTATAAGAAGTAAAGTTGTAGGTATTAAGTTTTACTGTAATTTTGTTTCTTATCATTTTTTCTGTAACCCTAATATTTACAAAAATATTGACGGTTTAAGATTGAAAATTAAATTCCTCAATATCTCTGTACGCATTAGAGTTTGAGCAAAAAAGATAAGGTGATGAATTGTAGCAAACATGATTTTCTACAACTTTGTTTCTTACGCATTTTTCGATTGTTCTAATATTAAGAGAGATTTTTTTATATTTTGTGTTTTCTTCTATCTTTATGCCCCCCTTTCCCCTTGACGTATGTTATTTATTAATAAAATTGGCCATGCAAATACTAAAATCAGATACGACATTCCATTTTGATCAGACTAACATTGTGACCGCTAGAGAGTAATTTATTTATTCCAAGGAAATTCGCTAAGTTGAAGCAGCTCCTGCGTAACGAATTTTTTTTCAATTGTCGTCAATACATAGGGCTATTTTACACATGTAACTTTTCATGCAACTATTCATAACGCATACTTTGGTGAGCAAGCGCAGTAGTATTTTTTGATGAAACAATGCTGTTATAACACTATAGACGTGGCGTCAATTTCGATGCAATCTTATATGTAACTTCAGATGTAAGAATAGGGTGATTGGTTTACTTCCTTATGATTGGTTTACTATGATCATGTGACTGAAAAGATTGACAAAGAAAGAAATATTTAGCAAGACGAGAGTTATAGCTATTAACAAAGCATGCGATTGATATATTTCTGCCTGTGCATATAGATGTAAGTCTCGTTATATCACATACATTTATTGCGATTCAAAACTATCATCAAAACTTTCACGTGTAAAAACGGGCATAGCTTGAATTGCCACATTATTGCAAAAAGATACACACCTACTGCATATGCGTACTGCTGCTTAAATAATTAATAATTAATAATCAAAAATACAAGTATTTTTTTTTAACACCCAATGATCGCTTAACATCAAATCGCAACACAATCCTATGATAAAGCTCAGAAAAGCATTGGTACAAGTATTAGCTGGCACCTCATGCAATATCAGATAACTATCGAGTAGAACTGTGTTCATTTGTATTGAACTTTGGAATGTTGTCACAGTTTGAGTGGATCAGTCTATTTTCAAAATAAAGGGATGGAAACATATTAATGTTTGCCCCACTTTAAGTCCATTTATCATTTTAGGGAGAGGTGTGAAATATGTTCAGTGACAATCAACAAATGTATCGTGGTCTTATATAAATTACGACAATTAGGATTCGCATATAGTTGTTTAATTAGTGCCACTGATCACAATTTACTTAATATTAATAAATAAAGTTGAATATAAAATATTACTCTGTACCTAAATATTATTTTTATTATAGTAGGCGTAGCAATATATACAATATATACAAATTTCAAATTGAAAATAAGAACGAACAATTG
Organism: Nineta flava; assembly: GCA_963920215.1. Taxonomy (NCBI): domain Eukaryota; kingdom Metazoa; phylum Arthropoda; class Insecta; order Neuroptera; family Chrysopidae; genus Nineta; species Nineta flava. The sequence goes on from OY986044.1 coordinate 22,784,414, forward strand.
TAATTACATGATAAAAAAACTATTTGTCCTTTTAATACAGAGATAAGGCCGATATAAATTTATTTTTAATAATAAATATTTTGTCTCTTATTATTTAACGACCATGATATATTTCTGTTATTGTCTGATATTTGTTTAGAGAGAAATATTTTACATTCTTTTTGAGCTTATAAGATTCTGAGATGAAATCTCTATAAAAATTCTCCTCCAAGTAACGAACATTTTTTTTAAATATGATTAAAATAAGTTGCCCCTTTACTTTGAAATATTTTTCCCTAACGCGCATATAAGGTTCATTACATGTGAATTTGATTATATCGAAATGATTTGGTCATGGATGGATAAGTTAACCTCTCAAACACGGTGCTCCGAGGGGATCAGCGCAATGCGTGTCCCAAGAATGTGTACAAATATTCAGTTAATATCTGTTGATTAACTCTAGAGTCTAGATGAGAGTAACAACCCTATTCTGTAACATTCTGTTACAGATATTCTCTTTCTAAAACTAGTCATTAATTAATAATGAATACAACGCTAATTTTCTTCAAATAAATTCGTACATTCTTCCCTGACCTATTTCATCTTTAACAGATTTTTTTTCATTACCCAACTGAACTCAACAAAACAACATGAACTAAACTAAACTGACCCAGATTAAATAAAAACCATGGTCTATGCTGTCTGCCCCGTATTTTTAGTCAGAGATAATATATTATTACGAATTGTGTTTCTATGTTTCTATGATTCATGTTTTTTTTATTTTTTCGGTTCAGCTACAAATGTTTTCTATTGAAATGTTAGAAAAAAAGTTTGTTTATATTTTTGTATTTTCACAAACAACAGTCAACACTTATTACAACAATGCAATGCAAACAACAAGCCAATCTATTTGTTGACTTTGTTGTTGCAGTTACAAAGGTTGGCTGGCTAATTTGCGAATACGAATTACAAACAACAATGCGTTATAAGTTTTTTTTACTTCTAGTTTCACTTGTTCGTGAATCTATTGTCAAAATATACAGGCCGTTTTCAAAAGCATTTCTAATAGGGAATCAATGTTAAATAATTAAATAAAATATTTACTATAAAACCATAAATACATACACATACGTGCTTGTGGTATGATGTTTGTTTGATGTCATTTAAGAGTGGGAATTTAGGGATGCCCACTGATAGTCCAGTTCATGCACGGTTTCCCTGGCAATTCACCAAACAGCACCGATTAGCACCAAAATTTGGCTGAAGGTTCTACTTACCCTCTACTTCAAATTTGTCAATGTGACGAGAGTTGCTTTTACCCTGGGGGTGAACACCATTCCTACTCGGGGATGAAACATTTTTTATTAAAAATAAGTATGGGAACTATGTTATGCAACTTTTGTTCTATAAAATTTTTACTGAAAGTCAATACTTTTCAACTTATTCGAGAGTGGAAACGTCAATTTTTCAACAAAAAAAAACCACGTTTTCAGACGATTTTTCATGAATAACTCATGTAAATAAGTAATTAATGAAAAAAATCATTCAGAGTAGAAATGTAGCTTATAAAAAAACAAACAAAAAATATAGGGTTTAAAATATCACTAGACCCAATACTAACGGAGTAACTAACGGAGTTGTTAAAGTTGGATTCTTCTTCGTCAAACGCCAAAATCGAAAGTTTCAACGTGAAATATCCAAAAAACAATGCATTTTTCGGGGAAAACCCATAGAAATATTTTTAAAGTGCTTAAAAAAACCTTTATTTTATTTTTTTATGGAAGTTTCCTCGCAAACCACGATAACTTTGAAGTAGAGGGTAAGTAGAACCTTCAGCCAAATTTTGGGGCACATTGGTGCTGTTTGGCATAATTGCGAGGTTTGGCCGTTTTCCCGTGCATGGACAGGACTATTAATTTATAATATTATTATTCATTACTTATGCACACACACACTACTGACTACAGAGTGCCCCCACTATTTTCATTTCTTTATGAAGCATTGTGTAGTTATTATAGTAAATAATATTTAACATTGGTTCTCTATTAGCAAAGCATTCCAAAACAGACGGTATAGTCTAAGCGTTGGATGTCTGGAGGAATGTTCAATTGATTGAACAGTAAAATTACTCTCAGGGACTAGAATTCTTAAAAATTTCATAATAACTCTTAGAGAAAAAAATTATTTGTCGACAAGACATTTTAACCCTTTTTTGCAAGAAATGTCAAAAACACGTCGTCTGTCGAAGTTCTTTCAGATCGAATAAAAATAGAGACATTTAGGGTAAAATTTTAATGATGGTCATTTTTGACAGTTACTAATTAGGTTCGATGGATGTTTGTAGAAACTTTACGAAACCAGTAGATGAATTTTCTGAAGAAAGAAAATTTAAAAACGAAAAAAGTATACAAAAAATGAGACGAGACTGTTTTGTTTTTGTAAGCAGGAATAATGAAATGATCGTTTACTTAATTAATTAATTAATTTTCAATTTTTACTTGTTTTCAGATACGATATCATGAACTTCCAATTGCTACAAAATGGCAGTTACGACTACATTCAGGTAAATCATATTCAAATATACATTTCAAAGAGCTACGTGTGTTTGTCTTTTATCGTGTGTTTATATTTATATTTTCTCTTTTATCTCAATCTTGCACGCTTATCAACATAAAAATCAGAAGCTTTGCCTACATATTTTAAAACCATTTGATTCAAGCTGAACGCTAGAAAAAGCCGTGTCGTAAATTTGTTCTCGTCCGGTTTCTCCACGATTGCATCAAATGGGCTTAGTAGTTAGTGATTTCACTAACTACAAGTATACTAATTTGTAAGTAATATAAAATGAAAAGTCATAAACTTCTATTTTTAACCCGACTTCAAAAAGGAGGATGGTTCTAAATTCGTCTGTATTTTTTTTTTTTAATATGTGTCACCTCAGAACTCCGTCATTTATGAATGATTTTGATTTTTTTTTTAAAGGGTTTGGTTTCCCATTGGTCCCATTGGCACCAAATCGGATTCTAATGAGAGAATCCCCGGGAAATCGAGAAAACTCCTCATTTCATATGTGATAACCGATTTCTGCGAATTTTTATTTTTTTTTTTAAAGGGTATACTCATTCATAATGGGGAAATAAGAAAATTTCTTTAAAAACCGAATTCAAAAAAATTTTTTACAAAAAAAATTTGACCCCAAAAAAAATGTTTACAAAAAAAAAAAACAAAATGCATGTAAAAAAAACTAAAAATCTGTTATGAAAAAATGCACTAAAAATTAAAAAAAAAACAATGGATAAAAAAAAAATGTGTTATAAAGAAATGCACTAAAAGTTAGTTGGTCGTTTAGTTGGTCTACCCATATTTAGACAAATAAACTAAGTTATAGAACTTCAAAGTCACTAAAAAGCGAGAAAAGAAACCTATTTTGACAAAATGGAGACCCGACTTCAAAATCAAATATTCTACAACAAAAACTGCACTAAAAAGTAAAAAAATAATTGCATATTCTTGTGCCAATTATTTTTTAACTTTTTAGTGCATTTTTTGTTATAGTATATTTGATTTTTGAAGTCGGGTTTCCATTTTGTCAAAATAGTTTTTATTTTATTATTATTTCTCTTTTATTTTCTTCTTGTTATGAAAATTAGAATGTGAAATAAATGTCAAACTAATTACCATAATATTTACTTTTTCTTATGAGAGAAAAACTATTTACAACAAACAATACAAGAAAATGTATGAAAAACTTTATCTTTTACAAGAATTATTATTTTAATAGAAAACTGAACTCTGTTTCAAATAATTAATTCTCCTTGAAAAATTCTCTAATTTTACACGGTTTTATAATTATTTAAGATTTGTTTTTTTATATTATTTTCCGCATTTTACTATTCTTTTACTATTTGTGGTTGCATAGAACCACAGAAGGTTCAAGCTGAATGAACAAGAGTGGTGCTCAGCCTTCAAAATAGCTAAGTTTTCTTAAAGAAAACTTTTCTTATAAATTTCCATCATACTGCTAACTACTAACTATAGAATCCGTGTACCTGTAAGTGTTTAGTCACACGTTAGCGTTTAAATCATGTAATTCACTAGACTTTCTAGGGATGACATCGAATTTCACGTTTACAATAAATACTAAATCTAGGAAATAGTAAAACGAAAATACCAAAATTCGTTACGCAGTCGACTAGTGGTCACAATTATAGTCTAATCAAAATGAAATGTCGTATCTGATTATCAATAATTGCATAGGTCAAGCGAAAAGAGGGCATAGAGAAACAAGAAAACACAAAATATTAAATATCTCTCTTAATATTAGAAAAAACAAAAAATGTATAGGAAGTAAAGTTGTACAAAATCAAGTTTGCTATAATTCATTACTCGATCATTTTTCTCAAACTCTAATGTAAACAGAGATATTTAGAATATTAACTTTCAATCTTAAATTGAAAATATTTCTGAAAATATCAGTGTAACAGAAAATTGATAAGAAAAAAAATGATAATAAAACTAGAAAAGTACCTACAACTTTGCTTCTTATAAATTTTTTGATTTTTCGAATATTAAAGGAGATATGCCAAATTTTGTGTTTCACCCACTCTCTAAACCCCCTTTCCTCTCGTCCGATTTTACCCATTAAGGAACTTCACCTTTCAAATACCGAAAGCATATATATATATATATATATATATATATATATATATATATTCATATATATATTCATGTATATATACATATATATATATATATATATATATATATATATATATATATAATTGTTCTGTCCGTGTATTTGTGACTGAACTCCTCCAAAACGGCTGGACCGATTTTGATGAAATTTTTTTTGTGTTCCAATGGATGCGAGAATGGTTTAGATTCACAATACAGTCTTAACTGTGGACTCTCTAATCTGTGGACTCTCCACCGGTCACAGTTTTATTTAGGTATTTGAGGCGCTTTTGGTATTCAAAAGGTTAAGTTCGTAAATGGTTAAAATCGAACAAGGGGAAAGGGAGGTTTAGAGGGAGGGGGAAACACAAAATTTGGTATAGCTCTCGTAATATTCGAAAAATCTTTTAATTTATAAGAAGTAAAGCTGTAGGGACCAAGTTTTACTGTAATTTGGTTGATAATTATTTTTTTTGTTACACTAATATTTATAGAAATATTGACGGTTAAGATTGAAAATTAAATTTCTTAATATCTTTGTACACATTAGAGTTTGAGCAAACATGATAAGGTGATGAATTGTAGCAAATATGATTTTCTTCAACTTGTTTTCTTTTATACGCATTTTTCGATTGTTCTAATATTAAGAGAGATATTTTATATTTTGTGTTTTCTTCTTTCTGTATGCACTTCCACCCTTTCCCCTTTGACTTATGCCATTTATTAATAAAATTGACCGTGCAAAATCATATCAGATACAACATTTCATTTTGATCAGACTAAAATTGTGACAGCTATAGAGTGATTTATGTATTCTAAGGTAAATCGTTAAGTTGAAGCAGCTCTTGCGTAACGAATTTTTTTTAACATCTAATAGGTAGGATCGATGAACATTTGAAGAAATTTTTACCAAATTCCATCGCTGGTACAAAAACAATAGCTGCATTTTCTTTGGAGGAAATTCGCTAAAACCAAATTCCAGAAGATGTAAGCGGTCGGATAATTTTTATTTATTAAAATTTTTAGTTATTATTTGAACGTGGAAGTAATAATGAGTGAATGTGTCAGGTGTTAATTGTATAAAATATTGTCTGCACGTTATCGAATAAATAACAACAACGTCCACCATAGTCTTTAAAAATGAATTCTCTAATTTAATTCAGCAATAATCTCATTTATTTTCAATATTAAATATTCGTGTGAATTTATTTTCCGGTAATTTTATTTACGTGTGAAAATTATTAAACAAAACTTTACGCTGCATGTTTTTTTTGTATTTTTTGGGTGGTGGGTGGTATTCATTTAACTAATTAATTATTAAAATGTATCGCTGTACGTAATGAATGAACAGCGTGTAGCTTTCAATATAAAAAATTATCGATAACCAAATTTTCGATCCAGTTTTTTATGTAAAGCACAAAATAGTTTCCTTGGTCCACCTCCTACAAAAGCTTCTAAACAGTAAATCATTTCCTTTTAAGATTAGACCCTGTAGTTATCGAAGTTCTGCCATTAAAATTTAAATAAATAATTAGACACGTGATTTTGGTACTTAGTACAATGGCAGCTTTAAGGAGATGCATGGGCGGACTGGCAGGAAGCGGCCCATCGGGAACTCATACAAGGTTCGGTGTTCAAAGTGCAAAAAAAAGGTAAACGCATTCGCCTAGCAAAGAATTGAGCGGCCACGAACTTTAATCTTTGGCAGACGAATTCGTTAACCTTTTTTTGACTCTGAACAGCCTGACCCTGAAATGAGCTTTTAAACGCAATTCTACTTGAATTGGCTACTTTTTCTGCTCTATAGGACAAGTATCAATTATTTAACTCGAAATGCATTTGTTTTCGAGTTTTTCGACTTGAATTTTCTCCATTTTTATTTTTAACCATCACTTATGCTATACAATGAGCAAAAAATTTGCGAGCTTTTAATAAATAAACATACACAAAAGTAGGTCTTTTATAGATCAGCTGATGTCGCAAGTTTCTTCTATGGGCTATACTGTGTGTGTTGGACAGCTTTTCCTATAAAGAATGAATGTTAAATATTATTTATTACTGCCTAGCCGCGTGGTACTGTATGAAGTCAGTCAGTACACATGTAATGAGAGTATACTTTAGTATGTGCATTGTGCATCACAAAATCCCCACTCGTAAATGACAAACAAACAACCATACGCATACAGTATAGCTATGATATTACTGACTGACTTCATACACGGCCAGGCAGTAATAAATAATATTTAACATTGATTCTCTATAGGAAAAGGTGTCCAACACACACTGTATACTACCTACAGATACGCGCACCGATTACTAACGCAGCGCCACGATCGTGTATATTGCACGTATATAGCTATACGAACACACGTTCGGCCACCATCGGCCACTAGTTTGGGCCTCGTGTGTGAGACACGAACATCTATTTTTGCATATATATATATTGTATTAATTTATTGGATAATCCACGCATGTAGAATGAAATTTTAATTGGGAATTCAATATTTGAGTACTTAAATTACTTGGATCTTCTAAAAGTGTAAACATATTTATAATTGAAAATTCAATAATCGGACATTTTGAACCGACCGATTTTCTCGTTTTTTGCCCATCGGGAATTCTCCCAAACTCCTATATGGCCAGTCCGCCCCTGAGGGGATGCTTTCATAGTCAACTACCTGCTATATGAACAATGTCTTCATGTCTTCGGTTTTAGAATTCAAACCTTAGTGAACTAAGAACGTGATTAATAAAAAGACGATTATTTCATCAATAAATTATTACTGTTGTGAGTTCTCTCGATTTGATAAAAGATAACAATCTTAACTGTCCACGTGTGTGAAGTCACCCATCCACCTGCTTATTACACACAATGTTTAATCTAAATTGTTCAACGCACACAACTGGTATTGGGTTGTTTATGAAAGATACTGTGTTTTATTGACATTCGATACTAAATAATGTACAACAAACAACACGAGTTGTGTTCATTATTACTGTTATTAATTATTTAATTTCATTGTGTTTTTGAATAATAATTAATAAATAATAAATAATTGATGCGTGTTCGTACATACAGGACGTCATGTCACGTCGCATCTGAACGATTTGTATTTAATTATTATCCTTGTAGCATGCCTGGCCTATCTGTACCCTTCAATTAGTTAAATAATAAACGTTTAATATTATTATTAATAATAATATTATGTTGATTGTACATTTTATTAATTATTATATATAATTAATAAATAATAATTAATTTATTGAATACAAATATTCTTATGATTAAAAATATTTAAATAATATTACTATTCATATATATTTATTTGTGTATATTTAAGCGTCAACAATACGATGTTTGTCCAAATTCCATTTCGGTTACGTAAGACAAACTGTAGAAGACTAGTGTATACTTTGTAGACCAATGTCATTGAAATTTTTAATTAAATACTCATATGAAAAAATTAACTCGTGAACCAGGAATCGAACCTTGACAGAAGTAATACTGTCAAAATAAAAAAATAAGAATGATATGAAAAAATTGGCTGTAACGTCACAGTCGTCTTTGGTGTAGCGGAAGTACGCTGGACTAGATATCCAGAGGCCCGAGGTTCGATTCCTAGTTGACGAGTTATTTTTTTCATATCAGCATTTAATTAAATATTACTAAGATTTAATTCATTTTTAAATAATATCTAATTTGAATTTGATATATCGTTTATCAATTATTTTTAATGATTGATCCTATACTATACTATCTGTATCTATCTGTAGGTTGGTAATTGGAAGAATGGTACATTGAATTTTACACGTGAACTACAATTTGGAGCAGATCGAGGTCTACACCCACCAGAGTCAGTATGTTCCAGACCATGTGATCCTGGTTATTATAAGGTTAGTTTTATTATTTTATAATATTGCAAGTCAAAGTAAGATATACACTCCCGTTCAAATAAAATGAACCAATCTGAACTGAATCAGGCTCCCACAATTTTGATCATTCTTGTACTAAATGTTTGTACAGATACAACATATTATTTAATTTGTATATGTAAAAGGAAGATATAACAGTTTAAATGTATTTACTTTACATATATTTTTTAAAGGCTTACTTTGTGTTTTATCCGGATATTAAATTTATGTTCTTTAATAAAATATAAATACAGTTTTATAATTCCATTTCTTTTTACTCACTTAAAAATATACTACTTATCTTTGTTATTTAAAAATAACATTAAAAAAAACATCGAAATTTTTATTTATATATTTCATATTCATTCATATTTTGAGATTTGTACATAATGCTCATTTTAAACAGGCACCTCAATATTTCTTCAAGGAAATTTTGATTTCATTTTTGGTAAAAATGATCTGAATGAACTTTCAACTTAACCATGATCTTCAAGGTTATTCGAAGATCAACTTATGCTTTTAAAAGAGAGCCCTTTTTTCACAAAATCGGATAGGTGACGAAAACAGAAAGATTAAAACTGGTTAATTAAGTTTATGTTTCGAATCCTTAAAAGTAGTCTTAATACCCTATGCGTATCCCTGTTAAAAATTGCAAACAAAAAAATTTTAGGATCTTTAAATTTTGATGAAATTACCGTCGTTACCAATATTCGAGATACCAAATCAGTATACACATCAGTTGACTGAGTCATAAAAACCTGTTAATATAATATATAAACAGGCTTTTTAAATGATATTATAGTATAGGATAATACCGACTAAATATCGTATCGGATAATATCGTATCAAAATCTATTCTGATACGATTTTGGTTATTGAATGTTTTTTCCATGCACTGATTGTAAAAATTCAATTTTTGTGCAGTGAAATACGATCCCATTTTTTTCAAGCAAAATTGTTCAAATACTCTCAAAAATGGTTCTTTTCGAATGGAAAAATTTCTTTTCATTTTCTTTATAATAGAAATATTTGGGTTTATGGGTTTATCTTTATAATGTTGAATCTGAAAACACATTTTGGTCAAATTTGATCAAATTTGTGAATTTTTTAAACTTAAAACTTATACATTCTAAAATATCAAATTTATTATAAAAAAGCCACAAAATCTTTTATGTTTAAACGTAGCCAAACGATATGAAAAAAGTTTATTTCGTTCAAAAACAATATTGTTTAAACATTTTTTAACAAGATTTTCATTTTTTTTTAAATGGAGATAATAGTTCTGAATGGTAAAATGCATGTCTACAATCAGTACAAAGTTCATTTTTTTACATGTAGAAAGAACAAAGAAAAAAAAATGCGACAGAACAGTTTTTGATATTCGTCTGCCAATTGTTTCTATACTAAACACTATTTTTTTATATTCACAATTAGAATATAGAAGAATATACTCGTATATATATACACTAATATCAGTACAATAAACAAAGTACTCACCATTACTTAATACTATTGGTATCAAATATATTTGATGAATATAATAACAATTTTATATCATTATACAGAGCGTAACAAAAATGTGGAGTTTTATGAATTGTACGAAAATTAAGAATTCAGGTTGGTTCATTTTTTGAAGGGGAGTGTACTTAAATAGTACAGGCTTTGATAATTAATTAAAGCCCCATGCAATTATATAAATACAATCAAAGAATATAAATGAACCATAAGATAATCATTAACAATGTTTCTAATTGGTAGAACTAGAACTATGTATGTCCCTCCATAGATAGAACAAACAAATAAACAAACACAGACTCTAAACAGATTATAAATAAAATAGTATAAGAATCTTTGTGTCAGATACAAACAAATTTACAATTTACAACTTTTATTTATTTTTTGTTCATATCTGTTTTTTTATGTGGTTTTTTAAAAAAGAACATAATTAAAATAACAATTGTGGGGAGGGGGGGAGAGGTAGACAGACAGAATGTAAAAGAAAATACTGTAGAGAAAAATGAAAAGTAGTGTTTGGAAAATTTTATGATTGTTATTATTACATTTTAAATTATATGAAATAATAAAAGTTGTAGTTTGATACTTGTATATAATAGTTAGGTCTGTTTTGTTTTGTTTTGTTGCTATAGTAGTAGCTAAATAATAATGTCCTCAACCTCATACCTCATACCTATTAAGTAACATATAAATGTCAAACAAATAAAAAAATTACAAATAAAATGTATAAAAGTAAGAGAAAATGTAGAGAAGTAACAGTAAGTACGAACTACGAGTAAATATATAAAAGTCACCATTAGACTGGATCAGTTCTGGATATAGGATACAAGTACTTCGGTATTATATCTGGATATATGTTGACTGACTGACTGACTGACTCCATTATATGATGCTAGTTAGTTCACTTTTTATATTCATTACATTCCATCCAAACTTTTATTTATCATTATTTTTATTAACTACAGCTCTTTATGCTTACAGTCCAGTACAGTACAAATGGCGTCAAAAGTCGAGCTAACATTTCGAAATTTTATAATTGTTTTGTGCCTCATTTCTTCGGTTCCAGAAAAAAAATGTGCGAGTCAGCTCCGACGCGTGCTGGAGTTTACTCTTACTATATTACGAATATTTTATATTACTATGTTACGAAAAGTTATTTAATTTTGAAATATTCTGCTTAGATGGCGCTAAGAAATGGCAATTAAGATTGACATTAAAACGAAAAATATTTTGAAAAAATTTAATAAAATATTAAATTTTTTCAAAATAAAAGAAATTTAAATTTAAATTTAGAGTTTTTGGATTTTGGTTTTGATTAAATTAAGTTCGTTAAATATTTAAGATTAAGATAAGATAATATTAATATTTAACATATAAATATTAATATTAATTAAGATTAAAGAAAAGTAATAGATATAATAAATTTGAGTTAAGAAAAGAAAATGATATAGATGCAGAATTTAGAATTGTAGTATTTTAAAGAAGACAGAGTGTACTCAATGATCGTGCTTTTGACCCATTAAATAATTTCTTATGTAAATCGGATTAGGTGTTCACATCCCACAGTTGTAAGAAATTATCCCCAGAGATTCGTATTTCGTTAATGGCTTCTTCGAAGCCCCCTTTTTAATCCTTTCTCCGCTTCTACTTACGATTGTAGTAATTTTAAATGTTTTTTTAGAAAACACAAAATTATACTAAAAGCAATTTATTTAGAACATTTAAATAAAAATGTTCATATATTTACAATTTGAAACTGAATCATAATATTCTAAAATTAAACAGTATGATTACCCCAAAAGCTTTAATTAATATATATAAATACAAATCTAACATATCTAATTAATTCAATTATCAGTTTACTCTGTCTTTCGTGAACTAAATCCAATTACATTAGCGGTGTCAAGAACCATCGTCACTCAGGGACCCATAACGCAGTCAAGTATTAAGTGAAGAGTATTATTGAATATTACTTGGGTTGAAACCCATAAAAAGTGTCTAACATTAGAATACTTAAATATAAAGTCTTTTCGACTTGAAGCTAAAAGGAATTTTTAGTTTGACGCTACTAAAGAGAGTGTCTTTTTAAGTTGACTCATTTATCGCGAGAGATTTAAGGAACTCAGAAGTGTATAACGTAAGCTACGCTCAAAAACATACACAATTGAAAAAAAGCAATGCGCGCGCAAGCAGCTATACTATGAATAAGCCAAATTAAGATAATGCATGCGCATGTATTTATATAATACAGAAAAATAAATATGTTAAAAATACTAAAGGGTGACGTCCGTATGTATACTGAGTATTACAAGCGTGACCTCCGTATACATGGACGTATAAAAATAATTATATAATTTCGCAACGATATGTATCACATATCAACATTACAAAATTGAAACAAAATTTTAATAAAATAATTTTATAGTTATTTTTTAGAAGTTAACATTTAATATACACTAGTAAAGCATTTTTGGCGGGCGACATCTGCGCCGTCTCATGTTTTTTATTTTAAGTTATGGTTCTGCCAAAACTCGTAAACATACGGATATACATGTAAAAAGTTTAATTTTAGCTATAAAGAAATAATTACATACAATGCCAGTGAAAAAATTGATAAGCATCTTCCAAGAAGTGCCATTAGATATTTTTAGAAAAAAAAGTATTTCTAAAGGTACAAAATTATGTACTAGTTTTTATGTTTCTGATGTCTATGAAAAGATTGATGTCAATGATTCTCGGCGAATTTTTGGTACAGTATACACACTACTAGCGTTTACACATTTCTACAATCATAATGTCACAATTTATTTGAAATGTTCACATAACTGTTGTTATAATTAATAACATTGTTAATTACAACGAATTACAACAAAAGCAAAGGTGTTTCTCTTAACACTGTACCAAAAATTCGGCGAGAATCATTGACAACAATCGCTTCATAGACATCATGAAAACTAGTACATAATTTTGTACCTTTAGAAATTTTTTTTTTCTGATAATATCTAATTATACTTCTTGGAAGCTGCTCATCAATTTTATCGCTGCCATTGTATGTAACTATTTCTTTATACTTTTTACATGTATACCCGTATGTTTAGTTTTGACAGAACCATAACTTAAAATAAAAACACGAGATGGCGCAGTACTTTACTGTTTAAATTTTTATAAAAATTTATTTTATTATTATTTTTCTTAAAATAAATTACCTATGAAAATGGAAAATTTATAAAGTAAAATCAATTTGAATAGATATTGTAAAACATCATAAATAATTTGACATATTTTGATCCTTTTCACTTGGAATAAAATAAGACGAATAAAAAAAATTACGCAATAGAAAATAGAAATAATAATAAAAAGATTGATCCAATAAAATGGACTATACATCAGCACTCGTACATCCATAAACTGAAGATAAAAAGTTGATCAAACTGACTGACTGATTAGCCCATGTCTGCTTTATTTTTTCAAACAAAAAGGAATTTATGAAAAGAAATTTTAAAATGTAAAAAACATGTGATAAGAAGTTAAGAACCATATTACTAATTAAAAAAAATTTAATTCCGATACCGGGAATCGAACCCGAGCCTCCTGGGTGAAAGCCAGGTATCCTAGCCACTAGACCATATCGGAGTATGATGGTCCATGCATATAGTTTGCCTAGATTCAAAAATTTTATATTTCTTAAATTGCATTCAATTCATCAATTCATTTATTACATTCTTATCTATATTTAATTAATCTATATTTAAGTAAACACATTTTAGTGAATTTCCTGCAAAGAAAATGCAGCTATTGTTTCTGTACGGATTATGGAATTTCGTAAAAACCTCAAATGTCCATCGATCCTACCTACTTGTTGTTAAAGATGACCAAGTTGATGTTAATGATATATATATATATATATATATATATATATATATATATATATATATAACTTTCTATATATATATATATATAACTTTCTATATATATATATATATATATATATATATATAGGGCTTCCCAGAACCTCCACCTTTTTACACCTCGGATTACATTATTGGAGTTTCCCTAATTTTTTTGAAAGTATAATATAGCCTATGTCACCCGGGGATAATGTAGCTTTCCAACGGTGAAAGAATTTTTTTAATCGGTCCATTAGTTTCGGAGCCTATTCAATGCATACAAACAATCAAATCTTTTCTCTTTACAATATTAGTATAGATATATATATGTAAACATATACGTTTATTTGCCTGTGGACTCTCTAGCGGTTACAGTATGATTCGGATTGTAATGAAATTTGGTATTTTAGGTGCTTTTGGTATTGGAAAGGTCAAGTTTTTTAATGGAAAAAATTGGACAAGAGGAAATGGGGGTTCAGAGAAAGGAGAAAATAAAAAACTTATATACCCTTAATATTCGAATAATCGAAAAATTTATAAGATTTAAAAATGGTAATTTTGATAGTTGTTGCGACATACAAATATATATATATATATATATATATATATATATATATATATATATATATATATATATATATATATATATATATATACATATAATAATAATAATAATAATATAAGCCTGTATCAACCCACTTCTTGGGCAAAGGCCTCCTCCAGTGTATTCCATTCCTTCTTGTTTTTAGTCAATCTACTCCACTGTCTACCCACAAAAGCAGCGATCTCGTCTCTCCATCTACATGGTGGTTGGCCTCTTTTTCTCTTTGGTTGTAAGGTGTCCATAACGTGCATCTTGAAGTCTAACGATCGTCTTTAATTCTACCAACATGTCCCGCCCAACTCCATTTCAATTGTTGGATATTAACTACAGCATCCTTAGATAGATAGATAGATACATCTTGGGGTCTAAAAAGTATTGCACTTCGACATCATGATCCATTGTGCTTCCCCTTCTACCTCAGTCTGACGAGACTTACTTCCCCATATGTTGGCAATAACCTGGAGGTAGCTTATCAGGTCCTCCCGAAGGTTCATATATTCGGGATGAGATGCACCGAATATTCTATATCTTCTGTACCCAGAGGTTCGCAGTCAAAGATTATGTGGCTGGATGTTTCTTCCTCCTCGCCACACAATCTGCACATAGTGGAGCCGTTATGGAGTCCCATTGTGTGCAGATGCTTCCGCATGGGATAATGCCCGGAAATGAACTCGGTAACCCTCCGCAGCTGCATCCTATTCAGCCTCAGTGCATCGAGAGATAACCTCTTTGTTGCACTCTGAAGCAGTGCCTTCCCAAGCTCTTGCCGCGGTACTTTTTCCCAGTGATCACGGTGTTTAGCATTTGACCACTCGTTGATCATCTGTTTACATGCAGTCTTTGGAATTCCTAAAAAAGGCTCTGGACCTATGAAGGGCATTCCGACTCCCTTCTTTGCTAAGGTATCCACTTTTTCGTTTCCATCGAAACCACTGTGACCTGGCACCCAGATCAATTTAGCATTGTTCCGTTCATTGTTCCGATCAAAATTGTGACCGATAGAACGATACAGACATATATATATATATATAAGTCGTTATATATCTATATATGCATATATATATATATATATATTTATATATATATATATATATATATATATATATATATATGTATATATATATATATATATATATATATATATATATATATATATATTTGTCCATAGATATATACGTATAAAATTTTCAGATGGTGATTTTTAACATCTACTATAGGTAGGATCGATTTGAAGAAATTTTTGCGAAATTTTGACTTCGGTACGGGACCACTAGCTCTATTTCCTTTAGGAGAAAATTCGCTAATTATGTATTTCTATCAAGTTTTAAGTATTTTGTTTTATTTAAATGAAATGAGTTTTAAATTTAAATCAAACTATTCAACTCAAATGTTAATCAATCAAATTAATTACCCTAATTTTGGAAAAATTAAAAATATTAAAGCGGTTATGAGACATTCAGATGGGTCCACTATACCTAGTCGCTAGCTATTGCTTATCTATACATATAAAATGTTTTGTCCTGAATGACTGACTGACGGATCAACTAAACTGCCTAAACCGCTGATCAAAGAGACCTGAAACTTGGAGGGTGTGTTCTTTGTATGACGTAGGCATCCGATAAGAAACGATTTTCCGAAATTCTACCCCTAAGGGGGCAAAGTTTGTATGGGACAACGTGATTCCTTGGTTCAATCTACTTCAAATTTTGCATAAACATTCAGTATATTTACTTAAATACTAAGCAATATAAGGTCTGTAAAATTACAATTTTTGTGGGCGAAGCTGCGACGGGCAGTGCTAGTGTTATCATAAATATTGAAAAAGCCTTCTAACATTTTTAGAAAGGCGAAAAAAACGCAATTTAAGATGTATAAAAATTTTGAATCTAGGCAAACTATATGCATAAATTTGCATACTCCGATATGGTCTAGTGGCTAGGATACCTGGCTTTCACCCAGGAGGCTCGGGTTCGATTCCCGGTATCGGAATTAATTTTTTTAAATTAGTAGTTTTTAAAATTTGGTTCTTAACTTCTTATCACAAGTTTGTTTGCATTTCAAAATTTCTTTTCATAAATTCTTTTTTGTATGAGTTTGAAAAAATAAAGCTGTCATGGAGCCAATCAGTCAGTCAGTTTGGTCAACTTTTTATCTTCAGTTTATGGATGTACGAGTGCTGATGTATAGTCCATTTATCCATTTATAAAATTATTCAAAATTTTATATAGTACATTCATAATAGTCCACGATAATGTTTATTATTTTTTGTGGTAAGTTAAAATAAAAATATAATTTAGGCCCGTCATACCGGGCCTAACAAAAATGGTGTTTAAGAATAAACCCTGAGATTTCGATTAATTAAGCTACCGTCTACAGAAAAAAAATTTCCCGATAAAATTTATCTCAGTTGTTTTCCTAAATATATTTTTTTAGATCTTCATACCGGAATTCTATTGGTTCAATCTTTTTATTACTATTTCGGTTTTAGTTTTTCGTTTATTCATCTTATTTTATTCCAAGTGAAAATTATCAAAATATGTGTAAAAATATGGGTTTCTCCATAATTAGAATGGATTAAAACTCGAACTTTAACATTAAATAATTAATTCAAGACCCCTGTACCGCCCCCTGAAACGTTTTTAATTGATTTATATGGACTTTAACTAAATGTAAACAAAAAATCAAGCCTGAATCTTTTTGAAGCTTCAGTGCTCGTACATCCTTAATAATGTTTACGAATTTTACGAAACAGACAAATAACTAATTAAAATTTTTTTAAATTACTGTTATCAAAAATTTGTTAAATATAAATTGGATCATGAAAAAAAAAACTAATCACGTGAAGTTTTAATTCAAACATATGAATTTTTTATTTAAGGCAGTTCCAGCACTGTCTCACAAAAAACCGGTTTGCTTTTATTATAGATCAAATGCATATACACACGTACACAACACATAGATGATATATTCACTATTCATATATACAAATTGATGTAATTTTGAAATAAAAATAATTTTAAAACTTTTTTATTTCGAAAACAAAACGGTAAAACTCGATTTAAAAAAAAAATTTATTTAATATATATTTATCTTTACTATCATAAGTTTTTTTTTATTTAATTCTGTCGGTTATTTTTTTAATACAACAGATAATAGTTTGGCGGGCATGAAGTTTTACATGCTTCTAATGAGAGAGAGTGAGAGAGATGGATTACTTTGCTATTAATTATCTCGCGTTTTAAATGGTCAAAAATTCTCAAACTTCGTGATTTATTAGAAAACGTTATTTTTAGCATAAAGTAGTTTCATGCTGGAACATCCTTAATATTAAAATAAATATTTCTATTAAATTTAAAAAAAATTTGTATTTGTTGTCTTTGTCTAACTCACAACGAACAGCATTCAAAACAAATGAACGAAAATTATTAAATTAGAAATTTTTATTTTTTTTAAATGTTAAATTTTCGTATTTTCTGTGTAATTTAATGAAAATATGCACGGAAAATTGAATAATCTGTTCCAGGATTTGTTTTAAAATTTTTTTTATTTTCGTATATGTAATTTTATATGAAGGTTTTAAACTTGTTTAGAAAATAAAACAAAAAGCATAAAAGTAGTAATGGAAATGTACAAAAACTCATACAAAAGCCATGAAAAACTATTATTTTTATTTTTTGACCCTTTGATGTTTCATTAAAATTCAATTTTGATAATAATTGGATCCGATCTAAATTCACTGTTTGTCAAGTTTTAATGGGTCCCATTTCATTGGAAATAAGTTATCAATTTAAGTAAATTTCAAGAAAAATCTTCTAAAATGGTCTAAATGTCATTAGTTTACATTCGCGATGGATTTTTTGCAATGTTTTAAAGATATTTGGATATGAACAAATTTTGAGGAAAGTTCACAATAACTATAATTTCCACAAAAAGTTAAAAGGAAATAACCCATTTTTATTTCCGATGTATCCTATAATATATACACCGGGAATGCAATATACACCGAAACTTTAGTCCCGAATTTTTATAACGGTTGAAATTATTGGACGTGGAAAAATTTTTTTTGATACAGGTGTTCATAAAATCATACCTCAAAGATGAAAAGAGATAACGACTTGAAATTTTGTGTTTGTGTTCTATAATTATAAAAAATTCGTTACGCAGGAGCTGCGTCAACTTAGCGAATTTCCTTACAATATATAAATCACTCTCTAGCGGTCATAATTTTAGTGTGATCAAAAGTGGACATATAATTAAAAGTCAAACGAACTTTACCTAACTTAACCTAAGTGATGTTCGATTATAATTATATTTCGAGTCTCGTTCTTCGAGATTACATTGTAGTACCGCTACTTCCACTAGTATCAGCCACAAAGTTCAGATAAATTTGAAAAAACCCGCGGCCTACGCCCGCGCTCTCTAGCGTATATTCTTCATATAGTTTAAAGCTATAACTGCTTCGATTAATAAACAAGTTAAATAATACTTACCCTACAGTTTTTTATTATAATATAAGGGTGGGTTCAATTTGGATTGATAGGGAGGGATGTAATCATCTCGAACGAGACTCTCATATAATTATAATCGAGCATCACTTAGGTAAGTTCGTTTGATTTTTAATTATATTTCGAGTCTCGTTCTTCGAGATTACATTGTAGATGTTTACAGCTAATCGAAATCCACGTCACAAGTGATTTCTTTGTTTATTAATTGCCTAGCATAATATATCTTTTTTTTTTTTCTTGTTGACTTCAAAAACTGCCGTTGCAAACGACCCTTTATCATTTTCAATAGGTCTCTTATAAAATCTTGCAAAAATCTGCGATTGTTTCGACCAACCTGCAGTGCTCTTAATTATATTTATGTCAATTCTTTTTAGATCCGCAGCAGTCTCATTTTGTAGACGCCTTTGAAAAACCGACCAATTTCAGGATTAATTCCTAGATCTTCTGAAGTTATTAAATTGATCGAGGATCTTTCAGAGTTCAGATTGCCATAAGAAGCACCCTATCTAAACCGGATAGATAAATATTTTAATACTAAGTAGACATTTGGGTTCAGAGGGTTAACTTGGTTGTCTGAGCAATAGGCCCACCAGTTCTTAAGCGCTGAGTTGTACTGTCTGATAGTCGAGTTAGTTAACGAAGCAATCCAAAACTCGACAGCTTATTCTGGCAGCTGTTTTCGCTGGTACGCTTCCCTGAGAGTCTGCCTGCAACCAGGGAAAGCTTGCTGCTTATTGGGTGTATCTGCAATCTACAAGGAGAATTGAGTAAGTCAGGCGATGGCGAAAAAATTAACGATTCATCTAGTATCAAAGATTTGTGTACGGTAAGCCAAGGCTGTGTGGGCCAGTAGGAAACGACCAGAATTCCTTCAGCACAATCTAATTTAATTTTTTGCAAAACTCTTGTGAGAACCGAGAAGGGTGGGAAAGCATAAAATAAATAATTTTTCTAATCAAGTGTGAACGCGTCTATACAAAGTGCATCAGGATCTCTTTTCCAAGCACAAACTCTTTGTGCTTTACTGTTTGCTCTTGTTGCAAATAGATCGATTTCGGGTAACCCCCACTTTTTAACAATTTTAACGAAATACTTGTCTCCTAATTCCCACTCGGTATCTATATTGGACTTTCTAGATTCTCTATCTGCGTCAATATTCTCGCGGGATGGGATATATGACGCAAAAACCCAAATTCTCTTAGCTTCACACCATTGCCAAATATTCTTTGCTAGAATATTCAACTCCGGGTACTGCACACCCCCCATTCGATTGATGTACGCGATGGTTGATGTGATGTACATATTGCTTTAGGTAAGCAGTTTAACCACCACATTAACTACACCTTTGTTTAACCACACCTTTGTCTTATTGCTAATCTTACAAATATATTTTCGTAAAATTTCGTTTATTACTTTTATAAGCTTAATATTCTTTTCCAATGTTAACGACAATGGCATCTCTGTCGAGTTTATAATGAAACCTAAGTATTTATACGATGTTTCAGGTTTTTGTAAGCTCTTATTTTCGTTGATTACGAAACCTAATTTACAAAGAAGCTTTCTAGTAGCGTTAACATTATTTAAACAGCTAGCCAAGGAATTGCCTATGTAAAGGATGTCATCGAGATATGCTGTTGACAACCATCCCCTATTTCTTAACCAGTTTAATACCGGTTTTAATAGTTTGGT
Source organism: Nineta flava (assembly GCA_963920215.1). Lineage (NCBI taxonomy): Eukaryota > Metazoa > Arthropoda > Insecta > Neuroptera > Chrysopidae > Nineta > Nineta flava. The sequence goes on from OY986044.1 coordinate 22,805,179, forward strand.
GAAAACATAAGGGCTTGTGCACAGTCCGAACGGCAAGCACGTGAATTCATAAATCTGATTTTTGAACAACAATCTTAAAAAACTTCGACTCGTTTGCTTTATTGGTACCAAAAGTACGCGCCCTTGAGATCTATGTTGCACATAAAATAATCTTTAAAATTAATTTTACAGTAGATCATAAGTCTTCGAGTTTGAAATGAGAAGTTATTACAAACTGATTTAAAATTTTTAAATTAAAAATAAATCTATTAGTTCCATTCGGTTTTGGTATTAAAAAGAATGATGATAGGAACTGGTCTTCAACTGGCTCACATCTTACTATAGCACCCATGTCCAGTAATCTGTCAATTTTTAATTGAATTAAATACTTGTCCTCATCAGATAACTTTTCTCTTCCGTCCGGCTCAAAGATTGAGACAGAAGGGTGGAAAAAGGGATTTCATAACCCTTAACGCAATTTAAAAATAAAATTGTCTGAGGTTAATTTTTCCCACTCTTGGGTAAAATTACCTATCTGACGACCAGCTAGTGATCTTTTCGATAGACTTAACTGCTTTAATTTTTTCTGTAATTTTTTCTCCATAGAAAAAACTCCTGGTTTTGTTTTTTGTAACAATTCTTTCATAAGCTATGAAAGTACTGGCGAAATGTTTTTCTAGCCGACGAGATCTGAAAATGTAATTGTGCCTACAATTTCCCTGCATCCGCTAATTTTTCAAGCAGTAATAACCTATTCACTGGTTCTTTTTCATCTTTCAGTTTCATGGTGATAGAGTCACCCACAGCTGACACATAGCCGAGCCAACGAGATTTTGCTCTACTGTGAAAAGCTTGTCTCTTTTTGCACCTGACTCGTTCAGTGTTGCTAGCACTTCTTCGTTTATCTACATCTAATTCTTAGCTCTCTTTTGTGAGATCCTCAGCCAGCTAAGTAGGCCACCTGGCGACTAAACTTTGGTGCAAATTTACGGTCTTTTTGACATCTGCTGATGGGTTCACCCCAAGAACAGACTCAATCTCGTCGTTCAGTGCAACCTCGATAATCAACATCCTGTTGATTCTGAGGACTGTTTTCCTTTTTCTCAGGATCCTCTTGACCTCCATCTGAAAAAATTCACGATGGGTGTCAATGGCACTAGAGATTATTGCCTCCTACGTGCAATTTTTTCTAGCCCGAACTGCGCGTGCATGTCTCATACTCATCGAGCACATGACGCCAAGAATAATATTTAATATTATAATATTATTTATAATATTAAATATATTAAATTTATTTTTTATTTAATTTTATAACGTATAATATTTTTATACGTGTTGTACATATATGTTGTACAGTGTAAATATGACTTTGAATAAAAATGTAAACACATAGCAGTGTAAATCTTACTTAGATACAGAAAAAATAAGCAAGGTTAAAATTTATTTAACCTTTTTAAATGTTTTTAGTCATAAGAATATGACTAAAAACATTTAAAAATTATTGTTGTTATTAGCCATAAAATTACAATACTAATTTATTTACCTGGTTTCATTGATTGTTCAAGATTAAATTTTTTCAAAATTTCTTCAAAATTATTTTCCAACCTACAAATCTTAGATCGTAATGCATAATCTTCATCTCGGTTTCGTTTCTTATGTTTACCCATAATAAATTATCAATAATTATTATCAATATATGGTTTGTTTATCAATAATAATATTATTTAACTATTCTTTTTGCATAAAAACAATGTAAAATATTATCTGTGTGTGACTTTTACTAGCACAAAAAACGTTATGAAAAAATATACGCTAGAGAGTGCGGGCATAGTAGTCATATATATGTATATATGACTTTAATATTTGCAAAAATTAAATATTATTAATAGCCAAAATAGAACGATATATAACGGTTATAATTTATAGTTACTATGGAAACGACAATCAAAATTGACATTTCAAAATTAAAACAAAATTTTAATATAATAATTTTATAGTTATCTGATAGAAGTAGAGTTTCTGTGGAAATGATTAAATCAACAGAAATTTGAACCAACTCCAAAAAAAGGAGAAGATTCTTTGTTCGACTGTTAATTAATGTAACAACTAACTGACTTAAATGTTTGAATACCCAGTACACACTGAGTTGTATATCAATGATTAAATTGTTAATAATTCTGCGTATTCGAAAAGTTAACAATTCTTTCCGAGGAACAATTAATCACAAATTATGAGAAAACTATTGAGTTTATGAAAATCTTTTTCAAACAAAACTTGTTTATTTCAAAAAGAAGATTTTTTGTTAACAAATTTTTTTTCTATCTCCTACGGTTTCAAAGATGTATATATTCCCCACCCCCGAGCGAAGGGAAACTCTTTCCAATGGTTTCAAAGATAAGCAGTTTTGCCCAAATACAGTCCGATTTTGCCCATTTACGAACTTGACCTTACTTTTTTGCTCTAGAACACATTTCATGTTGTTATCTCTTTTCGTTCTTGGGTTATAATGTCCACAAACAGACAGACGAGCATGCGGAAATGACCAAATTTTATGAACACATATACCAAACATTCATGCCTACGACCAATATTTTTAAGCGTTACAGTCGTAATCACACTTAATATACCTTGTATATATACATATACTAAATTATACGTGATAGGTTTGAGCAAGAATTGTCTTTTGAATTGAATCTGTAAATTGTTATTTTTAGCTTTTTAACATAGTGACTTTTTGTGTTTTCGAAGTCGGTTGAATTTTTTTTTTAATTTTTTTACAATAAAATATATTTCATGTATTCGTGTCAAACAAACACAAAATATTAAATATCCCTCTTAATATTAAAACAATCGAAAAATGTAGAAGAAGTAAAGTTGTAGAAAATCAAGTTTGCTACAGTTCATTGCTTGATCATTTTTCTCAAACTCTAATGTGAACAGAGATATTTAGAATTTTAACTTTCAATCTTTAATTGTAAATATTTCTGTAAATATTAGTGTAACTGAAAAATGATAAGAAACATAATTACAGTAAAACTTAGTACCTACAACTTAACTCCTGATAAATTTTTTGATTTTTCAAATATTAAGGGAGTCAAATTTTGTGTTTCCCTCTCCCTCGAAACCCCTTTTCCCCTCGTTCGATTTTACCCACTAACGAACTTGACCTTTAGAATACCAAAAGCGACTCAAATAGCAAATTTCATTCCAATCGGAATAAAACTGTGACCGCTAGAGAGTCCACAGACATTTTAAAACGTACATATATATATATATATATATATATATATAAATTTTAGCGATAGTGATTTTTAACATCTAGTAGGTAGGATCGATGGACATTTGAAGAAAATTTTACGAAATTCCAACATTGGTACTAAAACAATAGCTGCATTTCCTTTGGAGGAAATTTTCTGATTAGGTAAATTTCATGGATGGGCAAAATGGGATCCTGCATTCCCCTGCCAGGGGGATAAATATTTATCTTCAAAATCCTAAGAGAAAAAAACTTTAAAGACAAAAAATGTTTCTTTTTGAATAATAAACAACTTTTGTTTCAATCATTTTTTCATAAATTGAAAAGCTTTGCCACAACTTCAGCTCAACCAATGTATCTATTCCTGATTATAAAAACATACTCGTATATGTATATAACTTTATATTTTTATTTGTACGTGTGTGTAAAAAGTAAAATAAACAGTCCACGCATTAATATTGAACTGAGTATATATCGAGTAATTTAGCCAATAACTTCCTTTTGATTCTCATTTTTGTTTCAACAACCAAATACTTCATATTATAAAAGTTGATGTTTGAAAGTGTTCCAAGATATAAAAAAAAAAAAAAAAAAAAAAAAAAATACTAAGCCTTTATTTGATTACTAATTTGGACAACACTTTGTAATACATAGTTACAGGTCGGACTTCAAATGCATTTTAATTTTAAATGATTGTAAAGAAAGTAAAATTTTATAAGAAATGATGGATATATTTACATCAATGACTTACACAAGGGTTTGTTCTTATTAACAATAATAACATAATTTCCGTCGATCTAAACGACGGACGGACATTTAGTTAATAATAACATACCTTTGTGTAAGTGATTGATTTGCATCGATTGTTTCTAATAGTTTTTGACATTAAATTCTATAATATTTTTCTGCTTATATAAATGATTATCCTTTGTCTTTTTTGTGTTGTTTTGTCCTTTATCGTAGTTAGTTTCAGTCAGTATGTCTCTCTCTACAATCTACAATACCTACGTGCATTCAAAACAATTATTAAACGTTTACGAAACATAATAAATAAGTGATCTCATTTAAAAAGTTAAGTACGATCGATGCGATGCTAAACACAATCAGTATATACTTTTACGACCCAACGTACGAACGTACGAACCATTTTAATAAAAACTAAGTGAAATACATACCTACCTCGAAGTGAATTAAAAAGCTTAGGTATGTGAAGAAGTTCATTAAAGTTTGACTATTTATAAATACATATCACGTACCACGTCGGAAATATTAAATTTGTAATCAAAAATATGCATTCACAATTCTATTCATTATAACAGACCTCTATATACACACCATACATACAGATAGCATTGTTGTATTGAAAATTATTAAGAATAATTTTTCTGATCCCAACACATATTCTAATGATACAAGAAAAAGTATAAACGGAAAAATATTTAAGATGAAAATATTTTTCTCCTTAAGAGAGTTCAAATTTCAAAAATGAAATAATAAGATCCTGGTTGATTTATTTTGTTTTAATGTTTAAAATCAGATGTTAAAAATATCAAAGAATAATTAATAAAAAAATTATTGATTATTGATTTTAAATTTATAATCAAAATCAAAAATTGAAAAAAAAAATATTTTGAAACAAAACTATATACAGTTTATTTCATACATATTTGCATAGATTCAATTTTTAACCGGACTTCAAAAAGGAGGATGGTTCTCAATTCGTCTGTATTTTTTTTTTTGTGTGTCACCTCAGAACTCCGTCATTTATGAACCGATTTTGAATTTTTTATTTTTGTTTTAAAGGGTTTGGTTTCCCATTAGTTCCATTGGCACCAAATCGTATTCTGATCAGGGGATCCTCCGGAAATCGAGGAAAATCCTCATTTTATATGTGATAACCGATTTCTGCGAAATTTTATTTTTATTTTTGAAAGGGTATACTCATTCCTAATGGGAAAATAAGAAAATATTTTTTAAAACCGACTTCAAAAAAATATTTTACAAAAAAAAACCGACCCAAAACAAAATTTTTACAAAACAAAAACAAAATGCATGTAAAAAAAACTGAAAATCTGTTTTGAAAAAATGCACTAAAAATTAAAAAAAAAAACAACGGATAAAAAAAAAGTGTTATAAAGAAATGCACTAAAAGTTAGTAGGTCGTTTAGTTGGTCAACCCATATTTAGACAAATAAAATAAGTTATAGAACTTCAAAGTCACTAAAAAGCGAAAATGAAACCAAAATGGAAACCCGACTTTAAAAATCGAATATTCTATAACAAAAAATGCACTAAAAAGTAAAAAAATAATTGCATATTCTTGTGCCAATTTTAGTTCACCTAAGCAAAAATTTTTAAATATATATGTACAATTATTGTTAAAATAACAATAAACTTTATTTAAATTAAAAATAATAATAATTGTACATATATATTTAAAAATTTTTGCTTAGGTGAACTAAAATTGGCACAAGAATATGCAATTATTTTTTTACTTTTTAGTGCATTTTTTATTATAAAATATTTGATTTTTGAAGTCGGGTTTGCATTTTGTCAAAATAGGTTTTATGTTAAATAATTTTTACATAAACAAATAAACAGTAAGCTAGCTTACGATGAAATATATATACAAGTTCAAATTTGTCAACATAAAAAATAAACACTTATTATTGTATAACTTACTTAAGTTTTGAGTTGGATACAAACTAGTTTTATTTAAAGAATTATATTTTTTATAAATAAAATTTGTTTTTCTTAAATGGTTTTTTTTATTCGTCTAAACATGTTGTTGCTCTGGCGGAATATAAAGCCAGAGTCTGACCCAATTCAAAATCAATAAAAATTGACATTTGTTAGATAAATTCAGTTGTGAAATTTGACATTGGTCAGTTGAATACTACTATTGTTCGAGTATAATCTCAGTTTAAAATTACCATTGCTGGATTGATATAATCAAAATATATAGATATAGTAAAAATTGTTGGAAAAAATTAAATTAAAATTATCTTTTTTTTTTTTAAATCAAATAAAGTCGGGTTTGAATACATATAAATTTTGTTTTATTTAATTTTTTTTTCAAAAAAATGCGTGTTGTTCCAATTGACGATATTAAGTAAAACTTTTACTAATATTCTGTTTTATTTTTTGTGTCAGAATCTGTTGTAGGTTCGACAGCACTCCTTTTGAAGGATAAAGAGAGTCAAGATACTGCGACAGTATGTTGTACGTTACGTGCATACATGGAGGTTGTGTCTTCCACCTCGATAATCAATGTTGAGTTATTCAAATGAGTTTATGAACACGATATGTCGAGATCCGAATCAGCTTTTTATCAAAAGAGCTTGGAAATAACTCCGAGATTTGTACTGATTAAAACATGTAGGTCAAAAGGGAATCAATATAATGACATTGCACACAACCTGTAAGACTAGACAGTTGACACTCTAGTTTGTACATAGAGGTGATGTGTGCCATGCCAAAAGACGTATATAGTACTTATTATTTATAATGATTATAAAAATGATGATTATTGTTTGCATAGAAGGAGGACTTGACTTGACTTGACTTGCTTATTTGACTCGTTTGAATATTTTAATATCGCATCTTGTTTCCTAAATTTTCATTTATTAAACTAAACGTTGTTGCTTGCGTTAGTTTTAAATTTAATTTACTTGAGTTGAATTGGATTATAAACAGTTCATGAACCAAAAATAATAAATATATATTATATATATATATATATATATATATATATATATATATATATATATATATATATATATATATATATATATATATACAGAAGGAGTCGAACCTGGTTTAATGTTAAAGTTCGAGTTTTAATACATTGCTCTTATGGAAAAACTCATATTTTTACACATATTTTAATAATTTTCACTTGAAATAAAATAAGACGAAAAAAAATCGACAAAATAAAAAATAGAAACATTAATAAAGAGATCGATCCGATAAAATTCCGGCATAACGGGCCTAGAAAAAAAGGTATTTAAGAAACAACTGAGATTTCGGGTAAATTTTATTCCTGTCGGCGGTAGCTTAATTACCCGAAATCTCAGGTTTTTTTCTTAAATATCATTTTTTGTTAGTCCCGGTATGATGGGCCTAAATTAAATTTTAATTTTAACTTATGACAAAAAATTATAAACATTATTGTGGACTTTAATAAATATACTATATAAGATTTTGAGGAATTTTATAAATGGGTTATACGTTAGCGCTCGTACACACCCTTTAAATAAAATTAAACCAACCTTAAATACTAATTTTCTTACATTTCATAAACTCCTCACTTTTTTAACTCTCTGTATATTATTTATTTATAAACAAAGATAAGTAGCATATTTTTTAAATATGAAAAAACAAATGGAAGTTTTGTTTTTTTTATTTATGTAAACAAGTCTGTGATAGAGTAAGAATTGGTAATGTAAATACAAGTTAACTGTTATATCTCCCTTTTACGTAACAAAATAAAATAAAATGTTGTATCTGTCAAAAACATTTACTTCAATAATAATCAAAATTGTGAGAAATTGATTCAGTTCAAGTCGGTTCAATTTTATTGAACGGGAGTGTACATCCTTAATACATATGTTTTATTTTGTAAGTAATTGGTATTCATATATTATGTTAAGTTAGTTAAGATAGATAATAGATCTTGTTCGTAATAAAAGTAAATACATTAGGTCTAGGATTAGACCTAGAAAATTCCATTACAAAAATACACACGTGTGAAATAACCATCAGAGATTAGATCAGTAGAACATAGGTGGGCAAACTTTGACTTCACTCAACTCTGAGTGAGAGGTAGGAAGAGAGATAGAGTAAATACAGGGTACTTACCAATTATTATTTATTCTTTTTTTAATTAGAACATTTTCTGAAAAAAATATAATAATACCAACTCTTTTTTATGGTCACAATTATACAAAGTATACAATACATACAATACATTGAATACATACTCTGAATTTCTGGGCTGGTAATTTGGGGCATAAAATGTACCTTTTTAATATATTTGTGTATAAATACGTTTACCGCTTGACCGTTATAATAAAAAAAAGGTAAATTTTTGCTAAGAATTTGAATAGAATTGAAAATTAGTTTAGACTTTTAGACGAGAAATTCCGAATAATTTGCCTACACTATTCATATCGGAGAACTAATAAACAATTATTTACCTGATTTAATTATTTTTTCTTCGTGGGGGGTATAGTGTCATGGGAATTTGATGACACTTGATACAATAAACATACCAATGATAAGGCTGGGGGGTGGGCGGATAATTTGTTACTGATTTCTCAGTGGTTAAATTTTACATAAAGTGGGAAATTTATGTTAGCTTACTCAACCTGACTGAGTTTCTTCGAGTTTGTCTACTTTTAATTAAAAAAGTGAAAAGTACTATTCATGCTAGTGAAAATTATTTTTCGCATAATTTCTTTTTTTTTTTGTAATGATTTTAGTGAAACGGTAATATTACAATTTAATAATCGATTTAAAGATTTCGAAAATATACATTTATGAGTAATTTTTTAGTGGCCCCTTTTAATAGAAAATTTAAAATTCCCGCTTTAATAAAAATTTTTCTGAAATTTTCTCCGCATTCCTATGATTGCGAGTTATTAAGCGAAATTATTACCCTTCCAACAAATTATAATTTATTAGGAGTCATGAGCACGAGCACAAAATGTACTTGGGAAATCATCGCATTAAAGTCCAGTTGCTCAAATTTACAACCCATGGCCACCTCTGAACTAGTTAGAATTAGTTAAATATTTCATTCAAGCAATAAGGACATACTGCGTGCACAAATATATAATTAACAATCAAAATACACAAGATTTTATATAACAACCATGACCATTATACCTCAAATCCGAATAAAAAGCTATACTCACTTCATTTGACTAGGAGTGGTATTCGGTTGGCCGGATGGTTTTTTGTCTATTGCTTTTATTATTATATTAAAAATATATATTTAGTTTTGAAATACATGAAACTAATGACATACGAATTCCTCAAATACTCATTTTGTTTCGTATAGATGGGCCTTTAAAAAGGTTGAAGGTATTTAGTTTAGTTTGATTTGGCCCCGTTTAGAGGATCGCATTGATCTCGCATAGATATGAGCAATATCCGTTCAGAATTTCCATTTCTATATACATAACATACATTATTGTGATATTTAAATTATATAAGATATTTAAATACTTCTTTGGATAAATAGGATAATCGATTTTTATTTCATATACCAAATTTCTAGAATATTACTATATTATATAGTAGATATATACAGTGTGTGTTGGACAGCTTTTCCTATAGAGAATCAATGTTAAATATTATTTATTACTTCCTGGCCGTGTGGTACTGTATGAAGTCAGTCAGTACACATGTAAATAAAGTCAGTCTGTTATCTCATTGCTATACTGTATGCGTATGGTTGTTTGTTTTTCATTTAAGAGTGGGGATTTTGTGATGCGCAATGCACATACTAAAGTGTACTCTCATCACATGTGTACTGACTGACTTCATACAGTACCACACGGCCAGGCAGTAATAAATAATATTTAACATTGATTCTCAATAGGAAAAGCTGTCCAACACACACAGTATAGTAGATATATAGAGTAGAGTCTCACTAATCCGGTACTTCAATAGTTCGGCACGTCCAATAATCCGGCACCGCCCGCCGCACCTTTCTTACCGCTCCAACTCCTGCTCCGCGCACCCACTCCGGCTCCAGTGTGAACTATGAATTTTTCTATATAATCCAGTAATCCGAACATTCCAATAATCTGGCATACCCTTTTTAATAGTGCCGGATTAATGAGACTCTACTGTAATTAGAATTTATTTAATATATAATAAACTATCCTGATATTTATTATAGGATCACAGGTACTTGGACAAAACAAGTACAACAGTATTATTAAATTGGTACGTTTCGATTTTATTCTTAAGTCTTTCTCATGCTCTGGAAAATTATATATAAATTACAATTAATTAGGAATTAAAACATTTAAGTTATAACAAAAATTAAAACATAAACTGTTATAGGTTACCTCAATGTAATGCGATTGATAATCATAAAGTAAATTGTCACATGGATAACACAGAAAAAATGAATCAGTCCTATAATCCTTCCTACTTGGTCATTATAACATTTGGGTCCAGTTTTTTTAAGGATAAACCTAGTTAGTTAACTCGCGTGGTTTAAGTTAAGTTCCCCCACCTAGATCCCGAAAATAGTAGCGTTGATCAGAAGAATAATAATATATATTATATTAATATATTATTATATTTTATTATTATCATATATATTATTATAAGATCTGAATAATAATTTATTATATATTATCATATATATTATTTATCATAACCTCAAATATTTCAATTCAAAGTGTTGAATATTTTATGCCGTGATATCAAGTTATTAACAAAGAGTTATTTTTGTGTAATTGTCTCTAAAATTGTGAAGATTGCAACGTTATTGCCATGTGTACAGTATGTAATCAGGGGAAGGGACTCGAAGTGGGAGAACATAACTTAAACCACGCGAGTTAACTAACTAGGCTTATCCTTAAAAAAACTGGGCCTTAATATTTAAAAAACTTTTGTCAGTAATATTCAAACTACAACCTTCTCAATTCAATGCTATATCTATACAGTTACACAAACATAAACACACAATTGTACAATTGTAAATGTCAATTTAAAAGTAGTCAATTACTTTCAATTTGACTACCACAAACGATATAAAATATTATACAATTAAATAATAAAATTTAAAAAAATGTTAAAGAGTATATTATAAGAATTGAAAAAAAATTCCCGATTACCACGAGATCTTAAAGTTGAAGAGACTTTAGTAAGTCCATTTAATTCGTAATTTAGTACGTCCAGTTTTAATTCTTGTTAGAACTTAAATGTTTTAATTGTTAATTGTAATTTATATGTAATTTCCAGAGCTTGAGAAAAACTTAAAAATAAAGTCGAAACATAGCAATTTAATAATATCGTGATTGTAGTTGTTTTGTCCAAGTACCTGTGATTTCATAATAATTGTTGAATATTAATATCTTAATATTGTTTTATTTTACATTTGATTTCATAAATAAACAACAGATGTATTCAGCTCACACAATCGCAACTCTAAACAAGTAGAAAAGGAACATGTGTAGTCGTCTACGTAATTCAGTTTAAGTATATACGGAGTATTTCAACAAATAACTCAAAATAATTGTTACATTTATTGTTTTAAATAATTTAAAATACATTTATTATCTTGATTGTATTTGTTTTAAATGAATAATTATTTTGTAAAATAGCAATGTAATGATATCACTCATATTTTTCAACGGTTTTCATTCTATATTAATTAATTAAATTAAATACTGATATGAAAAAATTAACTCGTCAACCAGGAATCGAACCTCGGGCCTCTGGACTAGATATCCAGAGGCCCGAGGTTCGATTCCTGGTTGACGAGTTAATTTTTTCATATCAGTATTTAATTTAATTAATAAATTCAATGACAATGAAATGTGTCGGAGTATACGCTATAGTCTTCTACAGTTTGTCATACGTAACCGAAAGGAATTTGGACAAACATTGTATGTTGACACGAAAGTATACACAAATAAACAAATATTAAATTCTATATTAAGTATTCTTTATACTTGACAGTCTCATTAAAACAACTCATTTGAATAAATAAAAAAAAAGCTTTTCTAACAAAACTCAATTAAAATAAAACAACAGTAGTTTTATAAATATTTAAATTTAAAAAGTCAATAATTTAATTTGATTATAATCTTATCTTGTTTGTTTTTGGTTCTGTATTCTAGAACTTCCAGAAAGGCGGTCAAGATAAACGATGCTGTTGGGTGTGTGTTCCATGTCGTTCAAATGAAATACTTGCAGATGAAACTACATGTCGAAAATGTCCACCAGGCACATGGCCTGACACAAACAAAACATGTGAGTAAGAGTTTTATAATTTAATAATCATCGTTTACCTACAGCTTCCTACGAATTATACTGAGTATTCGTTTCAAATAGAATTCGTTTCAACTTTAAAAAAAAATCTTTCATAAAGTTGTACTAATCAATAATCAACCATTATTGATACGTACTGAACAAAATTAGAGATCAATGGTGCAGTAAAATGAGGAAACAGCTTCGAAATTCGGAGTAACAGAGGGGATTTTTGATATTATCTTCTAAAGTGTATCAGTAATATGTGATAAGAAATCCTCTGCCTGAAAAGGTGTGCTAAGAAAGTTATTATACAAAACAATACGATTTTTCGCGAATAACTTTGAAAATTAAAATTTTTTGCAAAAACTGCCTGCGCCAATTGAAAGAAGAGGAAATTTTACGTAAAAAACATATATAAACATTTTTATTAGGATCAAATGTCTGGTAGCTATGAATTTGTTAATTAAGGTCACATATCCGTCTCCATAGTACGCGCCTGTAAGTCGAAGATGAGGTACGTTCCGTACAAAAAATGGCTATAACATTTTGACTAGTAAAAGCAAATGCTTAAAATTAAAATTCTTATGAAAATATGATATGTTACTTTTATACGATTCAGGTGGAGAAGTAAAAAAATTGTTTAAATTATTAGCAAAAAAACACACAAAAACAAAACACATTATTTCTGTTTGGAACTTGGGGATTAGATTCATGAAATGAATATTAATAAAATGTAAGTATTAATACGTTAGACGAAAGGCAATAATTATAATATAGTGTATATATATATATATATAGATATATATATATATATATATATATATATATATATATATATATATGTATATATATATATATATATATATACATATATATATATATATATATATACATATATATATATATATATATATATATATATATATATATATATATATAGCGGTCGGCGTCTAGCGGTCCCGACAGACGTTGTCCTAAATCACACGTCTTAAATTTTAAAACTTTTAAACTTTTTTTGAAAATTTTTATTTTTAATTTTGGATTGAATTGTGAATCTAAACCATTCTCGAATCCACTGGAACAAACACATAAAATTTCATCAAAATCGGTCCAGCCGTTTAGGAGGAGTTCAGTCACATACACATGGACAGAATAATTATATATATTAAGATATATTTATATATATACTAGCTGACCCGGCGAACTTCGTACCGCCTTATAATTAATAAATGTTGTAAACATTATATTATCGAATGATAATTAGTGAGAACTCTAGGTTTTTGAAATAAAATTTCAAATTCGCCCCCTTTACCTAGATCAGTTTTTTGTATTATAAATACGTATTTCGACTAAGATTTAAACTATAACTGGATTTAAAATATAATAAATTTTAAATTATATTGAAATTTCTCTTGTTAAAATTTCCTTTATTCACATTTATTTCTGTTAATTTTAATCTTACTAAAATTACTCTTATATTGTCGCAGGATATGTTACTTGTTACTAATTTGATGAAATTGTCTCCAGATTCTAATACTTACAGAGATATTTACAATTAAAGATTGAAAGTTAAAATTCTAAATATCTCTGTTCACATTAGAGTTTGAGAAAAATGATCAAGTAATGAATTGTAGCAAACTTGATTTTCTACAACTTTACTCCTTATACATTTTTCGATTATTCTAATATTAAGAGAGATATTTAATATTTTGTTTTTGTTTGACACGAATACATAAAATATATTTAATTGTACAAAATTTTGATTGTCGTTTCCATAGTAACTATAAACTATAATCGTTACACCGTTTTTTTTTGCTATTAATAAATTTAATTTTTGCAAATACTATAGTCATATCAGATATTATATTTCATTTTGATCACACTAAAATTATGGCCGCTAGAGAATGATTTATGTATTCTATGGAAATTCGCTAAGTTGACGCAGCTCCTGCGTAACGAATTTTTTTATTTAATTTTGCGATTTCATAATTACTTCTAACGAAACTACGGTTGAGTCATCATTTTTTGATAACTCACTGTTTACTATTGTCTCTATGTCTAAATTTTTGAATTCTTCTACTTCTTCCAAGTCTTCTATCTATCTATCTATCTATTTATCTATCTATCTATCTATCTATCTATCTTGCTATTTATCTATCTATGTATCTATGTATCTATCTATCTATCTATAAAAAAATAGATATCTAGCTATAAAAAAATAGGGGTTGGTGATAGAAGGGTGAAAATTTAGGGTTGTATGTATTTTTTAATGCCACATATTTTAAACCAAAAAATTGCCAAAAAATAGATCTACCCCGAAAGATAATTTAAGGTGAATCACCCTTATTCTCAGACCTACCAAATATACGTATAAAATTTCATAAACGTAGATCAAGCCGTATCGGAGGAGTATGGCAACTAACATTGTGATACGAGAATTTTATGTATAAGATATATATATATATATATATATATATATATATATATATATGTACATATATATATATATATATATATATATATAAATATATATATATATATATACATTTATTTCTTTATATACATATATATATATATATATATATATATATATATATATATATATATATATATATATATATATATATTTATTTATTTATTTATTTTTTATTATAGCAACAATGTAGAGCCATTTATAACATTTTACAAAAGGTTTGTGGACGATCCGAGCTGTTACTCGGATTTCCGAAGTTTGTGGACGGTCCTTATTTACTCATTTTACTGCACTTCAATGTCAACCAACAGATTTCTTACATAATTTTGTAGTTGGCTTTTTATCTATCATATAATTTTAAAATTGTTTGAATACTTTGTACAAACAGTAGCTACCCAGGTATGTGTATAACTCTATTCTATAGATAGTCTACTCTATCTATAGTCTATCTTTATAAGTCAATACTCTATAGTCTATAGTCTATCTCTATACTACTATATTCGTTTATAACCTTTATTTGTAGTTACTGGTATTATTTGTAACACATAATATATACTTATGTGTACAGGATGCAAGTGTAATAAATTGAAGGTATTTACCTTCAATTTATCATTTTTAGTCTTTTATCAATTTTTTTCTATCTCTTACAGTTTCAAGAATGGACTTTTTTTGTCTGTTGCAAAAACGTTTGAGCACATATTATGAGAATCCTATTGATTTTGTGAAAATATCCAGAGCACGGTAGTACGCAAGGCCGAGTTTAAGGGACATTTGACCTTCTCACTTACAGTGCTATTACTACAGCTTAATTTAGGCTCATTTTTTAGGCGCTGTATCTTTTGAACGAAAAGAGCTACAGTGTTGATATTTCGAATATCGATACTTTACGGAATTATAAGAAACAATTTTTTAAATCATCATTAACGAATTAACCGTTAAAAAGTTATTTTAATTCAAAAATGCAAAAATAGCGGGAACATCCATAATTCTTGGCGACTAGTAGATCATAATTCTACGATACTTCAAGATATCCTGTAAAGTTGATATTTGGCATACAGGTAGATCTAATACCCAAACTGACGGGAAAATTCCGAAAACTGGAAATTTGTATCGGAAAAAAGGAAATTTTTACAATTTTCGTTTTAATTAAATTAACATTATAAACCATATATACTTTTGATTCGTTGATATTTGTGTGAGTGCTTTCTGATTGAAGTTGAAAATTATATATAAATATCGTCAGTTTACCAGGTTACAGTACAATACGTCTTATAATCTCTAGTACCTACATATTTTATAAATACATCGAAATCTATATACATTTTACATCGTTTCTTAAATGGAAAAATCTTTTATAAAATACCATTGATATCTAAAATTAACCTAAGTTGGACGGATAAACCGTCCCTAAAACTAGACCTTAAAGAAAAATATTTACAATTTAGATTACACCGAATCAGTTGTAATCGACATCATGTGGCATACGGTATCGTTTCCTGAAAAGCAACGTACGCGGGTTAAATTGGCCCAGTTAATTGATTTCCGGGAAAGGCTTTTTGCGGGATGATTGGAAATAGGATTTCGAAATGGTTTGGATGAAGGTTCTGATTGTGGGGTGTTCCAGTTTCTCTGTGGAGTGCTTCAGCCGGATATCGTAGGGGGACTTTCAAAATCGCCCGAAGACAACGATTTTGAAATTTTTGCATTTTCGCAAGCTTCGAAGGTGCAACGTTCGACCAGATTGGGGCAGCGTATGTGAGTTCGGGCCGGATACATGACTTGAAAGTCGATGTTTCAGACGTTCGTCCAACTTACTCCTAGTGTTGAGTAGTGGGTACAACCCAGCAAAGGATGGGTTCCAAGGGCAAGACGTTTTTTAACGTTCTGCGTCCAATTCAACTGCCTTTGAAAAGTTACTCTCAGGTATTCAACACTTTGAGTCTGTTGAATTTCAGTGTTAAACATGTTCAATTCAAGTGGGTAAGAAGAAAATTTATTCTTCCTTGTGAACAAGACGGACTGAGTCTTCGTAGGATTAATTTTGATTTTCGACTTCTTGAAATAGCTTTCAAGCGTGGATAGGCGGGACTGGAGGCAGCTCGAAATAAGTTTCGGCTGCAGGAAGTACAGTAGATAGCTGTATCGTCAGAAAAGGGGGCCGTTTCGGTAGTTCGATCCTTCGGGATATCGTTTATATAATATAAAAAGAGGCAGGGTCCAAGCAAGGAGCCTTGAGGTACACCAGCCTTGACACAATATTGTCTACCTACCAATATTTACATACCTACCTACATCCTAAAATCAGGAACTTTAGGATATAGGTAGGTATGTTGAATTTGGAAAGTTTGTGGATAAGTTCATCGTGTCAAACCGTATCGAAAGCCTTTTCGATATCCAAAAGGACCATGCCTGTGGATTTATTCCAGTTAAATTCAGAAGAGATATGGTCAGTGAGCCGGTGAAGCAGACTCACTGTTGAGTGGTACGATCTGAAACCAAACTTTTGGGGAATTAATTATCTGTGGATATCTTCATGCGACTGCAGCCGGTTCAAAACTACTTTCTCCATGACCTTGCTGAGAGATGGCAGCATGCTGATGGGTCGGTAACTTGAAGGCGACTTAAGTTGTTTTCCCGGTTTTGGAAGAGCTCGCACATTGGCAGCTTTCCAAATGTCAGGAAAATAACCAAGTCTCAAGCACGCAGTATAGATATAACTGAGCTGAACAACCGTCTTCCGAGGAAGATAACGGAGAACAACGTTAGTTATTCCATCGTCACCGGGAGCCTTCCTACACTTCAGTTTCCTTAAAATGTTTGAAACCTCCCGAGGTGATACGTATTCGACATCGATTGGGTTAATGATGGAAGAGCGAATATTTTCCAAAGATTCGGACACCACTCGGGCCGCCGTTTCTTCATCGTGATATTCGTCGCCATCGGTTAAGCTGTGCGCCTTAGAGAAGGTATCAGCAAGAAGTTGAGCTTTGTCTGAATCTGAGTAGAGATACCCATTTTCCGATAGTAAAGGGGGCAGTCCGTTGTAACGTTTACGCACACTTCCAGCAATTATCCAAACACTATTGTCACAAGTGTTCAGAGCCAAAATTCTCTCATCCCACATTTCATCTCTGGTGCGCGTGACTTTTTCTCGAATATCAGCTGACATTCGCTTCATGGCGTCATGAAGCTCAGGCAGCCTTACTTTTTGCCAAAATTTACGTAATTTGTTCCGAGTCCGTATGAGTCGTAGTGTGTCATCATCTAATTTAAGTTGAAAGCTGATGGATCGAGTTTTCCTAGGAATATATTTTTCGGTAGCAGCTACGAGATTCCACGTCAGTTTACTAACCTCTAGATCTATTTAGTCGGTTGTTTTGATCTGTGGAGTGATCAAAGTTTCGACGTTAAGATACTGTTTGAAAAGGTTCCAATCCGCTTTCTCAAACCTAGGGTGAAAGTGATGGGGCGATGATCGCTTTGCAAATCCAAGTGAACATCTAGGTCCGACAGAAGTCGGAAGTCAGAAGTCAATGGTCTGAGGATTGCGGTGGGCAGCATCAGGGTAGTAAGTGGGGTTCTCTGGGTACGCAACAATAAAGTTACGTTTGAGAGAATGCGCATAGAGTGCGTTCCCGCAAGCATTGTTAGACATACAGTTCCAAGATATATGACGCGCATTAAAACCACCCATGATCACAGCGCGATTATGAGTCCTTAAAATGCGGTCAATATCTTTTCCCTGTAAAAGTCAATCGGGGGGATTATAAAGATGTGACTTTATAATTACCACAACTTGCCAAAATAGAATGGAGACTGCGTCGATATCACCATCTTCGGGAGACAAGAGAGAGTGTTGGACATCGTGTCGAACGTATAGGGCCACCACACCACCATTTCTGGTGGCACGGTCACGGCGATAGGTATAGTACCCAGTAATTCGAGCTCTCTTGTCCGGCTTTAGCCAAGTTTCGCTTATGGCAGCCACCTGGATCTGATGTTGTTGAAGATTTGACTGAAGCACGAGAAGTTTGCGATGGATACTTTGAGAGTTGCCTGCCGTTTTAAATCTTTGGCCACCATGTCATCATTATGGTGGCGCATCGTTCCATGAACCACGTATTTTGGCTCTTGGTCCTCTTTTGTTCCATATGAATGGAATGGAAACTGGATTTCTTCCAGTTTCTCTTTGATTTTAGTATAATCGCTGTCCGTTTTGCAATGGATACTGATAGTCTTTGGCTCAAAGGTGAAACGGACAGTGCTACGAGCTGCCGCTTTTATGACTACCTCCACCTTTTCGAAGTGGGTTAAACCCATGTGAACAACAATGGGTTTTGGCTTCTTCGGTTTGGTTGGAGTTGCTGACGTAGACTCGTTCACGTCCTTAAGGACGGAGAAAGCATTTTAAGCTCAATTCGAGCTTTTTTGGATATTCACTTGCTGATTCCCCACACGTCTAGGTCGCTTTTTCCCTCGTTGCACCTGGAAGTCCTCTTCCATTGGTGTTGTTGTTGGTTTCTGCTTATCTGTGAAATGCCTAAGTAAAATAAAAAGTACTTGATGATTGCACTATGTACACCCAAAAAATATATTTTAGTTTACACTCCAATTTTGAATTTAATTCTTTTGCAAAACAAAGTGCAATAAGATTAAAAAATAATCTTATTATCAGAGATTATTTCACAAAACAATAAAATATCAAAATATTGTTCAGAGCAATAAATGAAAATATTGAAGAGAGGCATAAAAATAAAATAATAAATCACAGGTATAATTTGTGATAATATCCGATTAGCGATGTTGCTTGTAAGAACATCCAAAACGTTTGATATGTCTTAATGATAATATTATAATTCGCTTTCTCATTGGTTGAAATATTTAAGACCATATAATGAGTAAACTACCATGTAGAAATCATAAAACATAAATAGTTATTACATAGTTCGGTCATAGTTTTCATTTTATCGGAATTACATTTGGTATTTGAGGTGCTTTTGGTATTCAAAAGGTCAAGTTCGTTAATGGGTAAAATAGGACTAGGGGAAAGGGGGTTTACATGGAGGGGTAAACACTAAATTTGACATATCTCCCTTAATATTCGAAAAATTTATAAGAATTAAAGTTGTAGATACAAGTCTTACTACAATTTTATTTCTCATCATTTTTTCTGTTACACAAATAGTTACAGAAATATTGACGGTTTAAGATTGAAAATTAAATTCCTTAATATCTCTGTACACATTAGAGTTTGAGCAAAAATGATAAGGTGATGAGTTGTAGCAAACTTGATTTCCTACAACTTTATTTCTTACGTATTTTTCGATTGTTCTAATATTAAGAGAGATATTTTATATTTTGTGTTTGTTAAGTTTTATTATATACATATATTAAAACTGATTTCACATGACTTACAAATGCTATACGTTGATTGGTTCAGAAAATTTCTTGAATGTTAACATATGAGATTCTGTATAATAAACATACAAGTGTTACCCATTTAATAGTTTTATTAAGAAAAAAACAAAAATACAAAAATTGCAGGACGTGGTAAACGTCGGAAAAACATCCTCCAAAATTACGTTTTTCTATACATGCTGAAATTAGTTCTATACATGCTGAAATGATGGGATTTTCACCAATCGACCCGAAATAAAGTCAAGTTAACAGAATACTTTGAAAAAATTCAATACCTACATCGCGTTCCCCCGCCCCCACCCAAAAATAGAAAAACACCCGTAAAATTGCCATTTCACTTCAGTTCATGTTTGAGAGATGGAATTTTCTTTTTAAAGTCAAATTAACAGATTAATTTGAAAAATTTCATTACCTACATAGTAAACCTCCGAAAATGGGAAAAACACCCCTTAAACTGCCTTTTGCACTTCTATTCATGTTAGAAAGATCAGGTTTTTTTTTGTGTAACGCGAAGCGGTCTCCTTTGTATATGTGAATCTAAAAAGAGTTTAGTATAGCGAAGCGTAAAGAAACGCAAAGCATGCTTTTTTATTACGCAAAGCGTAACAAAACGCGTAGTGTTTTGTGCGAAGCCTTCGGCTTCGTATATTTAAGCCTTTCAAAAAGGAGTAATATCCGATCAAAAACATAAATGTAAGAAAGGGCCGAGTTTTCGGGGAAATCCTTAAGAAATCCTTAATTCGGGGAGTTCCTTCTTAAAAAGTGATGATATGAGAGTAAGGACCGAGTTATTTACAAAGTAAATAGTTCTAGACTACATATAATAGTTGCTTCTAAAAAAGTTATGATATGGAAGAAAGGACCGAGCTATTTACAAAGTAAATAGCTCTAGACTTCATATAATAGTTGCTCTTTAAAAAGTGATGATATCCCATTAAAGAGCCGAGCTATTTACAAAGTAAATACTCGATGGAATCATTTTACCTTTAAAATCGTTAAAGATAGCAGAAAGTTTATGTACAACTTTTGTTTGAAACTTTTTTTATAGACTGAAATAATTCGATTTCGAATAACTTTTATCTTTTTTGACAGATTAATAGTGGATTAAAACCCCGGTCTACTAAATTCATTCAAATTAAATATATTATATTATATATGTATACAAAAATATCAACTATAAACTTTTGAAGAAAAAACGGCCACATCTGTATTATCGGCCTGTATTAAATTAGTGGGATTTAAAAAAATGGTATCCTTTCATTTTCATTGGCAATTATTTTTTGGTTGCTTCAATGATTATCAACTATAGACTAACATAATCGCGGGGCGTTTATGTCCATAAAGTCTTCCTAAGTATATTTACTGGATAAAAACCAATTTAATTCCAGAACATTTATAGGAAAATATTCAATAACTCCAGTTTAAATAACCTGATGGATCATCCGCTAAAATGAATGCGTTACTTGGTATCCATTTCCACATCACCCGGAGGTAGAGTACACGAGTGCGTTTTTTTTAACATGGTCTCCCATGTAGGCCTAATCCACAATGACAGGCTGACATAAGAAAACGAAAGTGATGCATCATGAACATAATGCCGTTCTCGTAAAAAAAAAATCTGTAAAAAAGTAGGAAAAACACAGTACCCATAAACAGCTTACAATAATTAAATAAAAAAGTACAACTCTACCACAAACCTTTACTCCTCGAACTACCCCAATCAACGATGTTCACGTTAGGATACATGCCTGAAACCATAGAAAAATAACTGAAATTAGCGAACTTCGTCATGGTTTACTTTTTATTTTACTCAGCTACACACGTATTTGTATACATAAATACGTATTTCTACATTTAGTAGCTATATCTATTTATGATCGATATCTATTTAGTATCTAATCCCAGCATTAGTCACATACAATAGAACTTATACAATTGTAGGTATTCAATTAAATATCGAACTATTCAAGCTCCAAACATGAGCTTTGCATATAAGTGTTGTTTTTACGTTGAAAATCTAAACTTCAATAGTATTTATCACTTTATTCTAAGACAACAGAAAATGTAACATTTAACTAAGCTTAATGGTAAAATACTCTGCATATACTAAGTATATTACCAGTGTATGAACTGTTTATTTTACTTTTAACAAAAGTAGAGATGTATACAATTATTTCTGATACAAGATACGGTTATACAGAGCTAGTAAATATAATGTTTCTGTAATCTACAGCAATTACAGATGTTTGAGTTGAAAGTTATTCATTTGAAAAAAAGTAGCTTATTCATATACATAAACTTTCTGCTATCTCTAACGATTTTAAAGGTAAAATATCTTTCCCTCCAAACGGGAGGCGTACAGTTAACCGATTTCACACATTCACAAATTTGAAACCACTCTTTAACTGTAAAATTCACCTACAAAATTTTAGATGCTATCTTTTAACATTTTTAAGTTATCGTACTCACGGGCAAACGGACAAACAGGCGGACATAAGGAAATGTAGTTACTAGAACCATGAACATCTGTACAAAAATTTGTTTTTTCAAAACATGTTTCTAACCGTTACAAATTTGGGACTAAACTTATAGGACCCTGTGTATATATTACATGTATACATTATAGGGCATACAAATTTAATTTTCTATGCAAAATAAACTCAACCAAAATTATCGGCAGTATAATTTTAGCTGAATACTTACCCTGAACCAAAATCAAGGGCCGTTCGATTTTGATTGGGAGATTTTCAAGCAATATTTTGTGTAGAAAAATTAAATTTGAATACCTCCGTATATATATTAATATATATTCTAATATTAAGAGTTTAGTATTAAGTTTGGAACGGTTCGGAATATTGATCGAAAAACAAAAATTTTCTTACTGATGTACAGAACTAATTTGAATTACTACATTTCCGCATGGCTGTCTATCTGTTCATCTCTCCGTCAACACGATGACTCAGAAATAAAAGAGATAACAAACTGAAATTTTGTATGTGGATTCTACAGCTGAAAAATGATTCCAACTTGGTAAATGAACACAATCAGTCAAAGCACAACCCCTCACCGACCTACCCCTACGATATCAAAGGGATTCAATACATCAACCTTTTAAAAATCGCCAAAGAGAGATGAAAAGTTTAAATACAAAAAAAAAATTCAAAATCGGTTCATAAATGACGGAGTTCTGTGGTAACAAACATACAAAAAAAACAACATACAGACGAATTGAGAACCATCCTCCTTTTTGAAGTCGGGTTAAAAATATGTTTCTTCTTGAAAAAAAAAACTCATATTTGAAACTTTTATTTCACACGCTGAACAGTTTGGCCCCAATTCTATCTCAAACATCTACAACTCGGACATATGGAAATGACCGAATTAGGCCATTTTATGAACACCCATTCCAAGCATTTATGTCAAGGATTACCTTGCATATTTACATATACTGAGTATAAAAGGGAAAATTTTTTCTATCCCATACGGTTTTACTGGAAAATATGTTTCCCTCCAAACGAAAGGCGTATACGTTAAAAGATTTCGCACATTTACGAAATCTACGTCATAATTCAGCCCTAAAACACACACACAAAATTCCAGATGAAATTTTATATATGTTTAATGTGTATAATAGTTCATGATTTCAATCTTGTCGATGAACGAACCAGTCAAAGCACTACCCCTCACCGACCTACCCCTACGATTGCAAAGGAATACAACATCAACCCTTTAAAAACCGTACGAAATAGAAGAAAAGTTTTTATTTTTAATATAAAAACACACTTAAGGTTGATCGGACAGTACCCAGCAAATGATAATAAACAGAAACACTTTTTTTAACAGAAATTAAAAATTTTAATCAGTAAATTAATTATTTAAATTTAGGAGCAACTAACAGCACTAGTAATCCGATTTATGTAATTATTTAATTACTAAAAATAATAAATAATCGTCTTTTAACTCTATTCAAGTATGGCGGACGAAAATTTTCGTGAATTTTTTATCGTTTTAATCACGATATTTACAAAACTCTTCGACTATTTTTTTTACGTTATGTAACGTTCATTACGTAACGTAATGTACGAGATTTAATTTATATAAGTAGAAGATTTTACTTATAGAAAGTGGAGCAACATTATCGAAAATGTATGCGTTCATTCAAAATTTGCTATTCACAACATGTTAAATTTCCAATTTTTAATGATTAATTACGTAAAAACCTTTCGTCAGATTTTTTCAAAAAATTATTTTATGTGTATGAGTTAGCAATTAATAACATATCAAAAATTCACATTTTTATCTGTACATTGCCTAATTACCTATACATTGTATCCGATTAACCTTAAATACCCAAAACAAATGCTTTAAACAAGAACAGATTGACATTTGGGTCGTATAAACCTGTCCCAAGTAAATCCAGTAAAATCTTTAATATCAGGTATAGATATTTAATCCAGAAAATAAAATTTCCATTTTACTAATTCAAATTTCTTACTATATTCTATAAGATACAACTTATTTGGAAAAATTTAAACTTAATTTTAATCATTATAAACTTTAGGTCAAAAAAAAAATCCGTGGTATTTGAAACTAAATGCTGATTAGGTCCTATTTTCCTCCAAAATAACTTTAAATATTGTCAATTACAATCATAAGGGTGTTCCAGCATGAAATCACTTTTCGGCAGATTTGCTCATTTTTTCACAGGCTAGAAATAATGTTTTCTAATAAATCCCAAAGTTGCAGAATTTTTGACCGTTTAGATAATTAATAGCAAAGTTATCATTCTCTCTCACTGTCTCTCATTAGAAGCATGTCGAACTTTATGCCCGCCCAACTATTATCTGTTGTATGAAAAAAACCACCCTACGGAATTTTAAAATAAATTAGGATAGTCAAGATAAATATTTATTAAATAAATTTTTTTTAAATCGCGTTTTACCGTTTTGTTTTCGAAATGTAAAAGTTTAAAATTATTTTTTATTTCAAAATTACATTAATTTGTATATATGAATAGTGAATATATGTGTTGTGTATGTATGTATATGTATTTGTTCTATAATAAAAGCAAACCGGTTTTTTGTCCCGATTATATATGACAGTGCTGGAACTACCTTAAATAAAAATACTTTCAACAACAAAAATACAACCCCAAACCCATGTTTGAATAAATATTCACTAAAAGTTTAAATTAATATGGATGTCAAAATTAATTCAAATTACAAAATATTATAATTTTAACTAACTTCAAAAGCGAAATAAACATAAGATATCAATTTTTAAATTATCGTCAAAAAAAAAAAAATATATGTATATAACACACAAAAATTTAAAAAAAAAATAAAAATATCACCTCAAAACGTTTAAAACAAATTTAAAGAGTTTCGTAAAGGGTAAATTTGTTTCAGATCGTATTCCTGTGAGTTAATGACTCCAAAAATCAGTTATACCACAATCCACAATTCAAAACGATTTTTATGTGAAAACATAAATATTTTCCAAAAACGCTTGCATTCAAAATAGTAAGACCATTCGAAATTATTTTAATTTTAATGAATTAACTCAAAATTAATTCATAAAATTCCAGAACGTTTTTCAAAGTTGAGGTTACGTAAAAATTCCAATCGATTTACATGTAAAAAACTACCCGAATATTTTCACAAAAAATTCAAATATATTTTCGTGAATAATTCGAAAAAATTATTACGATTTGTACGGCTGCAAGATTTGATGACAGATCCTTATAGAACTCGACGAAATAAAACGAAAACAACGAATAAAATTTTTTCGAATCTTGCTTCGTTTTCGAGATATCGATATTTAAAGTTTCAACTTTTTATGTCGTAATTTTATAGGATTATCAAAAATAAATTGAAATAATTCGTTACGCAGGAGCTGCTTCACTTAGCGAATTTCCTTAAAATACATAGACAGAAAAAATGATAAGAAACAAAATTACATTAAAACTTAGTACCTACCACCAGTCCAAGTAGCCGAGCGGTCTAAGTCGTTATGTCTGTGCAGTATGCAGTACTTGGAAACTCGTAGGTTATGGGTTCGAATCCCGACATCGGCAGTTTGTTAATATAAAAAATTAAAAAAAAAGGGCTGTTAATTGACTAAACTGTCGGCGTATGGACAAGAACGAAGTAACCGGCTATGCTTGAGAAGGTTTTCTGCAGTTTCCTTTACGAACTCCAGATGAATATCGGCATAGTTCCTATCATAGTCGGCTGCAGTCGCATA
Organism: Nineta flava; assembly: GCA_963920215.1. Classification (NCBI taxonomy): domain Eukaryota; kingdom Metazoa; phylum Arthropoda; class Insecta; order Neuroptera; family Chrysopidae; genus Nineta; species Nineta flava. The sequence goes on from OY986044.1 coordinate 22,831,551, forward strand.
TCCTACCAATTCTTAGTCTACTCACAAGTTCCTTCCACTCCACTCACATCCTCACATCCTAAGACATCACAATGGACCTTATGGTCGAAGTGTAGTCCGTCCAGGTACTACACTTTACCTACAACTAGTACCTACAACTTTACTTCTTATAAATTTTTCGATTTTTCGAATATTAGGGGAGATATGTCAAATTTTGTGTTTCCACCTCCCTCTAAAGCCCCCTTACCCCTTGTTCGATTTTACCCATTAACGAACTTGACCTATTGAATACAAAAAGCGCCTCAAACACCAAATTTCATTCAGAGAGTGATTTATGTATTCTAAGGACATTCGCTAAGTTGAAGCAGCTCCTGCGTAACGATTTTTATACCCAGTATAATTGTAAATATACAAGGTATATTAAGTTTAGTCCCGACTTTGTAACGCTTGTAAATATTAATCCTTGACAAAAATGCTTCAACAAGATATTTATAAAATGGCCTAATTCGGCCATTTTCACATGTCCGTCTGTCTGTCCGTCCGTCTGTGAAGCCGATAACTCAAGAACGAAAAGAGATAACGAGCTGAAAATTTTTGTGTGTGTTCTAGAGCAAAAAATTAAGGTCAAGTTCGTTAATGGGCAAAAACGGAACATGTTTCCCCTCACTAGAAGGGGGGTAAATATCCGTCTTTGAAACCGTAGTAGATAGAAAAAAAATTTTTTACAAAAAATATTCTTCTCTTTAAAATAAACAACTTTTGTTTCAAAACTTTTTTCATAAAGTCAACCGTTTTGTCAAAATTTTTGCTTAGAGATGAAAATGAGTCGATCGAAGACGGGCACATGTACAAACATAACATACATCAAATAGTATTGTTATACCCAGTATATTTGTAATTATACCCAGTATATTTGTAAATATACAAGGTGTATTAAGTTTAGTCCCGACTTTGTAACGATTGAAAATATTAAACCTTGACAAAAATGCTTCACAAAGGTATTCATAAAATGGCCTAATTCGGCCATTTTTAATTGTCCGTCCGTCCGTCTGTCCGTCTGTGAAGCCGTTAACTCAAAAACGAAAAGAGAGAACGAGCTGAAAATTTTGTGTGTGTTCTTGACCAAAAAACTAAGGTCAAGTTCGTAAACGGGCAAAATCGGAAAGTGTTTCCCCCCCCCCCCAGAAAGTGTTATATCTTTGAAACCGTAGGAGAAAGAAAAAAACTTTAAATACAAAAAATCTTCTACTCTTTAAAATAAACAACTTTTGTTTGAAAACTTTTTTAATAAAATCAACCGTTTTTTCAAAATTTGTGCTTAAACTTGAAAATGAGTCGATCGAAGACGGGCACCTGTACAAACATAACATACATCAAATAGTATTGTTTTCATGTTTTTTTCAGTGTTGTTAACCAGGTGTATATATAAGGTCAAGCATTAAGTGATTTTCTTTTTCAAAAAAATTGTTGGTCTCGTACAGAAAGGTCCATCTATTCTATCAAAATATACATGTATATATATATATATATATGTCGGAGTTGCATATTTGGGAGCATGGTCGTTTGAACCAGTATATATGTTGTCAGGCATTGTTGTTTTTATAAAATACAAACACTTACCAATTTTCCAATAGCACACTGAAAAATGCATTTTCACAAACACGCACTAGTCTACAATAATACCCGGTGTCCCGCACTTTCACAATCAGTAATTACAATTAGTTCAACCTACGACACAGTAAGTTGAACTAATTAACAATACAGATACAACACGAATAATACTAACAAATGCCATACCACGGTTATCTCATCAATAAACATAATTAATTATACTAGTCCAAAAGGGCTACCAACAATCCAAACACTATTTCCATGTGATGCTATTTTCATGTAACTTTCAGCAGAGTTCAGTTGATACTAATACGCAACTGCACGATACGGTCTGTACTCGGGTGCTGTCCTCTCAGAACTGCCCGTCCTGCTTCCTTTTTGAAACTCATCTCCCTTCCTTGATGTTTGTAAAAATATTGGAAAGGGGTCATCCTATTACTACATCATATTTATGTACCATCTCAGGTATATCACAAAAAATTGGTTTATTACATCCGTACCGTGCAATTTGCGTCTAAGTAGAGGTCAAATATGCCCCGTCAGCTGAACACTTACTTACTATGTTAATTGATAAATCTTAAAGCAATTATTCTTTATTGCACTTTTAGACAATTTATTTTATTCTAAGAATATATAAGTATTGATAATATCTAATTTCCGGACCTCTATGTCTGGAGGATTCTTTATGTCAGACATACTGTAATAAAATAAACCTTTTCTTAAAAAATAGTTTCTTTGTACTTATAAATAAAAGTGTAAAACTGTAAACATATTATAAATGTAGAGAAATGTTCGAACAGGCGTATCCATAAATAAAAAAACACATTTACCCCTTTGATAAACGTACGATTCCGACATATATATATATATATATATATATATATATATATATATATATATATATATATATATATATATTTAAATCGATATATATCGCTACTTACGCGACTTTAACGCAGCTTCGGCTACTTCGCGTGACTAACGTCGCCTAACGCTTCCCATGCACTAACGTTTCGCATTGACCAACGTTTCGCTTTTACTGACTTACGGTACGCTTTGAGTTTAACACTTCGCGTTAACCAGTGCTTCGTGTTGATTGACGCTTCGAGTTGACCTAACGCTTCCTATTGACCAACGCTTCACGTTGAGTGACTAGCGGTTTGCTTTAGCTTGCGTGTCGCGTTGGTTAACGCTTTGCGTTTACCAACGCTATGCGTAGATTAACTAACGCTTTGCGTTCGCTGCCATACGGCTCGGGTTAACTTACATTTCGAGTTGGTTAATGCTTTTTGTTGGCCAACGCTTCGCGTTCACCTAACGCTACCCATTGAAGAACGCTTCTAATAGACCAACGCTTCGCGTTGGCTGACTGACGGTTCGCCTTAGCTTGCGTTTCGCGTAGGTTAATGCTTTGCGTTAACCAACGCTATGTGTTGCTTAACACACGCTTCGCTTTGGCTAACTTATGGGTCGCTTTAGCTTACGTTTTGCGTTGGTTCATGCTTTTCGTTGATTATCGATTCGCGTGAAACACGCGAATCACTGACGCTTCGCTTTAGCTTACGTTTCGCGTTGGTAAACGCTTTGCGCTTCGCGTTGACCTAACACTTCCTATTAACTAACGCTTCTCGTTGGCTAATTTACGTTTCGCGTTGGTAAACGCTTTGCGTTTACAAACGCTTCGCGTTGACCTAACACTAGCCAAACTAACGCTTCGCGTTGGCTGACTTACGACTCGCTTAAGCTTACGGTTCGCGTTGGTAAACGCCTTGCGTTGCTTAACGATACTCGTAAAATCACGCTTCGCGAATTACCGACGCAACGCTTTGAATAACTAACGCTTCTCACTAAACAACGCTTCGCGTTGGCTATCTTACAGTTCGCTTTAGCTATCGTTTCGCGTTGACCTAACACTTCCTATGGATTAACGCTTTATATTGACCAACGCTTCGCGTTGGCTGACTTACGGCTCGCTTTAGCTTACGTTTCGCGTTGACCTGACACTTCCTTTTGACCAACGCCTTGCGTTGGTTAACGCTTTGCGTTAATTAACGACTCGCGTGAAATCACGCTTCGCGAATCACTAACGCTTCGCTTTGAATAACTAACGTTTTTCATTAACCAACGCTTCTCGTTGGCTGACTTACGGTTCGCTTTAGCTAACGTTTCGCGATGACTTAATAACGCTTTGCGTTGACTCAACACTTCCTATTGACTTACGATTCTCATTGACCACCGCTTCGCGTTGGCTGACTTACGGCTCGCTTAAGCTTACGGTTCGCGTTGGTAAACGCATTGCGTTTACCAAACGCTATGCGTTGATATACTAGCGCTTCGCGTTAACTTGCTTACGCTCTGCATTTACTTCCTCTCATTAGCCAGTGCTATGTATCGACTGACGCTTCGCGTCAGCTAACTTTTCGTGTTGTATAACTTACGCGTGCTTTCGTATGGCGTTAACTATCGCTACGATTTAACTAATCACGCTTCGCGTTCAATCACGAACGATTCGCTTTGAATAACTATCGCTTCTCATTGACCAACGCTTCGCGGCTGACTAACGGTTCGCTTTAGACTACGTTACGCGTTGATTAACACTTTCTATTGACTAACGCTTCTCATGGACCAACGCTTCGCTGACTTACGGCTCACTTGAGCTTAGGGTTCGCGTTGGTTAACGCATTGCATTAACTAACGATTCGCGTGAAATCACGCTTCGCGAATCACCAACGTGTCGCTTTGAAAAACTAACGCTTCTAATTAACCAATTGGCTGACTTACGGTTCGATTTCGCTAACGTTTCGCATTGATAAACTCTTTGCGTTTATCAACGCTTCGCGTTTATTTATTAACGCTTCGCGTTGATTTAACACTTCCAACTGACTAACGCTTCCCATTGACCAACGCTTTGCGTTGGCTGAATTGTGGTTTGCTTCAGCTTACGATTCGCGTTGGTTAACGCTTTGTGTTTACCTAGCGCTACGTACGATTAACTAGCGTTTCGCGTTAACTTTCTTACGCTCAGCGTTAACTTTTTTACGCTCCGCGTTAACTTCCTCTCGTTAGCTAGTGCTGTGTATCGACTGACGCTTCGCGTCAGCTTACTCTTCGCGTTGTATAACTTACGCGTGCTTTCGCTTCGCGTAAACTGTCGCTACGATTTAACTAACTTTTCACATTTACTTTAAGCATTAACGATTCGCGTGAAATCACGCTTTGCGTTAAATCACGAACGATTCGCTATGCATAACTAGCGCTTCTCATTGACCAACGTTTCGCGTTGGCTGACTTACGGTTCGCTTTAGACTACGTTACGCGTTGACCTAACACTTCTTATTGACTAACGCTTCTCATTGATCAACGCTTCTCATTGACTAACGCTTCGCGTTGGCTGACTTACGGTTCGCTTTCGATAAAGTTTCGGAAAGCGTTTACCAACGCTTCGCGTTGACTTAACACTTCTGATTGACTAACGCTTCTCATTGACCAACGTTTCGCGTTAACTCACTTGTGGTTCGCTTCAGCTTACGCTTCGCGTTGATAAACGCAAAGCATTTAGCAACGCTTTGCGTTGATTTACTGACGCTTCGCGTTAACCTAACACTTTCTTTTGACCTACTCTTCGCGTTTGGTGATTTACGGTTTGCTTTAGCTTACGTTTCGCGTTGGTTAAAGCTTTGCATTGGTTAACGATTCGCGTGAAATCACGCTTCGCTTTAAATAACTTGAGCTTCTCATTGAACAACGGTTCGCATTGGCAGACTTACGGTTCCCTTTAGCTTACGTTTCGCGTTGGTTATCGCTTTGCGTTTACCAATGCTACTAACGCTTGGCGTTAACTTGCTTACGCTCCGCGTTAATTTCCTCGCGTTAGCTAGTGCGTCGTATCGACTGACTCTTCGCGTTGTATAACTTACGCTTGCTAATGCTTCGTGTTAACTAACGCTACGATTTGACTAACTTTTCACGCTTACTTTAAGCGTTAACGATTCGCGTGAAATCGAGCTTCGCGTTGAATCACTGAAGATTCTCTTTGAATAGCTAACGCATCTCATTGACCAACGCCTCGCGTTGGCTGACTTAGCGTTGGTTACCGCCTTGCGTTTACCGACGCTTTCCGTTTATTTACTAAAGCTTCGCGTTGACTAACATTTCGCGTCGTCTAACGGCTCGCGTTGACCAACGCCTTACGTTAACAGTCGCTTCGCGTTGTATAACTCCATTATATAACTCAATATTTAAATAAAAATTAATATAATTTGGTTTTAATGCAAGAACATTTTTACTGTTTCAATATTAATTATTAAAACAAAACAAACATTTACAAATAATTCATATTTTATAAACATTGAATAGGCAGAAATATTAACAATTCAAACATTGATATACAACTCAGTATATACTGGGTATTCAAACAATTAACTCAGTTAGTTGTTACATTACTTGTTTTTTTTAAATTTTATAATTGATTTGAGTGTTACAATTGATTTGGTTCAAGAAAAAATGCTTGAGATAAAAGTTGTTCATTAGACATATAATATAAACTTTTATATGAAAATTGTTTGCCAAAACCGAATTAATAAGGCACAAGTCAACAATAAATCTTAAGAAAATGGCATCAACTTTGTGAAATTGTCACCAAATTAGTAACAAGTAACATCCTGCGACAATATAAGAGTAATTTTAATAAGAGTAAAATTAACAGGAATAAATGTGAATAAAGGAAATTTTAACATGAGTTATTTCAATATAATTTAAAATTTATTATATTTTAAACCCAGTATATTTTAATTTAGTTAATTTTCTATTTATTTTTATTTTTGTCTATTGATCTCGACTTTCTATCTATTTCTAATTGTCAAAGAGTAAAGTACGACTAGCTAATTTATACTGATGATGACTACATTGTAGTCGAAATACGTATTTATAATACAAAAAACTGATCTAGGTAAAGGGGGCGAATTTGGAATTTTGAATTAATAAGGCACAAGTCAACAATAAAATTTAAAAAAATGGCATCAACTTTTGTGGACAAGTGTACAAATAGCGTCAAAAATCGAAGCTTATCTGTTTGATATTTTATAATTTATTTGTGCCTTATTATTCAGATTTCGGAAAAATGTTTCGAATATTGTTATTATAGTTAAAATGAACAACTTTTATCCGAATCATTTTATCGAGAACCGATTAAATAAGCCACAAATCAATTATAAAATTTGGAAATGATAGCTCGACTTTTACCGCCATTTGTTCATATGTATATCTCTATACATCAGTATTCACTCTACACCAGTGATTCTCAACTAATGTGCCGCGGCACTTTTGTGTGCCGCCATATTTTAGAAATGTATATAGTAAAGTAGTAACCAACATAAAAACGAAAAAAAGATCGAACTGTTAAATATAGAAGACGATATGAGAGTAGCATTGTCATTTTCCCGACCAAATATAAATGAAATATTATAAATATAAATATATATTCTTATTATTAACTTGCAATTAATCCCTTAATAAACGTACTGTTGTTTTTGTAGTACATAGTATTTTATTTTACATTCAAAATTATTATCATAAACTATTTTACACAGTGTATTATTCGCTCCAAGCGCAACCGTACTCAGCGCCATGTGTGACCAAAAAACAACTTCATGACCAATGTCAGTGTATAAAAAACCATAGGCGTTTAACAAAAAGAATAGACCTTTTCATAGGGTTTTATGCGCATGCGATTGTCGTACTGCCCACTATAAAATGAAAAAAGACGTGGCGTATTGCTTATTCATTTCTTCACATTGATTTTTTTGACATCTGTCCGAAACAAAAACAAATCATGATTTGAAATGAAAAGGTCTATTAATTAAATTAAATTAACAACATGAAAAAGCTATACACTCACATTTATACACTGACATTGGTCATCAAGTTGTTTTTTTGGCCACGCATGGCGCAGTATGGTACGGTTGCGCTCGGAGCGAATAGGTAAGTAAACGGCTTTCAAACTTATCTTTTTCTTTGTGCCGCGACAAAAAAAGGTTGAGAATCACTGCTCTACACCATCTGATTCGACACTTTTTCGAAATTGCTCATTAAGGATGTACGAGCACTAGATATAGTCCATAGGTGGACAAAGTTTGACTTCACAAGCTCTGAGTGAGAGGTAGGAAGAGAGATAGAGTAAATACATGGTATCCTACCAATTATTATTATTTTCTTTTTTTAATCAAAACATTCTCTGGAAAAAATATAATAATACCAACTATTTTTTATGGTCACTATTATTCAAGGTATACAATACATACAATACATTGAATACATACTCTGGAATTTTGGGCTGGTAATTTGGGGCATAAAATGTACCTTTTTAATATATTTGGGTATGAATAAAATATAAATGTTATATAAATTATAAATCTTTTGATCTTTTACATTTACCGCTTGAAAATTGTAAACCGCTTGTAAATTTTTTGATGATTAGCTTTATTTTAGATTTTAGAATTTGATTTTTGGAAATTCCGAATAATTTGGCTAAACTATTCGTATCGGAGAACTAACAAACAATTATTTAGCTGATTTAATTATTTTTTCTTAGTAGGGGGTATAATGTCATGGGAATTTGATGACACTACAATAAACATGCCAATTACTAATTTCTAAATGGTTAAATTTTACATAAAGTGGGAATTTAATGTTAACTTACTCAACCTGACTGAGTATCTTCGAGTTAGTCTACTTTGAATTAAAAAAGTGAAAAGTATTATTCGTAATGAAAATTATTTTTCGCATAATTTCTTTAAAAAAAAAATAAATAAAAGTAGTGATTTTAGTGAAACGGTAATTTTACAATTAAATACTCGATTTAAAGATTTCGAAAATATAAATGTAATAGGGATTTTTTAGTGGCCCCTTTTAATAGAAAATTTAAAATTCCCGCTTTAATAGAAATTTTTTCCGGAATCGAATGATTGCGCGTTATTAAACGAAATGATTACTCTTCCAACAAATTATAATTTATTAGGAGCCATGAACACGAGCACAAAAAGTATTTGGGAAATCGTCGCAGAAAACCCATCTTCGTTTGAATATCTGGAATTATTAAAAATAAAAAAATAAAAAACTATGTTGCTTTTGTAGTTGTTTGGCATCTTCTTATCTATGTGAATCGGAAATTTCACAAATGAAACATATAAAATCAAATAAATCATTGGGCAATAATCGGTAGGCAACCTGTTTTGAAACATCGTTCCGTCTTACTTCAAAACATACCTTTCTCACATACACCCACTTTCTTATGGAGAGCCCCGTGGCTCCGGAGAACCGTCTATGCCCACCTCTGAGCCCATTTATAAAATTCTTCAAAATCTTATATAGTCCATTCTTAAAAGTCCACACTAAAGTTTATTATTTTTTGTCGTAAGTTAAATGGAAAAAATTCATTATTTTTGGTATGACGGGCCTAAAAAAAATATATTTAAAAAAAAAACTGAGATTTCGGGTAATTAAGCTACCGCCGACATAAACTAAGTTTACCCGAAATTTCAGTTTTTTATCTTAAATATCATTTTTAAGGCCCGTCATATCGGAATTTTATTGGATCAATCTCTTTATTAATATTTTTATTTTCTATTGCGTAGTGTTTTTTTTATTCGTCCTATTTTATTCCAAGTGAGAGTATTTTATTCTCCATAAGAGCAATGCATTAAAATCGAACTTTAACATAAAATAATTAATTAAAACACCCGTAACCCCCCTGAAACTTTTATAATTGATTTATATGCACTTCAACTTCATGTAAAAAAAATCAAGCCTTAAGCTTTTTGAAGCTCCAGTGCTCGTACATCCTTAAATAATTTGAATTATGAAAAAGTTCGTTGTTTTTGTGTTTATTTAATGATTACATTCTAGTTGCGTTTGAAGGGTGCACCATACGCGAGCTCCGACCGTGTGTTGTTTACTTAAAACATTACAATAAACGAACGCTCCTTATCCTGTAGGTAGGTATACTCAAATTTAAATTTAAACAGGAACAAGAATCTAAAACACAAAGGATGTTTGTTACCTAACAAGTATGTATGATGCTTTTGTGAACATATGTTTATATTAATATGTTATAACATAGTACAATCAATAGAGAATATTGCGCTGCACTAAATTACAGGATTTTTTTTATTTTTAATTAAGTTCAATATCACGTACTGAATGTAAATGAATAAAATCCTTACAAATTTCATTCCGAAATTTTGAGAAAACTATAAAACTGAAGATATAGGCCAATATCTTCATTACCGTGCACTTGAGGTCAACAATGGTAATAACCTTTCTTGTAGATTTTTATTTGTTTATGACTTATAAGACTATTACTATTTATTTATTGACTTTTTGATCGATATCTCTTCTAATAATTGCTTAAACAATAAAATGCTAATAACTTTTAAACCTACAAATTACCTACAACTTTATTTAACTTTATTTTTATTATTTAAAACTTTTTTGTCTAAAATTAATATTTTTAAAGTTATAAAGCGTTTAATGTTGCACTACTGGGTGCAAGGTTAATAAAAATGAGGTGTGTATGTAAAAAATAAATTATGTATTTAAAAAAAAAATTCGGTGTTTAGTTTTAAAAAAAAACTAAACACTTTATAGAAAATAATTGAATTAACAATTATTTTCATAAATATTGGAAAATAAGTATGTGTATGTAAAAAATAAAATTAGAGTTTAATTTTAAAAAAAATTGGGTGTTTAGTTTTAAAAAAAAGACTAAACACTTTATAGAAAATAATTGAATTATCAATTATTTTCATAAATATGAAATTAAGTTAATTTAGTAATTTTAATTAAAAGAGGTATTATGATGTATTTTAAAAAAAAAAAAAATAATGAAAACTAAATATACGGTACTTTAGAAAAAAAAATCCAAAGCAGAGTATTGTATGTGGAATTATGAAAATTAGAAAACGATCGGTGCTAACGCGATACACGTAAATATAAAAAAATAACACGTCGAACCGAAAGTCTTTCAATAAAAGCTGGGCCCATTAAAAAGATAATATTGAGGTAGTAAGATCTTTACTATCCAGTAAGTGTCTAAGTTATCGACAAGTGATTCGAATCTGAAAAAAAATAAAAAAAGTACAAAAAAAAGAACAAAACAAAATATATGTTAAAATAAAATATATTTGAAATAAATAATTTTTAATTTAATATGTTGATAGTATAACTATCCTTAAAATACTAACTTTGGTTGTACAAGTTATAAAAAAAAAGATTACATGAATATGTGTTAGATTGAACTGTAGTAAAAGAAATATCGTATAAAAAAAAAAACGACACTACAGTAAAAAAAAATATGTTCAAATATGTCTGATTTGCAAAAATATAAATATGGATTACAAATTTAATTCAGATACATAGTTGTATATAAAAGAGACATTACGCTTCTGTAAAAAAAAAATACACGGCCGAAAACGCCAAGCGTATACAAACAATATAGTTATAAATTGAAAAAGTCATTACATATTCACATAAAATATAAATTGTACAGCAAAAATGTGTATAGAATGTGTATTGAATTGTGACAACTTTGAGAGACCACAAGTTTCGGAATAGTGAATTAAATAAATTATACAAAAAAAATATACTTAGATACAATCAGATAGAAACCATTAATTCGCCCATTCGATACTTCAGCACAATCCATAATAAATATTCAATTTGTAAATTGAAGAAATAAAAATTTTAAATACCATCTGATTAATTCATGTGAATCAACTAATTTTAGTAACTGTCTTGAGACAAGTACTTTTTGTAACTGCTTTCTTTTTGTAACTCCGTCCATGAGACGACTTTTGTAACTGATTTGAAATATGTGCAGAAATATCGAAGTAAGCTTGGATATACGCAAGTCATATCCAATCTAAGTAAATGTTTGTTGAAATTATGTAAATTCTCAACTCGCATAAACCAATAATTATAAAAATTATTCTTTTTGAATAATAAAAATATGAAAAAATATCAATAATAAATTTTAAACAGTGGAGTAGTAAAAAAAATTATTCTCCACTCCAGGGGGCCAAAAAAATTAGCGACATGCTAATTGAAAAATATTAAAGCAAGAATGACACGAATAGATGAATGAAAAATCTTACAAATGTGGATTAGACGTGAAGATTTAAATACATTTAGATGTTTAATTAGGATGCAGTAACGTTACCATTCCCTTGATATCCTCTGAGATAGTATGGCCGAATGTTGTATATCGACATGCCGAAGGTTTTCTTATTAGATTTTGGAGCTTTTAGCCTAACTGAAGTTGGTGTAGTGAACTTTATTATCTTGTACGGTCCATTGAATTTTGAAGCGAATTTAGGTGCGATATTCTTGTTCATATTCGGGGCCAAGTTTTTTACCATGACCAATTGACCCACTTTATATTTAGACAGCGTTGGTTTATTTAAAGTTTGGTTGACTCGTTGTTGGTGAGCAATCTTTAACGCATCTTGTATATGTGCTTGTGATGGTTTAGCAGAACTCGTGATTAACTCAGTTAATTCGTTTATAATCACAAACGGCGTCATTAACTTTCTACCAAAATAATCTTCAGCTGGTGTTGAGTCGATTGTACTTTTGTAGGAGTTGTTGTAATTGAAAATTACAAAACTCAAAAATTTTGACCAATTTTTATGTTGTACAGAATATTCTTTGAGAATGCATCCTAAATTATATTTTATCTGTCGATTGAGACACTCGCTCTTGTTCGAAGATGGGGTATAGCTCGAAGAGTAGGCAGCTCTAATACCATTATTAAATAAGAAGGTTTTCCACTTGATCGACGCAAAGGCTGGTCCGTTGTCGGCTACAACAACCGTCGGATATCCGTTTTGCAGGAAAATCTTCTGTATCAGTGAAATAGCAACGTCACTGGTCTGCCTTTTACATGGAAAGGCGAAAGCAAATTTTGAAAATCCATCTACAATAGAAAAAATATATTTAAAACCTTCACTTGATCTAATAATAGGACCGATAAAGTCGACGTACAAAGTATGTAGGGTATACTCCGGCACGGAACTACTCAACTGAACCTTATCGTTACGTGTATATGGCCTTATAGCCTGGCACACTTCATATTAACCCATCGACGAACTTATATATTAACCCATCCTTTATGCAAAAATTAGGGACATTCATCTGAGCCTTAAGGTTCTGATAAATGATTTTACATTCGGGAGAGTTACGTTGCTCGCTTTTAATAGAAAGGTAATCAAAATTTGTATTAGCTAAAACGTTAATAAAGTTCAGTTGCGCATTGTTCCTGATTTCTTCATTCACCGATTCTAAGTCAGTTTGATCCAAAGTATTGGTTATCTTTTTTAAAAGGGTTGCATAGCCTGGATCATTGCTATGCAACTCTTTAACTTTAATAAAATTTTTGCCTGAATCTTGATTTGAATCAGAAAATTTAAAAAGAATTTCAGAATCACAAGTTGAGCTTTGTGAAAACTATCGAAAATAAAAGACACATATGGATATTTGCTCTGCTTCCATATGTGTATGTAAAAAAAAATTAATTAAAAGTGTTTAGTTTAAAAAAAAAACTAAACACTTTATTGAAAATAATTGAATTGATCAATTATTTTCATAAAAATGAAATTTTGTTAATTTAGTAATTTTAATTAAAAGAGGTATTATGATGTAAAAAAAAATAATGAAAACTAAATATACGGTACTTTAGAAAAAAAAATCCAAAGCAGAGTATTGTATGTGGAATTATGAAAATTAGAAAACGATCGGTGCTAACGCGATACACGTAAATATAAAAAAATAACACGTCGAACCGAAAGTCTTTCAATAAAAGCTGGGCCCATTAAAAAGATAATATTGAGGTAGTAAGATCTTTACTATCCAGTAAGTGTCTAAGTTATCGACAAGTGATTCGAATCTGAAAAAAAATAAAAAAAGTACAAAAAAAAGAACAAAACAAAATATATGTTAAAATAAAATATATTTGAAATAAATAATTTTTAATTTAATATGTTGATAGTATAACTATCCTTAAAATACTAACTTTGGTTGTACAAGTTATAAAAAAAAAGATTACATGAATATGTGTTAGATTGAACTGTAGTAAAAGAAATATCGTATAAAAAAAAAAAACGACACTACAGTAAAAAAAAATATGTTCAAATATGTCTGATTTGCAAAAATATAAATATGGATTACAAATTTAATTCAGATACATAGTTGTATATAAAAGAGACATTACGCTTCTGTAAAAAAAAAATACACGGCCGAAAACGCCAAGCGTATACAAACAATATAGTTATAAATTGAAAAAGTCATTACATATTCACATAAAATATAAATTGTACAGCAAAAATGTGTATAGAATGTGTATTGAATTGTGACAACTTTGAGAGACCACAAGTTTCGGAATAGTGAATTAAATAAATTATACAAAAAAAATATACTTAGATACAATCAGATAGAAACCATTAATTCGCCCATTCGATACTTCAGCACAATCCATAATAAATATTCAATTTGTAAATTGAAGAAATAAAAATTTTAAATACCATCTGATTAATTCATGTGAATCAACTAATTTTAGTAACTGTCTTGAGACAAGTACTTTTTGTAACTGCTTTCTTTTTGTAACTCCGTCCATGAGACGACTTTTGTAACTGATTTGAAATATGTGCAGAAATATCGAAGTAAGCTTGGATATACGCAAGTCATATCCAATCTAAGTAAATGTTTGTTGAAATTATGTAAATTCTCAACTCGCATAAACCAATAATTATAAAAATTATTCTTTTTGAATAATGAAAATATGAAAAAATATCAATAATAAATTTTAAACAGTGGAGTAGTAAAAAAAATTATTCTCCACTCCAGGGGGCCAAAAAAATTAGCGACATGCTAATTGAAAAATATTAAAGCAAGAATGACACGAATAGATGAATGAAAAATCTTACAAATGTGGATTAGACGTGAAGATTTAAATACATTTAGATGTTTAATTAGGATGCAGTAACGTTACCATTCCCTTGATATCCTCTGAGATAGTATGGCCGAATGTTGTATATCGACATGCCGAAGGTTTTCTTATTAGATTTTGGAGCTTTTAGCCTAACTGAAGTTGGTGTAGTGAACTTTATTATCTTGTACGGTCCATTGAATTTTGAAGCGAATTTAGGTGCGATATTCTTGTTCATATTCGGGGCCAAGTTTTTTACCATGACCAATTGACCCACTTTATATTTAGACAGCGTTGGTTTATTTAAAGTTTGGTTGACTCGTTGTTGGTGAGCAATCTTTAACGCATCTTGTATATGTGCTTGTGATGGTTTAGCAGAACTCGTGATTAACTCAGTTAATTCGTTTATAATCACAAACGGCGTCATTAACTTTCTACCAAAATAATCTTCAGCTGGTGTTGAGTCGATTGTACTTTTGTAGGAGTTGTTGTAATTGAAAATTACAAAACTCAAAAATTTTGACCAATTTTTATGTTGTACAGAATATTCTTTGAGAATGCATCCTAAATTATATTTTATCTGTCGATTGAGACACTCGCTCTTGTTCGAAGATGGGGTATAGCTCGAAGAGTAGGCAGCTCTAATACCATTATTAAATAAGAAGGTTTTCCACTTGATCGACGCAAAGGCTGGTCCGTTGTCGGCTACAACAACCGTCGGATATCCGTTTTGCAGGAAAATCTTCTGTATCAGTGAAATAGCAACGTCACTGGTCTGCCTTTTACATGGAAAGGCGAAAGCAAATTTTGAAAATCCATCTACAATAGAAAAAATATATTTAAAACCTTCACTTGATCTAATAATAGGACCGATAAAGTCGACGTACAAAGTATGTAGGGTATACTCCGGCACGGAACTACTCAACTGAACCTTATCGTTACGTGTATATGGCCTTATAGCCTGGCACACTTCATATTAACCCATCGACGAACTTATATATTAACCCATCCTTTATGCAAAAATTAGGGACATTCATCTGAGCCTTAAGGTTCTGATAAATGATTTTACATTCGGGAGAGTTACGTTGCTCGCTTTTAATAGAAAGGTAATCAAAATTTGTATTAGCTAAAACGTTAATAAAGTTCAGTTGCGCATTGTTCCTGATTTCTTCATTCACCGATTCTAAGTCAGTTTGATCCAAAGTATTGGTTATCTTTTTTAAAAGGGTTGCATAGCCTGGATCATTGCTATGCAACTCTTTAACTTTAATAAAATTTTTGCCTGAATCTTGATTTGAATCAGAAAATTTAAAAAGAATTTCAGAATCACAAGTTGAGCTTTGTGAAAACTATCGAAAATAAAAGACACATATGGATATTTGCTCTGCTTCCATATGTGTATGTAAAAAAAAATTAATTAAAAGTGTTTAGTTTAAAAAAAAAACTAAACACTTTATTGAAAATAATTGAATTGATCAATTATTTTCATAAAAATGAAATTTTGTTAATTTAGTAATTTTAATTAAAAGAGGTATTATGATGTAAAAAAAAAATAATGAAAACTAAATATACGGTACTTTAGAAAAAAAAAATCCAAAGCAGAGTATTGTATGTGGAATTATGAAAATTAGAAAACGATCGGTGCTAACGCGATACACGTAAATATAAAAAAATAACACGTCGAACCGAAAGTCTTTCAATAAAAGCTGGGCCCATTAAAAAGATAATATTGAGGTAGTAAGATCTTTACTATCCAGTAAGTGTCTAAGTTATCGACAAGTGATTCGAATCTGAAAAAAAATAAAAAAAGTACAAAAAAAAGAACAAAACAAAATATATGTTAAAATAAAATATATTTGAAATAAATAATTTTTAATTTAATATGTTGATAGTATAACTATCCTTAAAATACTAACTTTGGTTGTACAAGTTATAAAAAAAAAGATTACATGAATATGTGTTAGATTGAACTGTAGTAAAAGAAATATCGTATAAAAAAAAAAACGACACTACAGTAAAAAAAAATATGTTCAAATATGTCTGATTTGCAAAAATATAAATATGGATTACAAATTTAATTCAGATACATAGTTGTATATAAAAGAGACATTACGCTTCTGTAAAAAAAAAATACACGGCCGAAAACGCCAAGCGTATACAAACAATATAGTTATAAATTGAAAAAGTCATTACATATTCACATAAAATATAAATTGTACAGCAAAAATGTGTATAGAATGTGTATTGAATTGTGACAACTTTGAGAGACCACAAGTTTCGGAATAGTGAATTAAATAAATTATACAAAAAAAATATACTTAGATACAATCAGATAGAAACCATTAATTCGCCCATTCGATACTTCAGCACAATCCATAATAAATATTCAATTTGTAAATTGAAGAAATAAAAATTTTAAATACCATCTGATTAATTCATGTGAATCAACTAATTTTAGTAACTGTCTTGAGACAAGTACTTTTTGTAACTGCTTTCTTTTTGTAACTCCGTCCATGAGACGACTTTTGTAACTGATTTGAAATATGTGCAGAAATATCGAAGTAAGCTTGGATATACGCAAGTCATATCCAATCTAAGTAAATGTTTGTTGAAATTATGTAAATTCTCAACTCGCATAAACCAATAATTATAAAAATTATTCTTTTTGAATAATAAAAATATGAAAAAATATCAATAATAAATTTTAAACAGTGGAGTAGTAAAAAAAATTATTCTCCACTCCAGGGGGCCAAAAAAATTAGCGACATGCTAATTGAAAAATATTAAAGCAAGAATGACACGAATAGATGAATGAAAAATCTTACAAATGTGGATTAGACGTGAAGATTTAAATACATTTAGATGTTTAATTAGGATGCAGTAACGTTACCATTCCCTTGATATCCTCTGAGATAGTATGGCCGAATGTTGTATATCGACATGCCGAAGGTTTTCTTATTAGATTTTGGAGCTTTTAGCCTAACTGAAGTTGGTGTAGTGAACTTTATTATCTTGTACGGTCCATTGAATTTTGAAGCGAATTTAGGTGCGATATTCTTGTTCATATTCGGGGCCAAGTTTTTTACCATGACCAATTGACCCACTTTATATTTAGACAGCGTTGGTTTATTTAAAGTTTGGTTGACTCGTTGTTGGTGAGCAATCTTTAACGCATCTTGTATATGTGCTTGTGATGGTTTAGCAGAACTCGTGATTAACTCAGTTAATTCGTTTATAATCACAAACGGCGTCATTAACTTTCTACCAAAATAATCTTCAGCTGGTGTTGAGTCGATTGTACTTTTGTAGGAGTTGTTGTAATTGAAAATTACAAAACTCAAAAATTTTGACCAATTTTTATGTTGTACAGAATATTCTTTGAGAATGCATCCTAAATTATATTTTATCTGTCGATTGAGACACTCGCTCTTGTTCGAAGATGGGGTATAGCTCGAAGAGTAGGCAGCTCTAATACCATTATTAAATAAGAAGGTTTTCCACTTGATCGACGCAAAGGCTGGTCCGTTGTCGGCTACAACAACCGTCGGATATCCGTTTTGCAGGAAAATCTTCTGTATCAGTGAAATAGCAACGTCACTGGTCTGCCTTTTACATGGAAAGGCGAAAGCAAATTTTGAAAATCCATCTACAATAGAAAAAATATATTTAAAACCTTCACTTGATCTAATAATAGGACCGATAAAGTCGACGTACAAAGTATGTAGGGTATACTCCGGCACGGAACTACTCAACTGAACCTTATCGTTACGTGTATATGGCCTTATAGCCTGGCACACTTCATATTAACCCATCGACGAACTTATATATTAACCCATCCTTTATGCAAAAATTAGGGACATTCATCTGAGCCTTAAGGTTCTGATAAATGATTTTACATTCGGGAGAGTTACGTTGCTCGCTTTTAATAGAAAGGTAATCAAAATTTGTATTAGCTAAAACGTTAATAAAGTTCAGTTGCGCATTGTTCCTGATTTCTTCATTCACCGATTCTAAGTCAGTTTGATCCAAAGTATTGGTTATCTTTTTTAAAAGGGTTGCATAGCCTGGATCATTGCTATGCAACTCTTTAACTTTAATAAAATTTTTGCCTGAATCTTGATTTGAATCAGAAAATTTAAAAAGAATTTCAGAATCACAAGTTGAGCTTTGTGAAAACTATCGAAAATAAAAGACACATATGGATATTTGCTCTGCTTCCATATGTGTATGTAAAAAAAAATTAATTAAAAGTGTTTAGTTTAAAAAAAAAACTAAACACTTTATTGAAAATAATTGAATTGATCAATTATTTTCATAAAAATGAAATTTTGTTAATTTAGTAATTTTAATTAAAAGAGGTATTATGATGTAAAAAAAAAATAATGAAAACTAAATATACGGTACTTTAGAAAAAAAAAATCCAAAGCAGAGTATTGTATGTGGAATTATGAAAATTAGAAAACGATCGGTGCTAACGCGATACACGTAAATATAAAAAAATAACACGTCGAACCGAAAGTCTTTCAATAAAAGCTGGGCCCATTAAAAAGATAATATTGAGGTAGTAAGATCTTTACTATCCAGTAAGTGTCTAAGTTATCGACAAGTGATTCGAATCTGAAAAAAAATAAAAAAAGTACAAAAAAAAGAACAAAACAAAATATATGTTAAAATAAAATATATTTGAAATAAATAATTTTTAATTTAATATGTTGATAGTATAACTATCCTTAAAATACTAACTTTGGTTGTACAAGTTATAAAAAAAAAGATTACATGAATATGTGTTAGATTGAACTGTAGTAAAAGAAATATCGTATAAAAAAAAAAACGACACTACAGTAAAAAAAAATATGTTCAAATATGTCTGATTTGCAAAAATATAAATATGGATTACAAATTTAATTCAGATACATAGTTGTATATAAAAGAGACATTACGCTTCTGTAAAAAAAAAATACACGGCCGAAAACGCCAAGCGTATACAAACAATATAGTTATAAATTGAAAAAGTCATTACATATTCACATAAAATATAAATTGTACAGCAAAAATGTGTATAGAATGTGTATTGAATTGTGACAACTTTGAGAGACCACAAGTTTCGGAATAGTGAATTAAATAAATTATACAAAAAAAATATACTTAGATACAATCAGATAGAAACCATTAATTCGCCCATTCGATACTTCAGCACAATCCATAATAAATATTCAATTTGTAAATTGAAGAAATAAAAATTTTAAATACCATCTGATTAATTCATGTGAATCAACTAATTTTAGTAACTGTCTTGAGACAAGTACTTTTTGTAACTGCTTTCTTTTTGTAACTCCGTCCATGAGACGACTTTTGTAACTGATTTGAAATATGTGCAGAAATATCGAAGTAAGCTTGGATATACGCAAGTCATATCCAATCTAAGTAAATGTTTGTTGAAATTATGTAAATTCTCAACTCGCATAAACCAATAATTATATAAATTATTCTTTTTGAATAATAAAAATATGAAAAAATATCAATAATAAATTTTAAACAGTGGAGTAGTAAAAAAAATTATTCTCCAGAGGTATGCATAGTATAATGATAAAAATTCAATAAATATATTAAGAAATATGAATGATAGTGACATAATTAACAATAAATAATTTTCTTTCTAAACAATTATTAGAGATATCGATCAAAAAGGGAATAAATAAATAGTAATAGTAAAATAAGTCGTAAACGATAAGTGATACAAAAAATAATAATTTACAAAAAAATAGGAAATTCAATAATCTACAAGAAAGTTAATTACCATTTTTTGCTTAAAGTGTACGGTAATGGAGATATAGGCCGATACAGTTTTTCTCAAAATGGCGGCACTTCCGGGCACAAAATTTGTTAGGATTTTGTTTATTTACATTCAGTACGTAATACTGAACCTAATTAAAAAAAAAAGAACTGCTGTAATTTAGTGCAATGCGGGCAAGAGTAACGGCTTCTCTATTGACTGTACTAAAATGAATGTATGCATATAGTTAGTTATAGTTATATGGTTGGTATTGGTTTGATCTTTGGTATACCGACCGTTATACCGCTTCCTTCGTCTCTAAAAGCATATTTCGCCTGTTTTGTTGTGTAAGCATTTTATTGGGTGTATAATGTAATGTGTATGCAACAAATTATAATACTTTTATTTTTCCTACAAGTTGCGGTCTATGTATATATGTTACGTACACAAACCTTGTATACGGACAGGTATAATGCATCTCATTCTAAAGAGTTTCTAAAAATCTGGAAGTTTCACAAACAGATTCGAATACACAATAGATAACAAAAAATTAGAATACTTTATTTAGTTCAAAAATAAAAATTTAACAAAAAAAACTAATTGTTTACCGACGAAAAGAAGGAGGTACTTAATTCAACCTGTATATATATATTTTTTTTAATGTATGATCACGCATAACTTTTTACCGAAATTGTCGATTTTGTCTGTTGTCCGATTTTGATAATTCTTTTTTTGTTGGATAGGGTATTTCACAAAGTTAGTCCCATATAAAATTGAAAAAAAAATGCAAATTTTAGCCACACAAAAGAATTAATAAAAAATAAGACTTCCCAGCGCTTCCACTAAAGAACAAGTATCATCGCTGAATATTGTCTGTGTGTAATTTTTTATGTATGAACACGCATAAATTTTTACAGAGTAGTCCGATTTTAATAACTCCTTTTTTATTACGCCGGTCAAAATCAACACAAAAAATCGCTAAATTCGCAAAACATGATGTATCTGTGATTTTTTAGTATGTTGTTTGGACCCATTAGGGCTATGTATCCCCAAGTTTGCAACTCTCAAAAAGTTGTGAAAAAATTTTTATACACGAAAAACCAAAAAATTTTTTGACTTGTTTCAGATTCTGCTGTATATCTCCTAATCCATGCATTTTTCTTCGAAAGCTATTCTATACATTTTTTAAGAGCATTAAATTTGTGATAAATTAAGTTCAATCGAAGTTAATTCGTTACCGAATTACGGCACTTTGAAAATAGGCCAGTTTTTCCAAAAATTGAAAATTTTAGTTTTAGACCTTCTTTGGACCCAAATTGCGTCGAAACCATTGGTCTTGCGAGTATAACTTGCAGTATATAACTTATAGGAAATTTAATTGGCTTTAAATAAAGTGCAAAGCAAAGTGTATAAGCCTCGTAGTTCTCTCATAAACCCATATAAAGTAAAATCGCATTTTTCCAGAAATGTTCTATAACCTTTCTTATCTTTTGTTTTTTTGGTTTGGTAATGAAGAAGAAGGCATGTCATTTAAAAAAACGTTGAAATGTATTTTAATATAAAAATAAATAATAAACATAAGTAATCAAAAGTATAGTTAAACTTAAACAATTAATCAGTCAATCAAATTAGACACATAGTCAAATAGGCCTGTCAAAATTAACAATAAATTAACAAAACGTGATGTACCTCTGATTTTTTAGTATGTTGCTTGGACCCATTACGCCTATGTATACTCAAGTTTGCAACTCCCAAAAAGTTGTGGAAAAATTTTTACAGACGAAAAACCGCGAAATTTTCGGACTTGCTTCAGATTCCGCTCTATATCTCCTAATCCATGCATTTTTGATCGAAAGCTCTACACGTGTTTTAAGATCATTAAATTTGTGGCAAATTAAGCCCAACCGGAGATTGGATAAAGTTTTATAGCACCCTGTATATGTATTCTATGATATGCAGTGCACTGGACTATCTTTATAGGGTCACAATTAACCATAATAGTATTGTACAAATAACGTAAAATGGCAACATTTTAAAATTTTATAATTGATTTGTGCCTTATTTATTCGGATTTCGGAAAAATGTTTCGAATAAAAGTTGTTAGTATAATTATAATGAACAACTTTTATCCGAAACATTTTTTCTTGAACCGAATCAATAAGGCACAAATCAATGGTGTAATAAAATGTATTTTAGATTAGAAACATTTGTATGTCGTTAAGTGTACTCGTACTTAAGTACATGAAAGTAGTGAGTACGGACTACCTAGAGGACAGACAATGTTATAAATATAATGATCGTTTCTGATGTCGTTTGTATCGCTAAACAAACATGAAATCAACATTAAATTCTATTAGTAGATTGTAGATTTTTGATGTGATATGTAATATAATGTAATGTAATATAATGTATATACGTTACAAATAATAACTGAATGAATCCTTAATGTTGGTTGAGTGCATCTCTTGTAAATGCAACTTAAACATTACCTACTCTTAAGTAATGGAGAAAGTTCAGTTGCAATATTAATATTAATTAACAGGAGAGAGAGAGAGAGAGCATTGAATGAATGCACTTATCTCACGCTACCAAAATTATTTAACAATAAATTTATTAACAAAATGAAAATATACTTATGGTAGTTCCAGCACCGTTTTATATAATCAGAACACAAAACCGGTTTGCTTTTTTTATAGAACAAATACATATACACACATACACAACACATAGATATATTCAATATTGATATACACGAATTAATGTAAATTTGAAATAAAAAACAATTTTAAACTTTTATATTTCGAAAACAAAACTGTAAAACGCGATTTAAAAAAAAATTTATTTAATAAATATTTATCTTTACTATCCTAGTTTTTTTTTTAAATTCTGTCGAGTATTTTTTTTAATACAACAGATAATAGTTGGGCGGGTATGAAATTTTATATGCTTCTAATTAGAGAGAGTGAGAGAGAATGATAACTTTGTTAATTAACTACTCAAATCAAATATTAAAACTTGTTTTTTACTATACTTCCATTTCTTTTTTCACACTTAAAATATATACTACTTGTCTTTGTTTATAAAAGAATTATTATACAGAGACTTACAATAGTGACGAATTTTATGAAATGTAAGAAAATTAACATTTCAGGTCTGTTCAATTTTAGTGAACAGGAGTGTACAAAGTACAAACAAAAATATCACAATACCAACAAATTTTAGTACCGCATTTTTGTCTGTAAGTAGACACGACCACTGAAAAACGAACTAAAACTGTGTGTGTGTTCTAGAGCGATAAAGTGAGGTCCAATTTTAAATACTAAGCGATGGAAGAAATGTTTAAAAAGTTTTCTCTTATTAAAAATAAACAACTTTTGTAGAAACTTTTTGTCTTAAACTGAATAGTTTTCATTTGATTGGCATTTAAAGTGAAAAACACATGAAGGCTATTAAATTTATAGTTAATCCTAATACAGGATATCAATGACATCAAGGATACAGAAATGTTTGATATTTGTAATAGACATCTCACAAACAATATATATATATATATATATATATATATATATATATATATATGTATATATATATATATATATATATATATATATATATATATATATATATATATAAAATATTTATTTTTACTAAAAATAAATTTAGTTTATCCGAAAATAATTTGGTTCAAATATTCGACAGACTTCAATGTGACATCTGTATTGTATTATTTCAATTATATCATAAATATGTGTATGTACATTGTACAGGGCGGCTCAGTATTTAACTGAGGCAAAAAACCTACATACAGTTTTTATTCACAAAACAATGGCTCGTGTAATGGGAAATTGACACTTTTGCTTGGAACTTGTACATTTAACTAACAACTGAACGATGTTTGTCCAAATTCCTTTCGGTTACGTATGACAAACTGTAGAAGACTTTAGCGTATACTCCGACCAATTTCATTGTCATTGAGTATTTAATTAAATTAAAAACTGATATGAAAAAATTAACTCGTCAACCAGGAATGGAACCTCGGGCCTCTGGATAACTAATGACAATGCAATTTGTCGGAGTATACGCTAAAGTCTTCTACAGCTAACAACTGAAGTTATAATAAAAGTTTTCTGAATATTTATTTTGTATTATTTCATAAAGTTTTTAATATTATTGTTAATGATCGGGTTTGGGTTCCATTATGGGGAAAATACAGGTTGTCAAATTATTATTTACAGTGAACATATTTTAACATTTTCATAACTACCCTCCCTGACTTCGAATCAATCAATATTCAAACTAATTAAAATATGCTTATTGGAATTAAATTATTTCTATATGAGAATCCTTTTTCCAAACCATTAAATTAACAAATTCAAAAATTAACGTATTTTCTATTTTTGAACGATACGCTACAGTAAAATCTCAATAAAAATTGTAGGAATAATAAATATATTTACACTGAGAGAAGGAATTTCTTGAACCAAGTAAATATGTTTTCTCCAATATATGAGAAAGAAATCCTTGTTTTCATTCAAGAATTCGTTTACTTGAATAAGTATCTTCAAGTACTTTGAAGGCTATATTATTCAGGTGGTGTGAATGGGTTTCTGAGCGGATCATATAGTGAGGAGTATTCATAAGTAAACTTTAAATCCCTTTAAAAAAATAGCATTGCACTGAGTCCAGTTTATCCAAGTATCGCAAGGACCATGTTTCTGCCACGTAGAGAAGTGTCGTAGTAATTATTGTACTAAAAAGTCTGAGTCTCGAAGACCACGAGAGTCACAAATAAACTTTACTGTTCTCTAAAATGCGAACAACTAGTTAAATGAGTGGTGTGATTTTGATATAGTTTCGTTAACGTTTCTTTAGATCAATTAATTGATGTTTAACGTGTACTAAGATAGATAGTTGTTTGAATCTGATAGGTTTTCAGATTGATCTCAGATCTGAGTCGAGTCCATCTGATGGTGATGAATGAGGTTGTACTTGATTGATATTAAAATAGTTGGAGATATAAATAGATAATTAAACCTATGTATTATTTTGTTTGTTATAATTTTATAAACTTCTTTGAACAATTATAAATAAATAAATAATATTATATAAATATAATTATTTATTTGTATCTTATTGATACATCAAAGAGTTAAGTTTGTGTTGAGATGGATTGATTGTACACTCCCATCAATAAAATTAAACCGACCTGAACCGAATCAGTCTCACAATTTTGATTATTCTTGTAGTAAATGTTTTTGTTTACATAAATTGTTTACATAAATACAATATATAAAACTTCCATTTCTTTTTTCACATTTAAAAAATATACTACTTATCTTTATTTATAAACAAATAATATACAGAGAGTTACAAAAGTGAGGAGTTTCATGAAATGTAAGAAAATTAACATTTCAGGTTGGTTCAGTTTTTTTGAACGGGAGTGTATGTGGGTGGTATGAGTTATGTAATGTTACCAGAACATATGATCATGCATTATGATCATTATATTACATAGTATAACATACTTTGAGTAGAACTGTATTCATTTGTATTGAACCCTCGTATATTGTCACAGTTTGAGTGGATCAGTCTATTTTCAAAATAAAGGGAATGAGACATATAAATGTTTCCCCAACTTTAAATCAATTTATCATTTTAGTTAGAGGTGTGAAATATAATCAGTGACCCTGATCTCAATTTACTTAATATTAATAAATATAGATGGACAGATCATATTACTCTATACCTAAATATTATTTTTATTATAGTAGGCGTAGCTATATATACAATATATATAAATTTCAATTGGAAAATAAGAAAGGATATTGGAATTACATGGTAAAAAAACTATTTGTACTTTTAAAACAGAGAAAAATGCCGATATAAATTTATTTTTAATAATAAATATTTTGTCTTTTATTATGGAATGACCATGATATTTTGTCTGATATTGTCTGATATTTGTTTACAGAGAAATATTTTACATTCTTTTTTAGCTTATAAGATTCTGAGATGAAATCTCTATAAACAATTTCTCCTCCAAGTAATGGTCATTTTTAAATATGATTAAAATAAGTTGCCCTTCTACTTTGAAATATTTTCCCCTTGCACGCATATAAGGTTCAATACATTTGAATTTAATTCTATATACCTTGATCATGTAATGTTACAAAGTATATCTGTCTGTCTGTTGGTTGTAATTTTGAACATTTATTTGTATTATTATGGTTTATCATTTGTAGTATTTGTTAGTTTTATTATATGGTGTTTGTATGTACAAGAATGTTCAACAATTAGTAACAACGTATACTAACTATACTATATACAAGTATAGAAGATTCAAATGATGAAACAAGAAGACATCTGAGGACCTTACGAGATCGTCAGATCCATGAGCCAATCGTAAGGAAACGTACAAAACAAAACTAGTTAACAAATAGTCCATATTGATGTGAGTCAATTAGAATTAAATATTATATTATCGAATGATAATTAATGAGAACTCTGTTTTTGAAATAAAATTTCAAATTCGCCCCCTTACCTTGATCAG
The DNA here is from genome assembly GCA_963920215.1 of Nineta flava. NCBI lineage: Eukaryota > Metazoa > Arthropoda > Insecta > Neuroptera > Chrysopidae > Nineta > Nineta flava. The sequence goes on from OY986044.1 coordinate 22,858,440, forward strand.
TTTTTTGTATTATGAATACGTATTTCGACTACAAAGTAGTCATCATCAGTATAAATTAGCTAGTCGTAATTTACTCTTTGACAATTAGAAATAGATAGAAAGTCGAGATCAACAGACAAAAGTAAAAATAAATAAAAAATTAACTAAAAATAAATTTAAATTAATATATAATAAATTTTAAAATATAATCAATTTTATTGAAATTATTCTTGTTAAAATTTCTTTCATTCACATTTACTCCTGTTAACCTTACTCTTATTAAAATTACTCTTATATTGCCTCCGGATATTTTACTCGTTGCTAACTTGGTGAAACTGTCATCAAGTTAGCAACTTATATTTTTATTTTAATTTATTTAAATTTTTTATTTATTTTTACTTTTGTCTATTGATCTCGACTTTCTATCTATTTCTAATTGTCAAAGAGTAAATAAATTTCGACTAGCTAATTTATACTGATGATGACTACTTTGTAGTCGAAATACATATTTATAATACAAACAACTGATCTAGGTAAAGAGGCGAATTTGAAATTTTATTGTATTAAACTGGTCGCCCAAGGTTTCATAGTTTGCTGCTATTTATAGTCAGCAAAACTATTTATCATAAATTATTAAATTTTCATATCACTTTGAAACTGATTTTGATTGGTTTATGCTGAACATTTACTGATCTATCCATATAAACGTTAGTTTTGTTTTTGTATTTGATGATGTAATATCGTAATGTTAGAACATCATTGTTCACAACCTATATTATATAGGTACAAAGGATATAATATTTGTAATTTTGCGAGTTGAGGTGAAGATGTAATATTGTAATACATATTTGTTTGTTATTTAGTTGTAAAAGGAACAACAACGGAGTACTTGGATGTTTTTGACTGGCTCTAATACCACCATAATATCTATCATACGTACTCCATAGAGTGCAGGAAAATGAGCCAAAAAAGAATCGTAACTTCGGAATTCCAAGTAACAGCTCGAATCGTCCTCAAACCTTTTGTAAATTGTTATAAATGCTCTATATATAAAATCCACCACATTCAATTCAAAAAGGGGCATTTTTGTTATTGTTACTATAATAAAAAAATTAATAAATAAATAAATAAATAAATATATATATATATATATATATATATATATATATATATATATATATATATATACATATATATATATATTTATATATATTAGTTTCATGAAATGATTATTTTAATTAGATGTGAGTAATGAAAAAAATTTGAAAAAATTTTTTTTTTCAAAAGGCAATAATATTATAGTATATATATATATATATATATATATATATATATATATATATATATATATATATATATATATAATAATCATTTCATGAAACTAATCCCCGAGTTAAAATAATGTTATTTTATAGATTTATAACAAATTTACCAAAATTAGGGTTTTTTTCCAAATAATTAATTACTAATAATTTAAACAATATTGTTTTTCTCTACCTGGATCGTAGAGAGGTAGAGGTAGATTGAAAAGGCTGCCCTAGACGGGCTCCACTTCGACCATAAGGTCCATTGTGATGCCTTAGGATGTGCGGATGTGAGTGGAGTGGAAGGAATTTGTGAGTAGACTAGGAATTAGGTAGGTCTAGTAGGATATGCGGCTATGATAGGAACACCCGACTATGATAGGAACTATGCCGATATTCATCTGAAGTTCTTGAAGGAAGCTGCAGACAACCTTCTCAAGCATAGCCGATTACTTCGTTCTTGTCCATACGCCGACAGTTTAGTCAATCAACCGCCCCTTTTTACCTGGATCGTAACATATTATATTTTCGTAAGAATTTTAATTTTTAGCATTTGTTTTTACTAGTCCAAATGTTATAGCCATTTTTGTATGGAGCGTACCTCATCTTTGACTCACACGCGCGTACTATGGAGAAGCATATGTGACCTTAATTAACAAATTCATAGCTCCCAGACATTTGATCCTAATAAAAATTTCTATACATGTTACGTAAAATTTCCTCCTCTTTCGATTGGCTCAGGCAGTTTTTGCAAAAAAAATTAATTTTCAAAGTTATTCGCATTTTTGCATTATTATTAAATCCGTATTTTTGCAACTATTTTGTTTAATAACTTTCTTAGCACTCCTTTTCAGGCAGAGAATTTTTTACCACATATTCCTGATACACTTAAGAAGATTATATCTAAAATCCTCTCTGTTACTCCAAAATTCCGAAGCTGTTTCCTCATTTTACTGCACTAATAGATTTTAATCTAAATTGAATGACAATTTGATTTGGTTGACTATTTCTGTGACATTTTAGTATCCGATTCTTAAATTATAGATATAACTTTGTAACTGTATGATTATTATTAATATGGTTTATTTGGCATGACATCACATAGTCAAGTGGTTGCTACCTTCCAACCTACCTACATGTTATCTGGATACAATTTTATTTTTAACCCGACTTCAAAAAGGAGGATGGTTCTCAATTCGTATGTTTTTTTTTTTTGAATGTTTGTCACCGTCATTTATGAACCGCTTTGAATTTTTTTTTTGTTTTAAAGGGTTTGATTTGAAATTTGTCCCATTGTCACCAAATCGCATTCTGGCGAGGGGATCCCCTGGAAATCGAGGAAAATCCTCATTTTGTATATGATAACCGATTTTTGCAATTTTTTTTTTTTTTTTGAAAGGGTATACTCATTCATAATGAGAAACTAAGAAAAAATTTTTTTTAACCGATTTCAAAAAAATTTTTACAAAAAAAAAACCGACACCAAAAAAATAATTTTTACAAAAAAAAAACAAAATGCATGTAAAAAAAACTGAAAATCTGTTATGAAAAAATGCACTAAAAATTAAAAATATTTATTCAAAAATCAAATATTCTAAAACAAAAAATGCACTAAAAAGTAAAAAATAATTGCATATTCTTGTGTCAATTTTAGTTCACCTAAGCAAAAATTTTTTAATATATATGTACAATTATTGTTATTTTTGGAGGCATTTTTGTTTTAGAATATTTGATTTTTGAAGTCGGGTTTCCATTTTGTCAAAAAATTTTTTATTTAATTGTATGTCATGTTCAAAATGATAAAAAAATGTGCCCAAATTTAATCAACGCTATCCAACATTTGTTCAAGCCGTTACATTAATATTAGCCACAGGTTGTCTGAACATAGACTAGTAAACAAATGCCTTTTTTCCAAATTCCTTTTCGCCTTCTCAGAAAATTATGACAAGGTGTCATTTGATTCGTAATTGCATCTAGAAAGTTTTTGAAAAAGTTCCGCGTAAAAAAATTGCAAAAGTTATAAATAATTTAGTAAAAAAAAAGGGGGGGTTTCGTTTTTCGCAAATATCTAGAAAACTATTGTAGATATCGGAAATTTAAAAAAAGATTCTTAAAGAGCAGAAAATTTCCTTAATAAAATTCTTCTTCCAGAACTGTACCACTAATATTTATAATTTTAATTGAGACATAAAAATAGGAATATTGAAAACGAGTGATTCGGTTCAACTTGATTCCGACACTTGAACAAAAAAATTGTTTTAACCCATTAAATATGAATATTAAGAAAAGAAAAATGCACGTAATTACTGAATACTTCAATAAAAAATAATCCGTCGGCAAAAAATTTTTTCCCCAATTTTTCCATTAGCTATGCTTTTGTTAACTAAAAAATTTTTCCAATCTGGATAACCCCGATAATTTTTAAAATAACAGTCTGGAATTTTTTTACTTCTTTATTTTTTGAAGGATTTAAGAAAGATCCCCGTTGGAAAATTTAAATAAATTTGATTTTCCATTTTTTTCCTAACAAACAAAGATACGGAAAAATTCAAAACATAAATAAAGTATGGCGACTTTAAAATTTAAATATCTTTTCAACTATTAAAGATACGACAAGACCACTCAAGTCTTTTTTATTTTCCATTAATCAATGAACAATTTGAGCTTTTAAACCAAGTTGTAAATCAAATTTTTAATAAATTACGAATAAAATAATGGATCATTACTTTACTTATGTTTTGAATTTTGGTTTGTTTATAAAAAAATGGAAAATCAAAATTTTTATAATTTTCCAACGGGGATCTTTTTTAAATCCTTCAAAAAATAGACCAAGAAGTAAAATAAATTCCAGACTTTTATTTTAAAAATGATCGGGGTTATACAGAGTGGAAAAATTTTTTAGTTAACAAAAGCATAGTTAATGGAAAAATTAATGAAAAAATTTTTTGCCGATGGATTATTGTTTGTTGAAGTATTCAGTAACCCGACTTCAAAAAGGAGGATGGTTTTCAATTCGTCTGTATATTTTTAGTCTAACAATCAATAATGGTACTTACTACCAATAATGGTCCAAGCTTGTATAACCAATATTGACCCGAATTTGCCAACAAATAAACTTATTTCTATATTCTGTTGCATAAACGTGGTAATAGAAACAGCAAAAAAATTCTAGAATATAAAAAAAAAAATATTCACACGAATAGATAACCTACTCCTTTTTTGAAATTGGGTTAAAAATTGGACATAATATTTTTCATGATTATGAATGAGTGATGTATAACAATTTTTAATAAAATATCAACAAAGTAGAGGGTTGGGTTGGTTTTTTTTTTTGTTGACAGTTTTTAAAGTATTGTTGTGTGTTGCCAGAAAAGTTCAGTTGAGAAGGGTGGTGACGGTGCCAAAAGATGAGAGCAGATGAGATGAGATTCTCTGACTCTGATGAAAATTAATACAGGGTACGGCGCAGACACTTCCTTATTTTTAACAATGATAAAACAAAAAGTATTGGAGATTTCATTTTAATTTTGTTTTACCAGCCAAGTAGCCTCGCTTGTTAAGGCGTTGTGTCGTATACTTGGAACTGGGAGGTTATGGGTTGGAATCCCGACACCGGCAGTTTCTAAATTAAAAATTAATGGGGCGGTTGATTGACTAAACTGTCGGCGTATGGACAAGACACGAAGTAACCGGCTATGCTTGTGAAGGTTTCCTGCAGTTTCCCTTCACAAACTCCAGATGAATATCGGCATAGTTCCCGTCAAAGTCGGCTGCAGCCGCACACCTACCGATTCCTAGTCTACTTACGAATTCCTGATCCTCCACTCACATCATAAAAATGTAAAAGTAAAAATTAATAAAGGTTGAAAAATAATGATGTGGGTGGCCTCTGTTATAGACCGTCGTGTCTCAAAAACGGAGGTTAAACCCCATTATTTATTTATTTATTATTATTTTAATTTTGTTTTTTTACATAGCGTTACATTTAAAGTTTTTTTCATTGCTTTTTGAAAATTATATCTTGAAGGTGTCCACCGTTCTGCTCAATGAGAGTCGAAATCTGAAGTTTTGGTCCACTTTGTTCAGCATTTCTGCGTCGATCTTTACGATAGCAACACCAATATTTTTCTTCAGCGCATCCAGGGTTTTACGATTTGTATACACCAAGAATTTAAGATATCCCCATAAAAACAACCGCAGGGTGCTATCTGGCGAGCGTGCTGGCCACTCTTAATCACCCCTTAAAGAGAAAAGACGTTCGGGGAAGTGTTAACGCAAGAGTGACATGGAAATTCGTGCCGTGTGAGCCGTGGCGCCATCTTGTTAGAACCACACATCCATTTCTTCCAGTTCAGGAAGAAAAAATTATTTCACTATCTTGAAATAACGATCAGAAGTGACTGTATTCGTCTTATTGTTCTCTTCAAAAACCAGGGTCCTATAATGCAAATTCTGGATGACGCACACCAAACTTTCACACGTTCTGCATGTAGCGGTCGCTCATGAAGTTCTCGGGGGTTTGTGCCACTCCAATATCGCATGTTTTGTTTATTCACACATTCTGGTAGATGAGAATGTTCTTAGTCGGTGAAAATGTTTCACAAAAGCTTCACCGCAAGTTTTCGTGTAAGAAAATTGCCTGGATTAAGTTTTCGCACCACCGCCAGCTTGTATGGATGAAATTTCAGGTCTGCATGAAGAATTCGTCTCACTGTGTGATCAGAAAGTCGAAGAACAGCTGCATGTTTACGCGCAGATAGATTAGGGGATTTTAAAACCGCCTTCCGCACTCTCTCAACGTTTTCTGGAGTTCTGGTTGTTTTTGAAGGTCCTGGCTTTCGTTTACATACACTACCGGTATCCATAATAGTGTCCACCCACTGAGCATTCGATTTACGATCAAGAACAAGACCTTTTGGAGTTGCAATAATTGAATTGAGGTTAGAAAAATACGTTGCCACGGCAAACGCACGCTCCTATTTCGTCCACTGCATAGTCGTTACTGAACAAACCGTTCAAAAAACGTTAGTCTGGACCCTTTCAAATGCACCTATCCCCACTCTTGGGGAACTTACAGCTGCTGGGTGGTGCACAATGCAAATAAAGAAGTTCCAGCGCCGCACCTTGTATAACACAACTAACATCGTTTACTGTTAGCCCATTCAATCTGTCGCAAAAAAGAGCGAAATCTACGTAATTGTCGTAGTAGTTGGATTTGTTTAAGGGGTGTATTCTGAGCATAATGGCGGATTTGAGGGGTCGCCCGAGTGTCAGGGGCGCCACTATCGTGAAAAACGCGTTTCATTCAATATATCGAGAACGGTTTACTTTATGCAAAAAACTATAAAGACCGTTTCTCTTATAAATTAAATTTCTTAATTTTTTTATAACAAACTTTTTTTTCAAGCATCAATATTTTCCGAGTTATTTTGTTCAAAAGGCACAGACTTCCCAATTTTCGTCTGTTTTTCGCCTTTATCTCATTAACCATTAACTTTTATTGAATTTTATTTATCATTAAAATTATACATCATTTAATTATCTACAACTTTTGTCTACAACTTTTTTCTCTACTGACAAGAATTTTGTAGTTATTGCTTAGTTTATTGATCGAACTCCGCGGGATCAACGCAATATGACAAGTATGGTGTATGCTGTAGGACAGACAATGGAACGTCCCTTTAGTTATAGCACTAACACAATGTAACCGTCCGTGAACACGAATAACGACGATAGCGCGGAGTTCGATCAATAAACTAAGTAATAACTACAAAAGTATTGTCAGTAGAGAAAAAAGTTTAAGAGAAAATTTGTAGATAATAAATGATGTATAAGTTTGATTATGAATAAAATTCAATAAAATTGAACGGTTAGTGAGATAAAGACGAAAAACAGACGAAAATTGGGAAGTTTGTGCTTTTCGAACAAAATAACTCGGGAAATATTGATGCTAGAAAAAAAAGTTTCGAATAAAAAAGTTAGGAAATTTAATTTAAAAGAGAAATGGTTTCAATAGTTTTTTTCCGTTAAGTAAAGCGTTCTCGATATATTGAATGAAACGCGTTTTTGACACTCGGGCCACCCCTCAAATCCGTCATTATGCTCAGAATACACCCCTTTAACAAATCAGACTACTACGAAAATTACGCTATCTCATGTAGATTGATTCACCAATTGCTTGGCCTATGTACTCCTCGTATCGGATCAGCCTTCTATTCCTCCTGTAGAATATAGAATTATTGAAGTGTTGTATGTGTACAACTACTGTGTATCTTGTTGAACAATGAACGACCACCACACCACTATTCACTTGAGCACTTCACTTTATAATATGCTGTACGAAAACGGTACAATTCAAACACAATATTTGACTTCAAATTTACATATTTTTTGTAGGGACATTTTTTTGTTGTATATATTTATATATACGGGGCATTTTTTCCTTTGTATTGTAAATACAAGTTAAATGTAAAATAAAAGTGACCAAGTGTGTGTCGTATGACGTATCACGTATAGTATAGGGTTCCATAAGGTTCATACTCATTCAATGCAAATTTTACAGACCCAATTACGTGACTTAAGTTGATCGACAGTTAAGTGGTAGAGCATACTATGCTTATGATAATTTTCCGTTCAATTTCGATATCTAAACTACTATTATAAATGTTTTAATATATTCAAAAACAACGGCTTAACTGGTAGGGAATGGGCACGTGTAACTCTGACAAAAAGCTAAGCCTCTTCAAAATATGATACTTAGTCAACTAATAATAGAACTTAAATAAAACCAAAATAGGAAGAAAAGTTCATATGACCAGGGTCTGAAAAGTGGCCCTTGTCTGAATAGTCTGAATAAGGCATTATGTCTGCGCAGTATGCCTACTTGGAAACTGGGAGGTTTTGGGTTCGAATCCCGACATCGGCAGTTTGTCAATTATTATGAAAAAAAGGGGTGGTTAATTGACTAAACTGTCGGCGTATGGAACGAAGTAACCGTCTTTGCTCGAGAAGGTTTTCTGCAGTTTCCTTCATGAAATCCAGATGAATATCGGTATAGTTCCTATCAAAATCGGCTGCAGCCGCATATCCTACCAATTCCTAGTCTTTACACAAAAATTCCTTCCATTCCACTCACATCCTCAAATCCTTAGGCATCACCATGGACCTAATGGCCGAGTGTAGCCCCTCCAGGGCAGCCTCTACAATCTATCTATCTATTTTTAAGCCACTTCAAATAAAAGCTTAATATATGGGTAACATATCCCAAGATCGAAAAATTTTCATGCAAACCTCAAATTCTTGGGAAAAATATCGTTGCTTATCACTCTTTTTGGGAAAGTGGACGCTCTTGATAAATCCATAATTTTTATTGGGGTTGTTAATGATCATAAAAGCATAAAAGCTTACTAAATTACAAAGAAGATACAGAATGGATTTCTTAGAATTTCAAAACATTACATAATTATTTACAAAAAATAGATTATTAAAATTATTTAATTAAAACATTATTTAAATGATTTAATTAACATATTATTAAAATTATTTAATAAAAACATTATTTACAAATAACAAATAGTGCGTGTGCACACTGTACTGTATTATACTGTACAACAATAACAAAGATCTGCAGAGCGAATGCCAACTGAAATTTTATTGTCTTAAATTAGCTTTGGAATTTACAGGCTCTTATAGGTTTTGTACTTATTTAGGAAACAGCCCATATGAAAACTTGTAGAATGTCGAACAATTTTTCGGCTTTCTTAAATTGAACGAGATTGTGTATTTGTAATTTAATATTATTGTTATACATATACAGATACACGAACAGCATGTTACAAAACAATTGGACAAACCAATAATATCCAGAAATTGTAAGTGACAAATTTAGAAAAGGTATGAAATTATAGAAAGAAAATTACGTTACGCAATAGTTGCTTCATTCTAGCGAATTTCCTTAGTATACATAAATCACTCTCTAGCGGTCATAATTTTAGTGTGATCAAAATGAAATATCATATCTGATATGATTTTAGTATTTGCAAGGCCAACTTTATTACTAAATGGCATTGGTCAAGGGGAAAGTGGGGCATAGAGAAAGTAGAAAACACAAAATAAAAAATATCTCTCTTAATATATGAACAGTCGAAAAATTTATAAGAAATAAAGTTGTAGAAAATCATATTTGCTACAATTCACTATCCAATCATTTTTTTCAAACTCTAATGTGAACAGAGATATTTAGAATTTTAACTTTCAATCTTAAATTGTAAACATTTCTGTAAAAATTAGTGTAACAGAAAAAATGTAGGAAAAGTTAAAAATATAGTAAAACTAATTTACTACAACTTTACTTCTTATAAATTTTGCGATTTTTCGAATATTAAAGAAGATTTGCCATATTATGTGTCCCCCAACCCTTCCTGTAAACCCTCTTCAACTGATTTGCCATGAACGTACTTGACCATTCAAATACTAAAACACCTCACATACCAAATTTCATTCCAATCGGATTAAAATTGTGACCGCTAGAGATCGTACAGGCACACACACACACACATATATATATCCATAAATATATATATATATATATATATATATATATATATATATATATATATATATATATATATCCATAAATATATATATATATAAATTTTACAGATGGTGATTTTCAACATTAGCGATTAGGTAGGGTCGATGGAGATTTAAAGAAATTTTTGCTAAATTTTCAAGTCGGTACGAGACCGATAGCTCTATTCCTTTTCAGGAAATTCGCTAAAAATGTATTTATCTAATCAGATATTCATTTTTAAAAAGATATATTTGCACCAAGGATTACACCTTTGGAGTTGCTTGAATGCATTATATTCTGAAAAATAAATTATCTTACCTTAGGGCATTTTTGGGATACTTACGGATCTTATTTTCGAAATACAAGTTGTAAAAGAGAATCGTTTGACTGAAATAAAAAACTCACTTTCCCATACAAATCGAATATCTTGAGACAAATCATTTTACAAGCTCTAGCAGATCGTGATCGACAACCCTTGTAACATTCTGTATGTTTTGTAATTTTTCGTTCTCAATTGAATAAACAATAGAATTCTAAGAGGAAAAACTCCTAAACAATTTTCTTTTGACTTTGCCTTTGGTACAATACAAATAAATGCGTATGTTTGTATATGTGAATATATTTATTGATGTTTATTGAAATTGTATATGAAAATTGAATTGTTTTTCATTTAATATAAAAACTCATGGATCAGATGATATGGAGGGTGGGGGTGGTGAGCTTCAAACCAATATATTGTTCTTTTTATCTTTATCAAAAAAATCGACTATTTTTTTTCAATCGAATCGAATGTCATCATTTTTGCTCTTTTTTTCTATAGGGTGTTCGTTAAGTAGTCGAGTTCCATAAAAGGGTAGGTAGAGGCTACGATTGTGGAACGAAAAGTCCTAAGACATTTCTTTATTAGATGCACCGTTAATTAATTATTTATTAATTGAGGAAACTAGATTTAAACCCGAGTTGCAAAAAGTGCATTTTTTTGATAATTCCTTTTTGATTTAATTATCAATTTTTGGGAAAATGTATTGCTTAAATTTTTCAAATTATTAATTCCTTGAAAAGTGCATTAATTAGTTTTTTTTTATTTTTTGAAAAATGAAATAAATAAATTGTTTCAATAATAAATTTTTTTTTAAATGCGAAAATTAAATTCATTAAATTATAAAGTTTTCTCAAAAGTGCATTAATAAAATTAGTTTCCCACCCCTTAAAATTTTATAAAAATTGATAATTCCAAAAATTTAATTATTGCATTATTAAAAAAATTAATCAATAAAATAATTTTATTAACGCACTTTTGAGAAAACTTTATAATTTAACGAATTAAGTTTGCGCATTTTTTTTTTAAATTTGTTATTAAAACAATTTATATCTTACATTTTTCAAAAAATTTAATTAATGCACTTTTCGAGGAATTAATAATTTGAAAAATTTTAGCAATACATTTTTCCAAAAATTGATAATTAAATCAAAAATGAATTATGTAAAAAATTCACTTTTTGCAACTCTGGTTTCAACCTAGTTTACTTAATTAATAAATAATGAATCAACGTCTAATAAAAAAATGTCTCAGGACTTTTCGTTCCAAAATCGTACCATCTACCTACCCTCTTATGAAACCCAACTACTTACGGAACATCCTGTATAGTTTTCTAGATTTATTACTCAGATGATATGACCTTGATCTTGCAGCTTTTTTTAGCCAGAACAATCACTCTGATCACTATTAAAACTAATAAAAAACAACTGTTAGCCAACAAAATTATTGTCAAAATGAATTATTGTTACTTGGATTACAATTACTTACTTTTATTGTCAATATAAATTTTTTTTTTTTTTGTTTGTTCCAGATTGCAACCACATCTCGGTGGAGTTCGTTCAATGGTCCGATACTCAAGCCATCGTTGCCATTGTTTTTTCATGCATTGGATTCCTGACAACAGCATTTGGTTGCCTTGTTTTCGTTCGTTTTAATAATACTCCTGTCGTCAAATCTTCCACGCGCGAACTATCATACTTGATATTAGCAGGGATGACACTGTCCCATGCGACTACTTTTCCAATAATTTCCAAGCCATCGGATATAACATGTTCACTGTCGCGTACTTTGCCTGGCATTAGCTTCGCAATGATCTATGCATCGTTGCTAACTAAAACCAATCGCATCGCACGGATTTTAGCCGGCTCAAAGAAACGTTTTCCAACACGTAAACCACGTTTTATGTCTGGCACTTCGCAAGTGTTGATCACATGTTTTCTAATTAGTTTAGAAGTTGGTTTTGCTATAGCAATGTTAGTTTATGAACCGGCAGATGCTACGTTCCAATATCCTGCCTTAGATCGTGTCATTTTAGTTTGCAATACAACTCCTACAGGAGTGTTAGCACCTTTAGCATTTGATTTCTTTCTAATTATTTTATGTACGGTGTACGCGTTGAAAACGCGTAATGTGCCAGAGAATTTTAATGAAGCGAAATTTATTGGATTTGCAATGTATACAACGTGTGTCATTTGGGTAGCGTTTGTTCCAATTTATTTTGGCAGTGAGACTAAGGTAAGTGTTTTATAGAATTGGATTTTATTATAAGTTCACTTTTTGGGTGTGTATCTTTCCTAAATGTAATTATGTATTCCTATTATTTTGCTATTCTTGTTCACAGCCCCGGGAAATTGTTTGTGAAATACTCTTTTCGTGAATAAAAATGAGGAACTTGTATAGATTAGTGTCGAATTGAAATATACATAACCAGGTTGGTGACTTCACTCACTACTAGCAGTTAATTAATTATTATTAGAGTTAATGGTTGAGTAAAATTCATTAAATTAATAAATAAAATAATGAATACCAACTAAATACTGTAACTAAATAACTAACTAACTATACCATCATATTTGATAATTATTGCCACACACAATATTAACAGTGTTAAAAGGACTAAACAGTCTAAAAGCTAGCGAACTATCCGACTACCTCGTTTCCCACAAAGCTAGAAAATTTTTAAATGATATTTTATTATCGGTCAATTAAGAATGTATCGTTCTGGCAGGCAACTCGCGGTTGCGTCATCATCGCTTAAATTTTTGAAAATGTAAAAAAAAAAAATTTTTTATCCACTCCCACAGACGATAGCAAAGGGATAGTGATTCATAACTGCCCGAGAGACCAAAGGGTTTTCTCAGGATGATCAACATCATGCTGGTGCTATATAAGTAGCTTCGTTTTGACAAGACGCCCAACATTTTTAATTATATGATTTTGAAAAACGGTATCAAAATTTTCTGGAAGCCGTTGAATATTGAGGATGGGAGACTCGGAGTCCATTCCATTGAATTCACATGTCGATTTGACCGTTCATCCAAAGTTTACGAGCATCAAGTTATTTTTAAGTTTAATTGTAAGATAATCGAGGAAAGAACGAGGAAAAATATTCGTCCTATAAATTCAATGGAATAGACTCCGAGTCTCCCATCCTCAATGTGCAACGGCTTCCTGAAAATATCGATACCGTTTTCCAAAATTTTATAATTATAAAAGTTGTTCTTGTCAAACGAAGCTTACAAAGTACTAGCTTGATAAAGATTATTAAAATAATCAAAGAGAATTCTAGGTTTTTTGAAATTACATTTCAAATTTTGCCCCAATTCCTAGAACATTTGTTTGTATTTTATAAATACGTATTTCGACTACAATGTAGTCATCATCAGTATTCAGCTAATCGTAACTATCTTTGAAATATGGATTCAGAGATATGTTGATTGTTGCTAATTTGGTACTAATTTGGTACTAATTTGTTGTGAGACACGAACCAAATTAGCTACAAGCAACATATCTCTGAATCCATATCCCAGAGATAGTTACGATTGTAGATTACGGGAGTAGATTATAAAAAAACTTTGTTCACATTTTCAAAAATTTAAGGGATGATGACGCAACAGTGAGATGCCAGCCAATACGTACTTTCTTAATTGACGGATAATAAAACATCATTGAAAAATTTTCTAGCTTTGTGGAAAACGAATGAGCCGGATGGTTCGCTAGCTCTCCTACTAAAAAGTACAAAAAGGACCTGTATACGTACGTTTATCATACTATAATCCCATTTTTAGTATAATTAAAACAAATGGTAATTAATTATTAATAATTCACATTTTATTAATAATTAATATAAACAACGATGGCATTGTCCAATTTAAATGAATTATTTTATTTCGTACCACACGTATTAACGGTTATTATCAAACTATATTATTACGACCAGACCAATACATTATGTACAGACTTTTTAAATTATTAAATGGACGACCAACCGAGCGACTTGGTCCTGGTCGTATCATATCATGTTGGCCATAAATTATATATTGAAATTCATTTTTTATACCCAGTACATATAAATTATACAAGGTATATTAAGATCCATCACGATTTGGTAACGCTTAAAAATATTGATCGTAGACTGCAATGTTTGGCATTTGTGTTCATAAAATGGCCAAATTCGACCATTTCCGTATGCCCGTCTGTCAATCCGTCTGTCTGCCCGTCTGTCCGTGGACACGATAACTCAAGAACGAAAAGAGATAACTAGCTGAAATGTTTGTGTTCTAGAGCAAAAATGAAAGTCAAGTTAATTGGCAAAATCGATCGGAACGTGTTTCCCCCGCCAGAGGGGAAATACACATCTTTGAAACCGTAAGAGATAGAAAAAAAATTTAATAACAAAAAATCTTCTTTTTAAAATAAACTTCTTAAATAACTTCTGTTTGAAATATTTTTTTATAAACTCATTTTGTGCTCAAAAGTTCATCGGAAGCAAAAAATATGCCCATGTTTAAAACTATAAGAGATTTTTTTTTAATTGTGGGACGATTCAAAAATTGTTAACAATTCAAACATTGATAATTTGGTATACAACTTGTATATATATACTGGGTATTCAGGCAATTAACTCGGTTATTTGTTACATTATTTGTTTGTGGAACAATTCAAAAATTGTTAACAATTCAAAAATTTATATACAACTCAGTATATACTGGGTCTTCAAACAACTAACTCAGTTAGTTGTTACATTACTTGTTTTTTAATTAAATATGGGTATATCAAATATAAATCAAAAATGGATTTTAAGGTTCGAAAGAGTAACTTTGCGCGGAAAAACGTAAGGGGGGAGGGCTATCAAGCGTCTGCGCATGCTCGCAGTGTTACAGATTTAATGTATATGAAACTAGATTTAAATATTCGATGGTTATTTGGTAAATAATAATACTCGTGAGTCATGACTCGTAATGTTTCTATTATTACCGACGAAAGAAGGGGGTACTCAATTCAACCTGTATATATATATATATATTTTTTATGTATGATCACGCATAACTTTTAACAGAATAGTCCGATTTTGATAATTATTTTTTTATTTGATAAGGAATACTTCAAAGTTGATCCCATATAAATTTGAAAAAAAAACTCAAATTTTAGCCACAAAAAAATTAAAAATTAGACTTCCCAGCGCTTCCACTAAAGAAAAATATCATAAATATTATAATATACGTTCTGTGTGTAAACACTATTTGAAAGCACTCAAAATCTTTGCGCAGTTTGAATGTTTATTTAGCCGACGAAAAAAAAGAAGGAAATAATAAAAAAGTAACTTTTTAGTCTAAGTCCTACACTAATGTAAATACCTAAATAATTTTGAGCCGGCGCCAAACAAACAAAATGTAATATTTTGTAATATTTACTTTTAACCGAAAATCATATTCGCCCTTCCCCCATTTCGATGGAGATTTTTTGGCATCGACTCAAATTTATTTAGGTATTTACATTAGTGTAGGACTTAGACTAAAAACTTTTTTATTATTTCCTTTCTTTTTTCGAAGGTTTAATTTTTTGTTACAAAGTTATTATTTTTTGCTTTTCAGTTACTTTAAGTAAAACCTTGTGTTTTGTCTCTCTAAAATGATAAAATTACTTATATAATTTATTATTACTTTCCAAAATGCATTTGAATCTTCATCTTTGGCCTAAATAAATCCTTGTTTATTTAACAACAATTTACATAGTTTTATAAAAACTTCTCTGCATTTTAAACTATGTTTTATTCGATTATAAAGATTAAATTTGTAGTTTCTCCAATGTTAAAAGTATGATTTTCAATATCGAAAAAAACGAAATAATGCTTTTGAACTAACATTTTGAAGCATACCAATGAATTCGTATTGACTTTTTTAATAACATATTTAATTTACAGGAACTTTTTTGCATTTTAATAATCTCTTTGATTATTTTAATAATCTTTATCTGTGCAATAGTATAAAATTAAATAAACAGTTCACGCATTGATACTGAACTCCATTTTATTCGACTGTATATTTATAGTGGAATGAAACAATTCACTTAGTTTACTGCAATGATTTAAGGGCGTTCGAAAGTGTTTTTCTCTTTTTTCAAATTACATTTCAAATTTTTGCCCCTATTCCTAGATAATTTGATTGTATTTTATAAATACGTATTTCGACTACAATGTAGTCATCATCAGTATGAATTAGCTGATCGAAACTATCTCTGGGATATGGATTCAGACATATGTTGCTTGTTGCTAATTTGGAGCGTGTCTCACTGTCGAAATACGTTTATAAAATACAAACAAATGTTCTAGGAATAGGGGCAAAAATTTTAAATGTAACTCGCACAGATGTTTAAACATACAAAGTACAGTATAAAGGTGCTATATACACATATGGTTTTGTAAGCATATACCTATAAGTGTATTTGGTTTATGAAATAAAGTTTCAAACAAAAGACTTTGAACAGCTTTTTTATCAAAAATGTCTCCGATTAATATTTTCAATGTTTCCAAACCTGTAACTAAACTTATATTACTTATCCATTATGTATACTATTCTAGATACACAGGGTATAATAATGGTGGGTTCACATAAAAAACTTTAGATATTTATATTTTAATTAAAAAAACAGTTCATGACTGCAGATGTGATGTGAGGATAGATAAACTAAACTAAACTAAATAAATTGTTACAACTTTATCATTATTCTCTTTTCTAATTTGGAGCTGTAAGTAGGGATTGAGGGTTGAGACAGGGTGTGTGCGGTGTTATAATCTAGTCATGCTTTGCCATCTTTGTTCTATTTTGTTGGTTAATGTGGTGGATTGCGAATTGTTTGATAAACTTTCAAACAAATGTATCTGGTTATTTTCAAATACAAAAACAATACACCCAATACAACCCAACTTAACTTTAAATCAATTTTTTATATTTTAAGAGGAAAATTTATTTTTATCAAGTTTCATAAATTTTCATCATTTTTCGAAAAAACTTAGTCATTAGTAATTTAAAATAACTTCATATTAGCGAATTTCCACTAAAAGGAAATAGAATTATACGTCTATTAATATTAGAAAAATCGAAGAATGCATTTGTCATTATCTTTTTCTGTTCCTCTAATATTTACAGATATATTTACGATTTAAGATTCATAATTAAGGTTGATCAGACACATGTATAGGTAAAATCTGCCATGTATAGATAGAAATCTGAATTTTTGATATTTTATTAATTGCTAATTCATACGTATAAAATAATTTTTTGAAAAAAATCAAACGAATTGTTGTCATATAATTAATCATTAAAAATTGGAATTTTAACATGTTGTGAATAGCAAATGTTGAATGAACGCATACATTTTCGGTAATGTTGCTCCACCTTCTATAGAATAAAAAGTAAAAAACTTCTACTTTTATAAATTAAATCACGTAAATTACGTTAAAATAAAAAATTAAATAGTCTGACGAAGAGTTTTGTAAATATCTTAATTAAAAAGATAAAAAATTCACGAAAATTTTTCGTCCGCCATAGTTTAATAGTCAAAAGACGATTTTTTATTATTTCTGTTAACAAAAGTGTTTCTGTTTATTATGATTTGCTGGGTTCTGTCCGTTCAACCTTAAACTAATGTATCTGGTAACTTTCAAATACAAAAACAATACACCCAGAAGAAACTCAACTCAACTTTAAATCAATTTTTTATATTTTTTTTAAGAGAACTTATATTATATTTTATTAAGAGACTTATTTTTACAAAGTTTTCATTTTTACTGTAATTTGATAAACTTTGAACATTTTGGGCATGCATACTACACAAGGATACCGAACTCAAACAGGAGAATTGACAAATATGGCAACGAAATGGTAATATTAATATTTACTTCTTATGCCACTAGCGTCACTAGTTGTTCATCCGTACTACAATCCATACCGAAGTGAATATAGTATAATAAATAGGAGTGAAGTAAGCAAGTAACCAGTTTTATTTCGAAGTGATTATTTTGAAGTATGCAATTTGTTTCAACTAATTTCTTATTGAAAATTGAACTTACGTATCATTTATTAAAAAAAGTATTTTATTAAAAAAATACTTTGGCTGCAAAAAATTTTTAGAATACTATAATTGCGTAATGTTTTTCAATTAAAACTTGCGCCTTATACTCTCACCACTGTTTCTGGCATAGAAGCGACACTACTGACTTCATTTTTTTTTGCCAATTATTTGTTTACATGGTGTTCGGTATCCTTGTGTAGTATCCATAATTTTGGGAATAAATTTAGTCATTATTAGTAATTTAAAATACGTTCATATTAGCGAAATTTTGTCTAAAAGGAAATAGAAATATACCTCTCTTAATACTAGAAAAATCGAAGAATGCATAAGAAGTAATCGTTTGTTTTTATCATTTTCTGTTCTTCTAATATTTACAGTCATATTTACGATGATATACAATTAAAATCCTTAATATCTGAAGTATCAGGGTTTTGAATGAAATGATCAGATATCAGATTGAATTGCAGTAGTCAAGTTGATTTTCTACAACTTTACTGCATGACTATGAACACATAATTGCGATTGTATTGCATGTACTTGTTTGTATTGTTACAGATTATAACAATGTGTGTTTGTGTGACGCTCAGTGCAATGGTCACGTTCGTCTTTCTATTCATACCAAAGATGTACATCATTCTTTTGCGACCTGAGCGTAATAATCGTGCATTGTTTACAACATCCAAATCGATCCGTTGTCATATTGGTTCGCGTGTAGCATCCGCTGTGTCTGAGAAATCATCATTCAGTAGTTCTGGATTTCAAGAATCAGCGACATCATCGCACCATCATCAACTGTGGGGAGGACGCACTGGCGCCGGATATATGGAAAATATGACACAAACGACAACGGCATCATCGGTGTCATCACACATGCAAGCATCACAACAGTATTCAGCAGCGTCGACAACGAATACTGTTGTGGGATCAGAGTCAGGACCAGGAGGGAGACAGAGCGCTGTTGGTGTTGGTTTAGGTGGAATCATGACTAAACCACATGTCAATTGGAAAGATAAACAATCTATTCAAATGACAAAAAATGGTAAGTTCTAGTTTCTTGTTTTTGATACATCATTTGTTATTAATAAACCTTCTATTCAAAACCTTCATTCATTGGTTGATTGTTTCTGATGTGTCCTCCACCAGAATACAGTGTGCTCCAAAAATAATGTACCTATCTACCGTCACTCATCAACAATCATGAACACTTACCTCCATCTAGGTCGCTTTCCAGGCGAATTAAAGGCTTTGAAGGTTGATAGTATTTTATGGGATTTTGGGCATAAATGACAGAATAAATTTGAAATCTTCCATGGAAATTTATACTTATTATACGAAAATATTCAAAAAAATAGTTAGGCCAAGCTTTATTAACTTTTATACAGAAATAATACCAAAAATTTACATTGGAACGAATGGTGATAATTCGTAATAAAACTAATTAGTTTTTATCAGTTTTGTTTTGATAAAACTGTTTATCTTTGAAACCGTAAAAGATAGGATAAAAATTGAAAGATAAAAAATATTTCTTTATTAAAAATAAATAACTTTTGTTTGAAACCTTTTTTCATAAAATCAATATATACTGGGTATTTAAGCAATTCACTCAGTTAGTTGTTATTTTCACTAGTTTTATTTTTACTTCAGCTAATTCTTTAATATCATCGATAGCTTCGTTAGATAAACATTAGTTTGAATTAGAAATTTAGTTTTACGTGGAAACGTTGATACATATTAAAAATTAACACTTATTTTTATCCTAAATTTATATTTAAAAAAAAAAAAGTAAAATAAAAGTGTTTACTAGTAATAATATAATTTTTATAATATGCTCGCGCCAAACTTCTACAATTAATATTTTCTATAATTTTTTGCTTTTTGACCTCCCGTAACGTGTGGAACTTTATGTATCGATAAGTTACATTGAAACCCAATTTGCCGAAACATGTACAGTTTGAGTAAAATACTGAATTAGAATTTGTATATGCACTGATAAAACTGAAAATGATACTCAAAATGTAAATAAACTTGACGAAAATCAATGAATATTTACGATTTGTTGAATAAATACCGATAATTCAATTGATAACCTTAAAATAACATATGTTTAAAAGGATACACTTGAAAACCAAGTAGTGTGGCTTGAGCACGTTTTGTATTATGTGACATTATTAATTATTTTAATAATTGCATAGAAATTTATTCGATTTTAATAATCACTTATCTACGAAAAATAACTATTTCTATAAGACACTTTGATTTGAAGTTAACCACCTGTCAAATAAACAAGAACTAATTATTGTAAAAAAACTTTAAAAAAAAATTCAACCGACTTTAAAAAACACAAAAAGTCACTACACTAAAAAACTAAAAATAACAATATTATTACTATTACGTATAATTTTTAAACCCAGTATATGTATACAAGGTATACATATATGTATACAAGGTATACATATATGTATACAGTATATGTATACAAGGTATACATATACTGGGTACTGTACTGTATACAGGCAATATACTAGGTATACAAAGTTTTATCACGACTTTGACCAGCCAAGTAGCCGCGCTTGTTAAGGCGTTGTCTCTACTTGGAACTGGGAGGTTATGGGTTCAAATTCCGACACCGGCAGTTTGTCAATTTTAAAAAAAATTCATGGGGCGGTTGAGTGACTAAACTGTCGGCGTATGGACAAGATCGAAGTAACCGACTTTGCTTTTGAAAGTTTCTGCAGTTTCCCTTCACGAACTCCAGATGAATATCGGCCTAGTTCCCATCGAGGTCGGCTGCAGCCGCACACCTACCAATTCCTAGTCTGCTTACGAATTCCTGATCCTCCACTCACATCATAAAAATGTAAAAGTAACACTTATAATAAAGGTTGAAAAATAATTATGTGGGTGGCCTCTGTTATAGACAGTCATGTCTCAAAACCGGAGGTTAAACCCCATTATTATTTTTAGTTTTATCATGACTTTGTAACGGTTAAAAATATTGATCGTAGGGATGAATGTTTGGTTGGTATATGTGTTCGTAACACAATAACTCAAGAACGAAAAGAGATAGCGAGATAAAATTTTGTATGTGTTCTAGAGAAAAAAAGTAGGGTCAAGTTCGTTAATGGGCAAAATCGGTGCTTATCTTTGAAACCGTAAGAGATTTTAAAAATAATTGTTAACAAATAATCTTCTTGTTAAAATAAACAACTCTTTTTTTTGAAAAATTTTCCTCAATAGTTTTCTCATAATTTGTGATTAAATGTTCCTCTGAAAGTGAATTGTTAGCAATTCGAATACGCAGAATTGTTAACAATTCAACCATTGATATACAACTCAGTATATACTCGGTATTCTAACTCAATTAGTTGTTACATTACTTGTAATAAAATATTTTTATTGGTATGTGCTTCCCTTCCCTTGATTCCCATGGGATCCCCTCATCAGATTATGACTTGATGACAATGGGACCACTTCGAGAGTATATTCTTTCATACAAAACAAGAATTTTCAAAATCGATCCACAATTGACGGAAAAATCGATGGGCATACATACATAAAAAATACATAGAATCGAACATACAATCTCGTCCTTCGTTTTTTGGAGTCGGTTAAAACTTTTGTTGATTTTCTCATTTCAACAGAAATTATATATTACTTCTAAAAAATAACTATAAAATTATTTTACTAAAATTTTGTTTCAATTTTGAAATGTCAGTTTTGATGGTCGTTTCCATAGTAACTTTAAACTACAATAGCACACTATTAATCGTTGTATATGGTTGTATTTTGGCTATTAATAAATTTAAATTTTTCAAATACTAAAATCATGTCAGATATAATATTTCATTTTCACTCTAATTATGACCGCTAGAGAGTGATTTATGTATTCTAAGGAAATTCGCTAAGTTGAACCAGCTCCTGCGTAACCAATTTTTTATTTATTTTTTGCTTTTCAGTTCCTTTGTTGTTAAAAAGTTTCTATGTTATGAATTTGAAATTGACTTGGTCTACTTCATCGATTCGATATATCAATCAATACATCTTCATTGTACGAATTATATTAAACATGTATTGTCACCAACTTCCCTTACTTAATCAATAGAACCAGTTTTCTACTGTTCATTCATATATAACTAATATTACTTATATAATTGTGACATTCTAAATAGAATTTGAATTCCATTCATAAAGCTAAACTAGAAGCTACATTCTATATATATTTATTTATTTCTATTACAAATAAAATCTTATTGAAATTCAAAAGTAAATATTTTAATTCAAGTCGAACTACGTAGGTATGTAGATTTGTCCTTAGTACTTACTTACCTTGTATAGCTAACAGTTTTTTATTTATTTATTTATTTGATGGACCTCCTCTCTCTAGTGCAAGTTCTAGATCTGGTTCTAATTCTAGTTCTAGTCGAATAGATAATCTACACTGCACAGCAAAAAAAAATGGCGCAAAATTCATTTAAATTATTTTCTTTGGAATTTTTTTGCATATCAATTACATTTTTATAAATTTGTATATGATTTTGTTGGCCTGGGCGTAAAATTGCATAAAAACCTTATAATTTAGGAAAAAAAATTAATCCGATTAAAAATATAAATGTAAAAAAGGGCCGAGTTTTCGGGGAGATACTTCATATTATAATAGTTGCTTCTTAAGAAGTGATGATATCCCAATTAAAGAGCCGAGTTATTAATTAATAAAGTAAATAGTTAAAACTAAAATGTAAGAATATACTACTTTTGCTATTCAGTATTTTTTTGCTATTCAGTTCCTTTCTTTTTTCAAAGATTTAATTTTTTGTTAAAAAGTTTTTATTTTTTGCTTTTCAGTTACTTTCGTCTTTTGTCGGTTCTATTTTTTGTTAAAAAGTTGTTTTTTAATGTATACCCTTCGGAATCGTTTCTCCACTGCTTCCGAGACTGTCCAAAGTGTTCGTATGGATCCTAATGTTCTACTAGTTCAAATACTGTAAAACAAAACTTTTTGAAATGAACTTACGCCCTTAAAATCCAGCCGTAGCCCCAGAATTCACTGTAAAACATTAAACAGCCCGCCTAAATTTTATAATGTGGAACGGAAATGAAAGGATGGTCTTCCTCTTTGCAGATGAGTCTTAATATGCACTGTATCTGCCAGATAAGCATGTAAGAGTCTTCTGAAGGTCACGTAAACGATACTCTGAATGTATAAAATTACTGGAAGAGTGTGATTCGGAGGTGGCTCAGAGATGGAGGTGGGTCAGTAGTTTCTTTTATGATTTACAGTGATCTCTGGGTCTACGTCTCGCTTTCTGGGTGGCAAGTTCATTTCAACAAGTCTTTTTCTAACAGTATCTGCACTAGTAGCAACATTGGCATTCATAGGAACTCTTTGGGCAGTCTCAGAAGCAGTAATTTAAATGATTTTTTCTAAGTGAGTAACTTTTTTTGCTGTGCAGTGTATAGTCAACATTTCTATTCTAAAGTTGATCAGTATTACTTCTAAATATGATTGTACATACTTACACTATTTATATAGTCTGGAGATTCAAGCACAATTATCTGGTTAAAGCTTCATACCGTAGAGAAGACTCTATATGTGGGGCGGGATTATGTTTCACTAGAGATTAATAGGAGATTCAATTGTTTTTTTACTTGAAAACAATTTAAATTTGTATCTACAATTTAAGTATACCCAAGTATAGCCTCAAAAATTTTTAACTCTTAACGCTTAACTCTTTTTGGTTTAGAAATTTATTGAAATGACTCAATTCTCAACACTTAACAGATTTTTCTAGTAGATTTTAAAGAACATTTTCTCAAAGTTTTAGAATAAGTCGACAAAAACCATTTCACTTGACTCCAATATTGATTGTAATGGACTCAAATAGCTTCGAATTCTGCATTCCCTCATCAATATGAACTCACTTCTTAGAGTATCGATGGCAAAATTTCGCAAAAAATTTTTCAAATGTTCAAGGTAAAGAAAATTAGTTTTACTACAATTTCGTTCCTTATCATTTTTTCTGTTACTTCTATTATTAACAGAAATATTTACGATTTAAGATTATAATCTTAAAATCCTAAATATCTCTGTGTACAGCATAGAGATATTTAGCAAAATAGTATTCAAGCTAAAATCTTAGCTGGAATGATTGCATAAACAATAAATTTTTTTCGAGATGCTGTCAATAGATTTATTATTATATCCAGTTATAGCTAATTTCGATTTCATTTCCCCCCTCAATGTATTCGTGACCGTTAAGTCAGATGGCGCAAGGCATTTCTTCAAGGTCCAATAAATATATGTTTGAAGTGACTTCCTTCAATTATGCTCTGTATGGTATTTTTATGAAATAAGGTGTACACTTGGACAAAAAAGTTGATGTTATTTGTTGAGTTGTGCCTTATTCATTTGGTTTTTGAATAAAAGTTGTTACTATATTTCTAATGAACAACTTTCATCCGAAGCATTGGACTGTATAAGATATATGTTTCACTATGTTAAATTTATTAAAGCAAAAATGCAAAAATGTTCTATTTCAAAATAGAAATTTCTAGTTTTCATAGTTTTCCTGTCGGTTTGGATCCTAGATCTAACTGTACATCAAATATCAATTTTACAGGATATCTGGAAGTAGGGTAGAACATTGATAGATTGGTCGTACAAAATTATGAAATAACTTTTTAACTATTTATTCGTTAACGATGATTAAAAAAATATTTTCGTTCAAAAGTAATATCACGGTAACGTACACACGCAAAAAAAAAAACCTTAAACTCAGTCTGTCGCACTACCGTGCTCTAGATAATACTGGATATAAAAACCTACATCAACTTTAGTGGTTCATAGTACATCAGCCTCCTGACTATATACGTGCAGAGATAGAAATAAGAGGAAGCATGAACGGTTGAATTGTACACAGAAATCTGAAGAGAAGATTTCCTGAATGGATAATAATCTTTTATTCAAATAAATATCAATATCTGAATTGGAAACGGATTGAAAATTGGAGAATAACGTATTTATCGAATCATTTTGTGTTTTGTGGTTGAACAATGTTGTAACAAAATTAGCTATTTATATTTATTACAAGCAATTTTGTTAACTATCATTAATGCTATCAAATAACAGGTCCAATGTATACATTATATAAAACCTTTTTAACAAAAAATAGAACCAACGAAAAATGAAAGTAACTGAAAAGCAAAAAATAGAAACTTGTATACAAAAAATTAAACCATCGAAAAAAGAACGGACCTGAAAAGCAAAAAAAAAAACAGTCAATGTAAATACCTAAATAATTTAGAGTCGGACTACTCTGTAAAAAGTTATGCGTGATCATATATAAAAAAATAAAATAAAATAAATAAATAAAAAATATACAAAGTTGAATTGAGTACCTCCTTCTTTTCGTCGGTAAAAATGTATAGAATGTAAGGCCGTATTTAGGGATATCGGGACTGGATGTATACATAAATTAAAAAATTTAAATGTTTTCTGAGTTGGGTTCGAAAATATCCAATCGTATGCAACTTGTAAAGTATTGTAAAATGAACAATAATGTTGATTAAAACAAGTTTCTAGCAATAAGTGATGACTGTTTAATTATTTGTTAAAACAAACAATTATACTGTATAGTGAGTGTATAGCGAGTGTTGTATACATTATCAACATTTAACTTGAATGCATAATAAAATATGAAGCACAGTTTACACTAACTAATCAACCAATCAACCAATGGATGACATGGTGAAAAATGTTATATAATTGATGTGTTGCTACTTATGGTACAGTCAATAGAGAAACCCATTACTCTTGTCCGCATTGCACTAAACTACAGGAGGTACTTTTTTTTTAAATTAGGTTCAGTATCACGTACTGAATGTAAATTAATAATAATAATAATGGGGTTTAACCTCCGTTTTTGAGACACGACGGTCTATAACAGAGGCCACCCACATCATTATTTTTTCAACCTTTATTAATTTTTACTTTACATTTTTATGATGTGAGTGGAGGATCAGGAATCCGTATGCAGAGAAGGAATTGGTAGGTGTGCGGCTGCAGCCGACTTTGATAGGAACTATGCCGACATTCATCTGGAGTGCGTGAAGGGAAAGTACAGAAAATCTTCACAAGCAGAGCCGGTTACTTCGTTCTTGTCCATACGCCGACAGTTTAGTCAATCAACCGCCCCATTAATTTTTAATTGACAAACTGTCGGTGTCGGGATTCGAACTCATTGCCTCCCAGGTCCAAGTAGAAACTTAACAAGCGTGGTTACTTTGCTGGTCTATGTAAATTAACAAAATCCATTCAAATTTCGACTCCGGAAGTACTGCCATTTTGAGAAAAATATATCGGCTTATCTCCATTACCGTGCACTTTAGGCCAAAAATGGTAATAAGCTTTCTTGTAGATAATTGAATTTTCTTTTTTTTTATTAATTTATTTAGTATCACTTACCGTTTACGATTTATACGACTCTTACTATTTATTTATTGACTTTTTGGCCGATATCTCTTCAAATTAAAAAGAAAATTATTCATTGTTCATTATTGTTAATTATTTAATTTCATTCACATTTCCTAACAAATTTATTAAATTATTATTATTACTATGCATACCTCGTTTTTATTAACCTTGCACCCGGTAGTGCAACATTAAACGCGTTATAACTTCAAAAATACTAATTTTAGACGAAAATGTTTTAAATTGAAGTTGTAGGTGATTTGTAGATTTAAAAGTTAAGTCATTAGAATTTTATTGTTTTAACAATTATTAGAAGCGATATCGATCAAAAAGTCAATAAATAAATAGTAACAATCATATAATTCGTAAACGATATGTGATACAAAAAAAAGGAAATCTAAATTTCTATAAGAAAGGTTCTTACTATTTTTAGCTACAAGTGCACGGTAATAGAGATATTGGCCTATATCTACAGTTTTATACAGTTTTTCTCAAAATGGCAGCACTTCCGGGGTCGAAATTTGTAAGGATTTTGTTCATTTACATTCAGTACGTGATATTGAAACTTAATTAGAACTATATATATAAACTGATATTAAAAAAAAAAAATCACTCTTGTAATTTAGTGCAGCACAATATTCTCTATTGATTGTACTATTACTCAAAGTTGTTCATTTAGACTCTAATTTAGAAACTTTTTCTGTATCATTTTTTGTGTAATGTCCAATTCCTTCATTATCGTTGTTGTTGTCGTTGTCGGTTTAGATCAACAGATATTGACCGCTAGGGAGTATGAGTATACAATTAAATGAAAAGTTTATATTTATGTCGCCATCAATATAAATCAAATAAAAGTACATTAAGATCTATTTCCAAAAGACTAGAGACTTCCCGCCTTGTACGAACAAAATTAAAAAAGAAATGGAAGATCACAATATAAAAATAGCTCTCGTGAACAACTGTAAACTTAAACAGATCCTCGGAAACCCAAAAGAAAAAATAATAGACGAACAAAAATCGGGAATCTATAGCATAGAATGTCCATCGTGTTCACAAACATACATTGGCCAAAGCCGTAGACAAATAGGAACCCGATTCAAAGAACATATGGCTCATACGAAATACGGCAGATTAGAAAAATCCTGTGTAGCTGCACACATTATAGAGAATGACCATAAAATCGACAAATCTAATTTAAAACTTGTTAAGGCTGTTCAAAATCCCTCAGACCTGGATGCATACGAAAGCATATACATTCAGAAATTCAAAAGAAATATTATGAATCTAGACAATGGACCGGTACCAAATTCAGATTTAATCAAAATCTTATGGTAAAATCAAGTGCCAATATATCCATCTCTCTCTAAAGATGTCGAAATACAAAAAACGTGTTCACTGCGCAAGGCATAACTCAGCACCAATCAGGTGCGGTCTTAGAATAGCATCTAAAGTCGGCCGAACATATATAAGTAGCGTAAAACCAAAATAGTTTGTGATACTGTCACCAAATTAGTAACAAGTAACATATCCTGCGACAATATAAGAGTAATTTTAATAAGAGTAAAATTAACAGGAACAAATGTGAATGAAGAAATTTTAACAAAAGCAATTTCAATATAATATAAAATTTATTATATTTTAAATCTAGTATATATTTTAATCTAGTTAATTTTCTATTTATTTTTATTTTTTTGTCTGTTGATCTCGACTTTATAACTATCTCTAATTGTCAAAGAGTAAAGTACGACTAGCTAATTTATACTGATGATGACTACATTGTAGTCGAAATACGTATTTATAATACAAAAAACTGATCTAGGTAAAGGGGACGAATTTGAAATTTTATTTTATCTAATTAACATGTTATAAAGTTTGTTAGTGTAAACCAACCTTAACATACATGTATTCAGTATTATTAGATGCATGAACAACACAGAATGCCAAATGCATTTATGTTATGATTACATTTTAAATTTGTAAAAGCATATAAAAGCGTGTTGTAAAATTGTTGTATGTAATAGAAACTAAAGCAAACCAAAATAAAATAAGTATCAAACAAAGATGTAGATAATGACAATATATAGGTACACATACTATACTATACGATGAGTTGAGATGAGACAGTACGGACCAGACCATCAGACCATTGTTTTTAGTACAATAATAATAATAATTATTATTATTATTATGAATGTAATGTAATGCAATGCAAAGCTTTGTTTGTGTTGATTAAACAACATTTTATTAATATTTTGTATAAAATTGAAAACACAAAACTATTATTATTTAGAACGTGGAAATAACAACATTTGTATTTTCATCTATAGTACAGTCAATAGAGAAAATTGCGCTGCACTAAATTACAGGAGTTCGTTTTTTTTTTTAAATTAAAATCAGAATCAAGTACTGAATGTAAATGAACTGGACGGAAGTGCCGCCATTTTGAGAAAAATTGTATAAAAC
Organism: Nineta flava; assembly: GCA_963920215.1. Taxonomy (NCBI): domain Eukaryota; kingdom Metazoa; phylum Arthropoda; class Insecta; order Neuroptera; family Chrysopidae; genus Nineta; species Nineta flava. Next base: position 22,887,617 of record OY986044.1, read on the forward strand.
TTTCAATATAGACCAATATCTCCATTATCGTGTACTTTAGGCCAAAAATGGTAATAACCTTTCTTGTAGATAATTGGATTTCCTATATTTTTATTAATTAATTTTTATTGTATCACTTACCGTTTACAACTTATACGACTATTACTATTTATTTATTGACTTTTTGACTGATATCTCTTCTAATAATTGTTTAAAGAATAAAATGCTAATGACTTAACTTTTAAATCCACAAATTACCTACAACACTTTGTTAAGACTTTTTGTCTAAAATTAATATTTTTAAAGTTATAACGCGTTTAATGTTGCACTACTGGGTGCAAGGTTAATAAAAACGAAGTATGCATAGTATACTGATGAAAATTCAATAAATATGTTAAGAAATATGAATGATAGTGACATAATTAACAATAAATATTTTTTTTTCTAAACAATTATTTGAAGAGATATCGTCCAAAAAGTTAATAAATAAATAGTAATAGTCGTATTAGTCGTAAATGGTAAGTGATACAAAAAAAATTTATTAACAAAAAAAATAGGAAATTCAATTATCTACAAGATTATTCCCATTTTTGGCCTAAAGTTCACGGTAATGGAGATATAGGCCGATACATTTTTTTTCAAAATGGTGGCACTTCCGGGGTCGAAATTTGTAAGGATTTTATTCATTTACATTCAGTCCGTGATACTGAACCTAATTTTTTTTAATAACTCCTGTAATTTAGTGCAATGCGGACAAGAGTAACGGTCTTCTCTATTGATTGTACTATTAGATTTACTTACGAGTTACTCCAAAAATTCAGTGAGCACTAGAATATTATATTCTTGTGACATAATAATATATATACACAACGATATATACATGTATCCTTCGTATAACGCGGCTTAATCATTTTAGAATCAACTGTGCCTGGTCTGTAGTCTATAGTCTGTACAATGGTCTATACATATCGCACTGGTTAAATAAAATCACAATGAACTTGTTATATGTTAAGTCTATAAAAGAATATTTTAGATATCTATGACTGCATATTTTGTACGTCTATGATATGTTATTTAGAAGGGCTTATGTAGGAGGATATGTTGTAAAGAATGTATGATTTTTTTTGTAATACGGAATTTGAAATAAAACTTAAACTATAGTTATTGAATATTATAATTTTTATTAATCAAAGTGCCCATGAAAAATCACTAATCAAACAGAACTCAAACAAACAATTACTCGAATATTGATATCTTAAAGTTCTTTATAAACTTTTGTTTTCATTATATTTATTTACTTTTTAAACTTAAATAAAACTTTATTTCCAGTTAAAATTGGCCATTCAAATATTTAATTAGTTTAAAAAAACTAGTTGTCTTTAGTTCCAATTCTTAATTTCAAAGTTTTTCAAGAATAATGATAAAATTCGTTTTCCAAGATTAATACTCTTTTTAACCCGACTTCAAAAAGGAGGATGGTTCTCAATATGTGTCACCTCAGAACTCCGTCATTCATGAACCGATTTTGAAATTTCTTTGTTTTGTTTTAAAGGGTTTGGTTTCCCATTGGTCCCATTGTCACCAAATCGCATTCTGAGGAGGGAATCCTCGGGAAATCGAGGAAAATCCTCATTTTATATGTGATAACCGATTTCTGCGGATTTTTTTTTTTGAAAAGGTATACTCATTCATAATGGGAAAATAAGAAATTTTTTTTAAAAATCGACTTCAAAAAATATTTTACAACAAAAAAACCGCCCACAAAAAAAAAAATTTTTACAAAAAAACGACGAAATGCTTGTAAAAAAACTGAAAATCTGTATAAAAAATGCACTAAAAATTAGTTGGTCGTTTAGTAGGTCTACCCATATTTAGACAAATAAAATCAGTTATAGAACTTAAAAGTCACAAAAAAGCGAGAAATAAAACCTATTTTGACAAAATGGAAACGCGACTTCAAAAAGCAAATATTCTATAACAAAAAATGCAATAAAAAGTAAAAAAATAATTGCATATTCTTGTGCCAATTTTAGTTCACCTAAGCAAAAATTTTAAATATATATGTACAATTATTGTTATTTTTGGAGGCGGTGTCCAAAAGTTATGTGAATTTCTTTATGCTGACACCGACTCCAAAAATAACAATAATTTTACATATATATTTAAAAATTTTTGCTTAGGTGAACTAAAATTGGCACAAGAATATGTAATTATTTTTTTACTTTTTAGTGCATTTTTTGTTATAGAATATTTGCTTTTTGAAGTCGGGTTTCCATTTTGTCAAAATAGGTTTTATCTACTGCTTTAGTAATTGAAATAATACGAATTTCATAATCGAACATTTTTTAATGAACCTACCCCTCCCCCCCCCCAAACTTTAACTCTACATCCGCACCTGTGCTTTTTTCAAATTCTTTTGAAGCATTGATGAGATTAGTTGATGAATCTATTTCCATTTATTACTTGATTTAAAACACCCGGCAAAGCAGATGTAGCCGTTTTTCTTTCCGAGCTATCAGAGGTCACTTGTATCACTCTGTAGGTACATTATGATGTCATTTAGATTGTGTTGTAGGTACTGTTAACTGTTAACTGGTACTAAACATTGTATGTGCTTACAAATATACGTTGAGTACATGAGCGTGAGCTCACTAATATTTAACAGCATAGTATAGCGCAGCAAAGCTTAGCATCGCATCGCATATTATTATAGGCGTGCTTTTAATATTTCAGTATAAACATTTTAGTATAGACCGGTCGTCATACTGAACCCAAACAAAGAGTTTAAAAGCTGTGAGGCCACACTCCACAGAGTTTTAAATACAGTAGAAACCTGTATTTAAATACAGTAAAAGTACAAATAACGACATTTAAGGGACCACATAACTAAGGACGCTATATCCGATAGTTGAAATGGCACAAAACGAGCAAGAGATAAAATTAATTTGACAAAATAAGGTTCAATATAATGTTTTGTTTTACTGAAATAGTATGACGGTTGGTCGTTATAGCCGTTGAATTTCGATAAAGGTTCGTCGATTTAAGCGATATGTCGCTTTATCCGATGTTGTTATACGCGGCATGTTAACATAGGTGTTCATATAGGATTTCGGCCGGACCTTACCGTTTAGTCGAATAACCGATTCGTCGTTGTAGCGATTGTAACGATAATGCTATAGCCGGTTTCGACTGACATTTTTTGACATCAAATGCTTGCCTTTTCGGTTATATTATACCAACGGAAGTGACTAGCGTTTACTTACTTTGATATTTAACTAATATGTCTGAGCATTGATACCATTTTTTGACATTCAATGCTTGATATGAAAAATCATACACATCTAGGAATGGGGATCGAACCCACGACCTCTGGCATTCTAGACCAATGCTCTACCAACTGAGCTACCTTAGATGTTATGGTAGTGCTATGCATATATTATTCATATTTCACTATCATTTTTGATGCCATTGTATTATTAATTTTGTTTGTTTATTATTAACATATTGTAAATTGTTTTTTGTAAACTAACGTCTATTTATTTCCATTGTTAGTATGGTTTCCTTTAGGTTATATTATACCAACGGAAGCGACTAGCGTTTACTTACTTTGACATTTAAGGAATATGTCTGAACATTGATAACATTTTTTGACATCAAATGCTTGATATGAAATCGGTTTCGACTGTATTAAAATTCGATAAACTAAAGAAATTTTAAACTGAAGAACTAAAAAAAAATTTCGTTCAAACTATATAAAACTCCGAGTTTGATTGTGAGTTTTGATTTCGAAAAATCAAGAAAGAGATGGGAAAACATTGAAATTTGGAAATATGTGGCATTTTTATGGACAGGCATCATTATTTGCTAATATATTAGAGTGCTACAAATCAGAATCATAGCGTGAAAACGTAACCACTTGAAATCCTATCGCGTTATGAAATTATGATTTCACACTAAAATTTCTTGATAGAATAATCCTTGTTTCAAACATTCCAAGATTGAATTATCGCGCCGAATCGTAGAGTTACAAGACTTTTTAAAATGATGTTCATGTCACCAATATACTTTGGTTTGGATTCGTTATATTCGTGCGACTGTTCTAAACCTCTAAATTAAAAAATTTTTTGGATGTAATTTAAATTCAGTTTTGAATACAATTGATGTTTATGTATCGTTAAAATGTACCACAGCCATTCTTCTTCTTTATTTATAGAACACCTTTTTAAAGTTTTAAGATTCCCATAGGAGTATTTTATTATTTCTGAGAACACTAACGCTAACCATTATTACTTACTATGTATCTTCGAATATAATGATCAAAGCATAAACCATATTATATGTGTGCTATGTTCTAATGTCCCTAGACTATAACAATATCAAAATAAAATAAAATGATAATACTAGACAGATAGTTTCTTCACAGACGTAGAATTACAGTCACAATCTGATTAGGTTTGTTCCAAAATACAAAGAGATAATCATTACTAATTTTATGATCTATTTAAATTATTATATTATTATTGCCCCATTATTTCTTTTTAAAGAAGCAACAAATTCGATCATTTTGAGCAAAATAGAAAATTTCTATTGAACTTGCTTTCAAAGGCTGTGGAGTAAAAAAAACTTTTCGAATACCAAAAACACGTCGTTTAAGATTTCTTGTCACATACACAAAAAATATCACTATTAAAATATCAGTATTAGCATAGAGTACTGACAACACTATAACAGTCATGTATTTAAAGTTGTATATAACAAATGAAACATTTGACATTTTTAGCAAATTTCCTCCAAAGGAAATGTAGCTATTGTTTTTGCACCAATGTTGGAATTTCGTAAAAATTTCTTCAAATGTCTATCGATTAGATGTTAAAAATCACTATCGTTAAAATTTGTATATATATAATTTGTATATATGTATATATATATATGTAATTTTTTTAAATGTCTGTGGACTCTCTAGCGGTCACAGTTTTATTCCGATTGGAATGAAATTTGGTATTTGAGTCGCTTTTGGTATTCTAAAGGTCAAGTTCTTTAATGGATAAAATCGAGCGAGGGGAAAGAGGGTTTAGACGGAGGGGAAAACACAAAATTTGACTATTTTAATTAATATTTGAAAAATCGAAAAATTTATCAAAAGTTAAGTTGTAAGTACTAAATTTTACTGTCATTTTGTTTCTAATCATTTTTCTGTTACACTAATATTTACAGAAATATTTACAATTAAAGATTGAAAGTTAAAATTCTAAATATCTCTGTTCACATTAAAGTTTAAGAAGAATGATCATGTAATGAACTGTAGCAAACTTGATTTTCTACAACTTTACTACTTATACATTTTTCGATTATTTTAATATTAAGAGAGATATTTAATATTTTGTGTTTGTTTGACACAAATATACAAAATATTTTATTGTAAAAAATTTTGATTGTCGTTTCCATAGTAACTATAAACTATAATCGTTATACATCGTTCTATTTTGGCTATTAATAAATTTAATTTTTGCAAATATGAAAGTCCTATCAGATATTATATTTCATTTTAATCACACTTAAATTATGACCACTAGAGAGTGAGTGATTTATGTATTCTAAGGAAATTCGCTAAGTTGTCGCAGCTCCTGCGTAACGAATTTTTATATTTTATTCAATTTGAAAAATAAATGCTGTTGTAATAACATAGGTTTCAGATGGATTTATGCAATATTATTATATTTATGTGTTTAAAATTGCATTTAATTATAAAAAATTAAACCTTTTTTTTTATAATTATTTATTGAATCTAAATTAGATTCACTTACCTGTCAAATACAGTTTTATTTATTTATAAAATTAAAAATATAAAATATAAATACAGAAATTGAATTCGTAACGTTCGTTTGGTTTCAGTGTTTCTCTATGTTTCTAAATGTTTGTTTATTTATTTGTTTGTTTGTATAACATAACAAATTTGTTACTTAAGTATATGAAAACAAGTTGTTTTATTTTGTCCAAACACAACATCATCGTCGTTGTCATCTTTATCGAAAGGAAAATGTTTTGAAGAAGAAACTTTTATGTGTGTACCGAACGTGTACGTCAGTTGTTAGTCGTTACGTTGTATCGTATCTTATCTCCATCTTCTACCGCTTTCCAACTTCGCATTCAATTTACTTACTTACGTTTATTCTCCTGTACATAAATGTCATTAACAAAACTAATTAGTACTCTTCATAAACAGAACAGAATGAGTAGATTGTAGAATCAGGTAACACTGGTAATACTGGTAGCACTGGTAGTACTGGTAACAGGCTACATAAATTCAATTCATAGCATTAATACTTATTATATATATTTACACTTTTCTTGTTTATAAGTTTTCCATTATTTTCTTATATAATTTTCATCCTATTCTCTTTACTTATTACTTATGTCTTCAAACGGTTCTGTAGCGTTAGCCTACAACAACAATAACAACAAACAAACATTTCACTTCAAGTGAAATGTAAAACAAAAAAAATCGTCTTTTTATTCCATATGAAATTGCATTCACTTAAATGATTTACAAGTTGCCTCTGCCAAATAAATATTCATTATTTTTATTGTTTTATGTGGTGCGTTTGTATACAACTTCATAGACTTAAATGTCACACCAGTTGACTGACTACAATACAAATTTATTATATATTTTTTTAAATGGGGAACAACTTGTAACAGATACAAAAAAAGATCGTGCTTGTAATCTAATATTACAAAATCTTTAGTAGTTTGGTATATTTTCGTACTTAATAAATTTTCTTTAAAGTGCTCTGTGTTTTAAAGTGTTTTTTCCCAAAGCTGGAAAGCAAAAGTTAATATTTAAAAAGTAGTATTACCAAAAGAAAACGTGATTTTTCGTCAGTTTATTTTCATGCATAATTGAGTTGAACAGTCTGAACTCTACAGTCAACAGCATCCTTTTATCGATATTTCTGAACTTTCATTGCGAATAGAACAGACCTATTTTATTTTTATATTTTCAAAATTTCTTTTAAAATCACTATAAAATATTCCTTTGTTCAAAATATTGTAATCGTTCTAAAAATAGTTGTTTAAAATGCTGACCGCTGTAAATATTTGATAATAAATTTTCATTTTTATCATCTGAAGATAATTGCGTTAAATCGATAACATTCTCTGGTTTCGCACAGACTGCAGATAAAACCGCACATGTTGAATAAAAACCAAAAAATAATTTTTGATTAAAATCATCCGTGAATTGAGTCCAACTATAAATTTCCATTAAATTTAAATTTAATTCCGCAAAATATTCCGTTAATTTTTCATAATAAAATTTTAATAAAAGATTAATATCGTCCAAATTTTGAACACTTGTAAAAAAGAATTCATGTAAATCCAAAACGGGTGAATTAAATCGACATTTTTGGTAGTCAATCATCTTGGCATCGATTGGACCAGTCTCAGAATATTTAAATAAAATATTATTTATCCAAAAATCACCATGATTAAGAACATTAAACTTATTTGGATTATATTCGCAAACTTTGATTAACCGCTCCCATAAATTAATAGCTTTCATTCTCTTTCCAAAACAACAATCATTCCATTGACACACGGTATCAGTTAAAGCCGCATATGCACTTTCACTAAATGATTTCACAATTGGTAAATGAAACAACGATTCCGTATAAATTTCGGGGACAGTATTGCCCAACTTGTATGAAACACTATGTAATTTTGCTAAACATTGTAAGGCAATTTTACAATGGGCCAAATCCAATTGTGAAAGTCGATTGGTCATTTTATATCCACATTCATTTAAATTATCCATGATCAGAACATTTTGATTAGATTCCACAAAATATGCATTTGGAGCAGGAATTGGAGAATATTTGTCCAGTTGAGTTTTTGTATTTTGATAAAATTCAATTTCACGTTCAAAGAATTTAGTTTCCCGTACATAGAGTTGACAATATTGACCGTCTGGTAAATCTTTCAGAACAAATGAAACGTTTTCCAAATGATGGCCTACACTGCATTTGTATTCGATATCAATGCGATATAATTTTCCACAATAGTTTTCACCTTGTGGTAACAGTAAACTGATTTGATGTGAGTTAATTGTAAAAGTTTCATCTGTTGAATTGGAGCGTCGTCGCCATTGTTGTTGTTGTAAAGCTTGTTCAAGCATTAATTGCACAAAAGCTTTGTGTTGCCATTTTTGTTGTGAATCGAATGAATGTTCTTTACTTAATGATAACGATCTTGTGTCCTGTTCAGTTCCTACGCGACTGATTGTTTCCGCTGATTGATGATGATTTATTGACATTGTTCAAAATTTAAACGCTAGAAAAGAACGACAATAAATTAATTGTTAAGAAGAAGTTTGTACCTACCAAGTGTTTAAAAAGTTAATGTTTGTGTATTGATTTAAATTGGGGGAGTATAACAAGTTTTTGAACACAGACCATACATTAAAGTAGCAAAAAAATAGGAAGAAATATCTATAAAATATTTGACCTTCCTTACTTTGCGTAAGAATTTAAAATTTATTTTTCCCTAAAGTCATTGGCTATAGAATTATCGAAGGAGTAAATAAAAATCTAATTGCACTCTATAATGAAATGAAACGTTTAATTTGGAATTATTTCGTTCAGAAATAGAATTGGAGGTCGGCTTATTAATATTTTAACCCTTATTCTAGCTTTCTGATAACTTTTCAGTCATGTTTAGAAATGAAACAATTTGACAGTGAGATGTCTGGACTATAAATGGTGTACTTATAGACTTTAAATAACAATAAACACACCTAGCGGTCGAGTCGGGTCGGTAGTGTTCAGATTGTTTGTCCTTGCAAACAAAACTGCCTATAACTATAAATTTTGATTGTATGACTTGTCGCGATATTTTGACTCTCTTTAGCCTTCAAACGGAACGCTGTGGAACCTACAACAGATCCCGACACTCGACACACACAAGAACACAAATATTAGTAAAGGTTTACTAAATAAAGTTAATTGGACAAAACGCACTGTAAAAAAATTAAATAAAACAAAAGCTCTATAATCCCTAAACCTGGATGATTTGATTTGAATTTTAAAAAAGGAATTTAAATTTTAATAATTTTTCTTTTATTTCCACATTTAATTAATTATCGAGTCTTTTATCTCTGTTTAATACAACAATGGTAATTTTAAACTGAACGAATTTCAAATTAAAACTTTATCTTAATTGATGCAATGTCAATTTTGAACTTTATAACTGTTCCTTTAGAACTGAATATACTCGAATAATAGCTTGTTTTAAACTTTGATACTTGAACAAATGTCAAATTTAGACTTGAAATGAAGAAACTGCGGCTTGATGTACCCATCATAGACCTTTCTAGAAACATAGTTATTGACGTTTTAGAAATTTTTTTTTTTTAATTAGATTTTTCTAGAACAATTTAGTTTCACAACAACCATGGACGCATTCAGAGGGGCTGATCATTAATAAACCTTATTAAAAATTACAATGGCCCGCCTGGGATCGAACCAGCATAACACCCCTCTGGTAATGCCTTTACTCACACGGCCACTGATAGATATTTCTCCAGTTCAAATTTTCAAATAATTGAATCATAATCGTGTACTTGCAAGCTTGTTTTGTTTACATACTTATGTTATTAAAAAAATTCAACTTGGATAAACAAAATTTAATCTGCATTTGTATTTAATTTTTTTTTAAATAACTTTCTTCAATAATTTTAGATTGATTTTATAAAACCACTTTTTTTTTCTTTCAAAATTAATATGAAATTCTTTGCAATTATTTGATTTAAAAAAAAAAAAACTTTTAAAGATAAAAAAAAATCAAAGTAGAAGTTATTATTTTTTTTTTGCGAAGAAAAATATTTTCTCTTAAATATTTTGACTTTTTGGTAATTGGAATTGTGTGCTGTGATCTTAAAAATTATTTCACTAATTTTCGACACAACAGACTGTCTGTATAGACTTAGAGCTGGCTATATAAAAGTGAACTGATAAAACATAGTCATGATTTTTTCTCATAAGTTTCCCATGATATCGTCAAAGCAAGAGTCGCATTTTGCAGAAGTCTCATTTGAGGTGGAGAGTGTGGGTGGGGCCTCAATCGTGTAGAATTTGGAACAAATAAAAAACGATCGAACATAGTTCTGAAAATTGGTGTAGTATTACATATTGAAAATAGAAATTGGAAGAAAATGTGTAGTTGGAGGTCTAACAGCTCCCAGAAGCGGTGAAGTAGTTAACTTTGAGTTGAAGTTGAACTCAAAGATAGTCGATGTGAGCCCATAGAGAAATGGCAGCAATTAACGGTGCATTGGGCGAGTTACACATTAAATTGAGAACCAAGAACAGTTAAAAGATGTCATTCGGCGACATCCCAGTGTTTTCGGCAAAGTTGGAAGGACAAAAACGATCACACATAAAATTGAGATTACGAAGAATTTCCACATTAAATTACGACCATACCCGTACAACAATGAAAAACAACGGGTATTGGAACAGATGATTGAAGAGATGGAAGGCGATGGCATTATAGAACCATCCACATTGCCTTGGGCCGCACCCGTCGTATTACCGAAAAAGAATGATGGAACCTTTCGATTGTGCATCGATTATAGAAAATTGAACGACATTACAAAGAGCAATGCGTTTCCTATTCCAGATCAGCAAGAGATGTTGAGGAAAGTCAATGGAGCCAAAATATTTTCTACATTGGATCTTCAGACTGGTTATTGGCAAATTGAGATGGAACCACAATCAAAAGAGTACACAGCATTTATTACTCCAAGAGGTCTCTATCAATTTCGCGTGATGCCGTTTGGACTGAAGGATGCTCCAGCTACGTTCCAGAGTTTAATAAACGAAGTTTTATCTGGATACATCGAAGATTTCTGCCGAGTTTACCTGGATGACATACTAATCTACAGTCGATCAGTCAAGGAACATTTACAACACCTGGACCGTGTATTAGAAAGACTTGAACAGCACGGATTAACATGTAAACCAAGCAAATGTGTCATTGGCAGCAACAAAGTAAAATACCTGGTACATATATTGAGCGAAGACGGCATTGACAGAGAGTAAGAGAAGAATGAAGCTATCAGCAATCACCCTGTACCAAGAACACGTAGACAATTACGACAATTTTTGGGATTATGTGGTTGGTACAGGAGCTTCGTGAAGAACTACGAAGATATAGCTGCACCTCTAAGCGAAATGCTCAAAAAGAACATAAAGTGGCGCTGGTTAACACTACATCAGAAGACGTTTGAAAATCTGAAATCATCAATAGTAAATGCACCGAAGCTAGCACATCCAAATTTTAAGAAGGCGTTTTGTTTAAATACGGATGCTAGTGAAGTCGGACTGGGTGCTATACTATTTCAAATAGAAGATGATGGCAAGACTAGACGAATAATAAATTACGCCAGCAAGACACTTGGACCCTCAGAAAGAAAGTACGCTAGTACAGAAAAGGAATGTGTCTCGATACTCTGGGCATTAGAAAGTTTCGAGGATATCTGGAAGGAAGGCATTTTAAATTATACACGGATCATGCAGCGCTCCAATGACTGAACAAAACTAAAGATAGTCGAGCAAAATTGATAAGATGGGCATTGAAATTGGGAGCCTATGATTTTGAAATAATGCACGTCCCCGGAAAAGATAATCAAGCCGCCGACTCCTTGTCCAGACAATCACAGGGCAAGGCTGAAGATGAAGAATTGGAGGACATTCCAGAATGGGTGATTGAAAAGAGGGCAAAAACACCGATAACCCTACGTCATTTAAGTGGAAACACCCACTCTCGACGATATTTGGCAATGGCAGGATGAAGATCGTGATGTGACTGCCATCAGAAGATACATCATTGATAGTAACAGTCCAATTTTTTTTGTCATTTAGTCTCACTTTTAACTTTTGCAAATTTGTGGAAAAGTCTAATTGTATCGTAAACTTGCAGTAAACAAATTTGCAAAACTATGTTTTAAGAGTCCAATTTCAACTCAAAATTAACCACTTTACCGCTTCTGGGAGCGGTTGGGTCTCAACCTACACTTTTGGGAACATTTTCTTTCAATTTCTATTTTCAATATGTAATACTACACCAATTTTCAGAACAACATTCGCACTTTTTTTTTGATTCATTTTTTTCGAAAATTAATTTTTTTTGTCATTTAGTCTCACTTTTAACTTTTGCAAATTTGTGGAAAAGTCTAATTGTATCGTAACTTGCAGTAAACAAATTTGCAGAACTATGTTTTATGAGTCCAATTTCAACTCAAAGTTAACCACTTTACCGCTTCTGGGAGCGGTTGGGCCTCCCCCTACACTTCTAGGAACATTTTCTTCTTCACCAATTTTCAGAACTATGCTCGATCGGTTTTTTTTTATCAAAACTCTAAACGTTTGACCCCTCACCCACACTCTCCGCCTCACCTGAGACTTCTGCAAAATGCGACTCTTGGTTTGACGATATCATGGGAAACTTATGAGAAAAAATCACGACTATGTTTTATTAGTTCACTTTTATGTAGCCAGCTCGTAGTCCAGTATTCACTACAATTATACCAAATTACGTTTGATATGAATTTTCTTATCATTAAGCAACTTTTAATTAATGCACATACGTCAGATAAACTACTTTTTTATCATCAATTATATATTATTGTTTTGTTTACTAACATACAGACCAGGCCAGGCCGGACAAACGTGTTTGATTATACATTTTTGAAGGTTTGTCTACAAAACAGGAAACTTTAAATGTCCATCAGTCCAGGCGCGTATCTAGAGTAAAAGTTTGTAGGGGGCGGGTGGGGAGTATCAACAGTTCGTATTTTCTTAAAAATTGTAATAAAATACCCATTATAAAAATTTCGATTATGAAATTCGTATTATTTCAATTACTAAAGCGTATTAATCTTGGGAAAATAATTTTTATTATTATTCTTGAAAAACTTTCAAATTAAGAATTAGAATTAAAGAAAACTTGGTTATTTTTAAACTAATAAAATATTTGAATGGTCAATTTTTACAACTGGAAATAAAGTATTATTTGAGTTTAAAAGGTAACTTAAGAAAACAAAAGTTTATAAAGACCTTTTAAGTATCAATTGTTAATTATTCTATATTATTTTTTTAATTTTTTTTTTATTTTCTATATTATTTTTTATTGTTAATTATTATTTTAGTGAATAATTGCTAAAGATAACTTTATTCAATCTCATTTTCTTCAGATATTTCAGTTTGATTCTTAATTTAAAAAAAATATCATTGGAAATAATTTTGAATAATTAATTAAACTTATATCAAATCAACCATGATTATTAATAACCAATTGGAAAATATTTGTTACTCATGAATTGATTTGAAGACTGAAACAATAGCATTTTTCAGTAATAATAAGTTACGTAACAGTCTAGATTTTATTCCCACCATTTAATTATCTCAATGTAAGATTTGAGTAAGAAGCAATAAAATAATAAATAAAAAAGAAAATATATTTGTTTTTTTTTTGTGCGGGGAGGCATGACCCCATAACCACCACCACCCCTGGGATGCGCGCTTGTCTAAATCGGCGGCCTACACAAATAGTTTGATGACCAAAATAATGGCATCCGGTGTTTACAATTTATAGTTTTTTTCAACTATTTATTATTTTCAATATATGGGTCTTTATTGCTAATTAACTATATAGCTCTAAGTATTTTCAAACAAAACAGGCTCTTCGATAATATCTACTTGTCGAGTTTTCGATACAAATTGTAATGCAGTAAATTAAATTTAAAATATAAATGGTCTCGTACATTTTTTTGCTACCATGATTCGTTGTGATGATCTGGAGGGTGAAGTTTTAGTACATAGTATCAGCCCGGGTGGCACTCTCAGGGGGCGCCAAAATAATAATATAATGTTTGAAAAAAAAACTTGTTTCACAAAGAGACTAGCATCCAGCGCACGTTGTTTTATCAATTATTCATTTGATTTTAAAACTTTAATTACTAATAAAATTAATAAATTATTTAAATTCAAATTCCCGTGCATTCGAGTACATTCGACATGTTACAACGTCTGTGCAAGCATGACTTGCAAGAAGCGTTTCCTAATGTAAGTATAGCTTTAAGAATATACTGCACATTACCTACGATATCTGCAAGCTGTGAACGAAGCTTCAGCAAACTGAAAATGATTAAAAGTTATCTGCGTTCAACAATGAGTCAGTAACGTCTATCTGGCCTCGTGATGCTAGCCATTGAAAATCAAACTGCTTTTGAGTCGGACTTTGATGAGATAATAGATTCTTTCGCAGAAAAGAAAGCACGCCGTGTAAAGCTGAAGCAAGATTAGAGAGAAAAGAATGATGAGACCTAAAGGTTGAATAAATGTATTGATTGTCTATCGTCTTTCCTAGTTATATGTAAATTTGTTTCCTATATTTAATTTTATTTTACACAAATGAAAAAGTTATTAGTTAATAGATAATAAAGAGTGCAAATTTATATAAAGAGTACAAAGGGTTTGTATTCGCCCTGTCACAAAAAATGCCACTCATTATATATTTGTGAGTTTTTTTTAAACTGTTTATCTCAATTATCGCTGAAGAGAGGGGGCGCCACGATTAAGTTTCTGCCCCGGGGCGCAAAAATCGTAGATCTAGGGCTGCATAGTATATTAGTATGCAAATGAATTTTTTATTTATTTATTTCCAAAACGAAGCAATAAGCAACAGTAACGTTTAAAACCTTTTTACAAAGCAATGTCTATTTACAAATCACGATTTGCCATAGCTTAATTAGTATCTAAGTGCATGAATAGTAATTCGTAATTAAAAGTGTATTACTTACAATAAAAAATTATGATTCACAAACGAATAGAAACACATTAACTAACTAGGTACTGTGTGTTTAAAAAGTACAGTACAACAAAACATACATTGTTCTGTTTGAAAAAAAGCTTGATTAAACGCCAGTAAATTTCGTAAAGGTTTTATTGTTAAAACTGATCAAAAAAATTAATTTAAAAAAAAAATGACTAATTGACAATCATAAATTCTAGCAGTCTTATCTTGCAATATAAACAGTCTAGATAAAACAAACTGGTTTTGACAGTGAAATCATTTTGATGTGTAACTAACAATGAATTTATAAAAAGTTGTGTAATTAAGATTGTGAACTTGTGATTTCGCAATTCAATTTATTTTTGTATATTTACTCAACAATTATATTTATTTTATTAAACTATTATTAGCAGTAAGTATCAACAAACAAATAAGTATCAATAAACAAACACAACACACACTCTAAAAACTCTTTAGTCTTTAAAATAATTATTATTTGTAAAGTAAATATTTAATTAAATTAATTTAATATAAATATCACACACTTAATGATACTAATCCGTCCTTCGTCTCACAATTAGTATATCATCAATAAGCTTACAAATTTCAGGATAATAAAATATTAGAAATAATAATCTCTAATATCGCTAAAATATCTATTCTGCGGTTGACTAAAACCAATGTTTTAGGTCAAATAATGTGGTAGACATGCAGTTGTTAATACTAGAATGTAATAACTATTGCCTGTACGCATAAAAAATGAATAAATAAAAGACCTTAATAATAATAAAAGTATAAAAAAAAAAGGTTTATTTAATGTTTCACAAGTGTTCTAGGTTTTAATAAATGATAAAATTATTATTTAAAAAAATAGTATTTTAAAATTTTAATACAATTTAATCTGTTTTCAATACAGATAATAAAATTGTATTTATTTTATACATATAAATATGATTATCGATTAATAATAATATTAATATATAATATAATATAACCCAAATAATAATATATGCAGATACATATTAATGTTGGTTTGTACAATTTAAAATATCAGTATCTAGTTTCTGTTTTTATGTTTCATAATTTTACGATAGTATTTAAAAAGTGGTCATAAATAAATATGTATTCAATGTCCATTCACTCACATGGTTTGAAACTCAATGAATCAAGCATTTTAATAATATTATGTATAAGTATTTTATATTGTTGCATTAGATTCTGTGTTTTATAGTTAAACCTCTTTCTACAATAACAATCAGACATGACCAAAATTGGTCTTGATCTTGAAGAATTGATTGATTGATTAATATCGGGGTAAATCTATTGCACTTCGACCTTATGGTCCATTGTTTCTACCTCAGTCTGACGAGACTCGCATCTCCCATATGTTGGCAATAGCCTGGAGCTTGCTTATCAGGTCCTCCCGAAGGTTCATATATTCGGGGTGAGATGCACCGAATATCCTGTATCTGCTGTAACCCAGAGGATCGCAGTCAAAGATTATGATGCCACACAATCTGCACATAATGGACCCGTTATGGAGTCCCATTGTGTGCAGATCCTTTCGCATGGGATAATGCCCGGTAATGAACTCAGTAACCCTCCGCAGTTGCGTCCTGATTTGAACCCCAGAGTTATTATTATTCTTAAAGTGTTTTTCCATTTTGGTCCCACGATTAAAACGGGCCGTGTATTACCTCATCGGCCACTTGATGGAGAGGGCATTGATACAATGGAGTTCGCCAGTTGCTCCAAGGGGATTAATTATGACAGCATTTGACTCTGCTGCCCTAGCCTTCGGCTAGTTCTTTAGGCACAATGCCTAGCACCGTAGCTTAGGTTTTGCATGGATTCTTGGTCGTGCTTCTCAAGGCTATCCTGTCCGGCATGGGTATTCCTGCCAGTAACATAGTAACCGATGGCGTAGCATAGCCCCTCATCGATGCACGTAAGCCTCTCCACCAACTACAAGGTTCTACCATGCCTAGGAGAGGGGTCTAGAAGAAGCTAAAACTTCTTGGTGAAAATTTTGAGGGTTGAGAAATATGGTATTTTTGTATTCTTTCCTGAATATCAGTGTCACGATTAGATGCAACTTATGTGGCATTAATGCTAATGAAATGCTTCTTCGAATGTTTGAATCATTTTGGTTTGGTCTCTACAGAAAAGTTTCATTTTTAAAATGATATAGGCAATACATTCATACATTTAATATTTGTTTTATTTGTGTATACTTTCGTGTCAACACACAATGTTTGTCCAAATTCCTTTCAGTTACGTATGACAAACTGTAGAAGACTATAGCGTATACCCGACACATTTCATTGTCATTGAATTTATTAATTAAATTAAATACTGATATGAAAAAATTAACTCGTCAACCAGGAATCGAACCTCGGGCCTCTGGATGTCTAGTCCAGTGTGCTCTCCATTACACCAAAGACGATTGTGATGAACGGCCAACTTTTTCATATTATTCTAATTTTATATATATATATATATATTTTTTATATATTTATTAGACAGTATAAACTTCTGTTGAAGTGAAATTTTTATTTAATATTTGTTTTATTTGTGTATACTTTCGTGTCAACACACAATGTTTGTCCAAATTCCTTTCGGTTACGTATGACAAACTGTAGAAGACTATAGCGTATACCCGACACATTTCATTGGCATTGAATTTATTAATTAAATTAAATACTGATATGAAAAAATTAACTCGTCAACCAGGAATCGAACCTCGGGCCTCTGGATGTCTAGTCCAGTGTGCTCTCCATTACACCAAAGACGATTGTGATGAACGGCCAACTTTTTCATATTATTCTAATTTTTTATATATATATATATATATATTTTATTAGAATAATATGAAAAAGTTGGCCGTTCATCACAATCGTCTTTGGTGTAATGGAGAGCACACTGGACTAGACATCCAGAGGCCCGAGGTTCGATTCCTGGTTGACGAGTTAATTTTTTCATATCAGTATTTAATTTAATTAATAAATTCAATGCCAATGAAATGTGTCGGGTATACGCTATAGTCTCCTACAGTTTGTCATACGTAACCGAAAGGAATTTGGACAAACACTTGTATGTTGACACGAAAGTATACACAAATAAACAAATATTAAAGAAGTTTATACTGTCTAATAAATATATAAAAAATATATATATATATAAAAAATTAGAATAATATGAAAAAGTTGGCCGTTCATCACAATCGTCTTTGGTGTAATGGAGAGCACACTGGACTAGACATCCAGAGGCCCGATGTTCGATTCCTGGTTGACGAGTTAATTTTTTCATATCAGTATTTAATTTAATTAATAAATTCAATGACAATGAAATGTGTCGGGTATACGCTATAGTCTTCTACAGTTTGTCATACGTAACCGAAAGGAATTTGGACAAACATTGTGTGTTGACACGAAAGTTTACACAAATAAAACAAATATTAAATAAAAATTTCACTTCAACAGAAGTTTATACTGTCTAATAAATATATAAAAAATATATATATATATAAAAAATTAGAATAATATGAAAAAGTTGGCCGTTCATCACAATCGTTTTTGGTGTAATGGAGAGCACACTGGACTAGACATCCAGAGGCCCGAGGTTCGATTCCTGGTTGACGAGTTAATTTTTTCATATCAGTATTTAATTTAATTAATACATTCATACATGTTCTCCTAATACAAACATAAAAAACTTTACGAATTAATTTTTGTTTCTTTTTTTTGCAACAAAAAAATGCATGACTTATTTCATTTTTAAATGGATATAGGCAAATTCCATTACAGTTGTGCATATTCTCCGAATACAGATATAAAAAATTAATCAATTTTTGTTCTTTTTTTGCACAGAAAAACATGCAAAATTTCATTTTTTAAATAATATTGGCAATTACCATTACATTCGTACATGTTCAATGAATCAAACATTTTAATATTATGTATTAAGTATTTTACATTGTTGCATTTTTATTGTGTTTTATAGTTAAACCTCTTTATACAATTACAATCAGGCATAACCAAAATTGGTCTTGATCTAGAAGAAACCATGGAGAAAATATTGAGATTTGAGAAATATGGTATTTATGTAGTCTTTCCTAGATATTAGTGTCATAATTTGATGCAACTTATGCGGCATTAATGCTAATGAAATGCTTTTTCGAATGGTTGTATCATTTTTTACAGCTTGTAGGCTTTCGCTACCCAACAATCAATGTCCCACAAAACCCAGACTGAAAATCCTGAAAGATAAATAATTTTACCAAATGTGAAAATAATAATTATTTTTTAATTTGTTCCAGAATTTGTCGAACAAAGAAAACCAGAAAAACGTACCCTTTCCTGTCAAACCGGGAACGATCTTATTCAATTTTTAATACAAGCTCATCTACTCTCATTAAAATCATCCCCACCACTATTAACCAGCACACAAACAACAGCATCAGCAATGAGCACATTTGCAACCAACAACAACAACAACAATGAAATACAACAATTAAAATGGACTGAACTGAATGCACGCACTCTAATGGATCAAGATAATTATACATCGATCATACGTTATCGTACAAATTCAAATTCAACAACGCCACGATTGATTTCACGACGAGCTGCTACTCGGATACGGGAAGAGAGTGCTTCAGATGCGTCCCTCAGTGATAACGATAGCTGCCAATTAAAAAACATTACAATTAGTTTAGGATCGATCACATCTGTACATAGCCATCATAGTCAACATTATAATAGCGGTGGTGCACAGGCACAGACACAGGCAAAGTCAGTTGGTGCCACCAGTAATGGCAAATGTTTACAACAAGAGAATTTAACACGTTCAATGACACCACTATCGTGGACCAAAACCAATTTAGATTCACCACCAAATAGTTTAGTTTAAATCAATGTAGTAGTTCTTTCAGACTTTGATTCTGTCGTGTAGGAGCAAAGAATACAATATACATAGAAGCGTATAAGTACGATTTTTGTGTCACCTAAAATTTTTAGTACGTATGCTGACCACTAGACTATTTAGTACTATTACCAGCACAACCAACTGTATTCTTTGGCAGAACTTAGTACCAGTTAGCCGGATTACATCGAAGCGGGGATGTACTTCAAATTTATATTAAAAGGGAATCCACCAATATTAATGAAATTTTTATGAATTTTTAGAATTAATTAGTCAAAATTTTTTAATTTTTTTTTTACAAGCTGTATAAAATATTAATATTTGTTTTAGTAGTTTCAGTTGCTATTTTAAACGAATACGCTTTAAATATAACAAATATTAATATTTTATACAGCTTGTAAAAAAAATTAAAAATTTTTGACTAATTCATTCTAAAAATTCATCAAAATTTCATCAAAATTGGTGGATTTCCTTTTAATATAAATTTGAAGTTCTGCCAAAGTAAAGTTGGTTGTACTGATAATGGCACTAAATACCGAAATCGGACAGCTATTGCCATCTAGTGGTCAGCATACGTACTAAAAATTTTAGGTGACACAAAAATCGTACTTATACGCTTCTATGTATATTATATTATTTGGTAGGAGTCATCATATTAGAGCGGGGCTATCCACGATGCTAATACAGTGGAACATTTGTCACGTCACAATGCATGGCGGTCTCAGTGGTCCATTTGAGGGATCTAACTAGACAATACTATTCCATGGATTCGCCTCTAACTTTTAACGACCAAAAATATAGTTTTGATAGTCGAATTTTATCCGATATTAATAAAAATTTACTAAATTTAATATCAGAAATCTAATGTTTGCTATCTTTTATTTATTATGATATGAAATTATGTTCTAAAAGACATTTTCAACACTCTCAAACTTTTTTTGATTTGATATGGTATATATTTCAGACTATTTTGACTCTTGCCATTTTTTAAGGTATTCGTAGAAGTTTTTCTCTTTTTGCTTGGGCCTGTTATGTCGAAAGTGACTTCCAACAAAAAATATGTATGCAATAGAATTGGCCAATCATATTCCAGAATAAATTAATTTTTTTTCAAAAATGTTTAAATATTTTGTAATTGTTCTAAACAGATGACTTGTGTTTTAGTGAACAGTAGTAGTGAGTAGTAGTTTTGTTTAAATAACAGTACAATACGAATAATACATTTTAATCCTATGACAAAAGCTTGTGTTAAGCTTTAACACCTCTGTGACCAGATCAGAAAAGACCAGCTGATCTTGATCAGTTTGAAATGAATGACATATGGTTTGTACTTCACATACTTAATATAACTATTCTAAATCCGAATAAACTGCTTATAACGACACTAAACATTCGACACTAAACATTTAACATTGTATCGTCATGTGTCATCTGTCACATTTAAAAAAAATCAAAACCGGAGTTTAGGAAAATCTCCGGTTTTCGAAATTGTTTCGTCCGGAGACTATAAAATATTTATTTATATTAAGATACAAGTAAAATATAAATAACAATTCAACACTTTTTTCACATTAAATTTTTATTTATTTACCAATCTTTGTTTTGATGAGTTAAATTTCCGTTTTAATTTAATATAAAATCAGATTCAATACTATATTGAACACAAATAAAGTTGTACATAGAATTTTTTTTTGTTAGTACGATAATAATGAAATAAAATGTTTACACAAAAACAATTAAATTAAATAACTTTTTCTAAATAAGTTAACAAAATTAACTTGAAATATTTACGAATAAAATTCATATACTATAATAACGTATACTTGACCAACATAAACATCATCCAATGTAATAAACTACGTATGCGCGCTACTTTTCATGAGTACATAGTACATACACATGTACACAAAACATTTACACAAGGGTTACAAAGAAACTTAAGTTAAATATAAACCAATACTTTATACAAAGGATTTTACTATTAAAAAAATCCAAATCATTTTCTAGTTTTGGTTTTTGTCCGGAGAATACATTAATCGTCCGGAGACCGGCGAAAAGTTTCAAAAACCGGAGTTCCGGGCGAAAACCGGGGAGGTGGCAACCCTATTTATAACTTCTTATATCTGATCAAACTTCACGGGTAAACGAATGAATGGTGTCAACAAAACTAAATTTAGATTTAATAATAAATAAAATTTTTTTTAATTAAATAAATCAAGGACCACATTATAATTGCATGTTCTCATAAATAGTTCCAGAAATTGTTATTCGTAAATTAATAATATTTCAGCCAAAGTATATATACCAAATTTTGTGGAATTATGGAACATGGAGATATTTATAAGTACGAGTATAGGTATAAGTTAATGTTAAATAATATAAAATGCTGGCCATTTGAAAAATACAAGCAATTATAAATTTAGAGAATTTAATATTTTAGAATTTATAATAAATATTTTCAGAGATGAAAAAAAAAACGTAACGCACATTTTTAAATCCTAAATATTTCTGTACAAAATTATCCAGGGATTCATCCAGAAAATTACCTCAAACAAGAAATGTACACAAATATTTAGGCAATTGTTCAGACATGTTCTTTCTATAAGGAGACCACGATCACAAATTTATTAATGACAAACCGCATTCTAGGTTTCAAGATGCTTTGCGTCAAATTTGGACACCGCACTAATTTTTTGATAGTAGGATTTATCAAATTTTATAAAACACTTCTCTCTGGACAAGTATCTAGAATTTAGCCAATAGATTTGTATTATATAGTGCCGATAAATGAGTGTCCTTTATTCGTAATTATTGAAATTTATAGAAGAATGTGCTGAATTTGTTAGGATCTAATTTAAAATTTAGAAAGTCAACTTAGAGTATAAACAAAAGTTTTTAATAAAAATTAAATTGCACCAAATATATCAATTTTTTGAAAGAAAAAAAATTGACTCTAAACGGGTATTTATCTGTAGCAGAAGAATAGGTCGATTCCAATACATTTTTTAAAGGAGTTAATTATCAAAGTTTATAATACTCCTTCTTAAGGGATTATTTATCAACCTGACAAAAAAGGTTTTAAGTTCTTGACTCGTAATTATTTTTATAATTGCATTGAAGAAACTAAGAAAGTCGTATTAGTCGATCAATGTAAGTAAATTATTATATGAAATAACGAATGCAATCAATCAAAAATAAAAATATTTATGGGGAATAATCGTAATGTATTTATAGTTAACTCTCATTTATATTTTTGTATAATTTGAAATTTGAAATTATGAACAAAAAATTATGATAATTTTAAATGATTCGCTGCTTTTAGTCAAAATATTATACTTACTGCCAACAAAATACCTCGTCGCCAAAAATAATAGAAAGTACTTATAATTTTAATGAAAATGAACAGGACTCGACCGATATCAGCTACTTTTTATTATTAAGAAATAATTTAATATATTATTTATAAATATTAAAAAAATATATTGTAAATAAAACAAAATTAATTTGATTTAAATGTTTTACATAAAAGAGAGATAATTAATTGTACTTATTATGTCTTCCTGTAGGTTCATACCTATCTATCAGTTGTATCATTTTCAATAAATTAAATTTAAATAAAATAAAATTTATTTGTAGATATCACACTTACCTACCTCACTAACCAACCAACCAACCATTCAATTATTGATTGTATGTATCATAGTGGTTCTGATCTTGGATGGACTACAAACAGTTAACTATTTTCTTTTTTAGTTTAGGAAGGAAGTATTCTTTGGTTTAACTTGTATATTGTATTCTTTTCTCGTTGCCATTCAATGTTTGAATTAGGTTAGGCTTTTCTACAGAGACATCTGGTTGCAGTTATTGAATCAGAAATTCAGGAATTCAGGAATCGATAACATTTCATTTCCCGCATAATGATTCTGAACTTTGCTAAAAACAAGAATCCGATTTTAGTTTTAATGGTTTATTTATGTTTTCTCTGGTAAGTGTAGTCGGATTGATAATTAAAAAATATGAAACTTATTGGTATAAATCAGTGAGTAAACATTACTCAAAAATCCGTTGAATGCTCGAAGCATGGAGCTAGACGGAGTCGGAACTGCATGTAAACAAATAACTGAAAATAAGATGACAGTAGTGTTCCTTCTTCACCGGAAACAGTGGAGAGAGGATAAGGTGCGAGTTTGAATTGAAAATCATGACGCATTTATGTAGTATTATAAAAATTTTTTGCAGCCAAAGTATTTTTCCAATAAAATACTTTTTTAATCAATGAAATAAAGTAATTAGTTGAAGTAAGTGATAGTAAAAATTCGCAAAATAATTACATAACAATAAAAATCAAAATAATTTTAAAACATCGAATAATTAAATAGTAACCTATAAAGTTGGAATTGTAAAAAGGCAAATAAGTAGAAATAAATTATATTAAAATTATTAAAATCAATTTAAAGATTATTGAATCAGATATTAAATTAAACTTTTATTTTTTAATAATAAGTCTAACAAAATGTCTAACAAACTTCTACCATTACGTTGACATATTTAGTCAATTCTCCCGTTTGGGGTGTCTTCTAATGCTCAGGTGCAAACTGGTTTGTTACTGATTTCCTTTTCATCGAACGCATAGAAGCTTCTGCCCTATGAAAAGATTGTATTGAATATTCGCACGTATCAATTTTTTCCCTTCAACTAGGTCGCCGAGGTAGTTTACTCCAGATAAAGCAAAGTCGACCAATATATTATGAAAACAGTATGTTGGTATAATTAGTGAGAAATTCCGGAAGGCAAGCTTGTGTTGAATTTCTTCCATGAATTCCTCAACTGTTTGTGATTGGAACTTTTTCTTTCAAACTGCAACCGCGGTCGTGAGGGCACAGTTTAGAATTTAACAATGACAACACACCCTCGATTATTAATTGATGGTGAACAAATTTAGACTGAATGATCAGGCTGATTCTAGAGCAAAATATTTGATGAATGGTCAAAGCGTAGTCTGCAAAATTTTTAATGAATTGTAATTTTTTTTTTTTTTGGGTCAGTGTATTTTTATATTTTCAAATATTTTCATAAAATATAATGTGATCGGTTTGCCTTTTATTACTCTAAAATTAAAAATAAACATAAATATTCATATTTTTATAGTAATTAATGAATGTTTTGTTTCATAGTATTTATACCCTTTGTACTTAACAATTTAATAATAAATATATATTCATTCATATATGTATAATATATATACATATATTTAGACAAAGATTATTAAAATAATCAAACAGAACTCTAGATTTTTTGAAATTACATTTCAATTTTTGCCCCAATTCCTAGAACATTTATTTGTATTTTATAAATACGTATTTCGACAACAATGTAGTCATCATCAGTATGAATTAGCTAAACGTAACTATCTCTGGGATTCGGAGTCAGAGATATGTTGCTTCTTTCCAATTTGGTGCGTGTCTCACAATGATATTAACAAAGTTTTGTCTTTTATATGATTTGACTGAGGAAATGATCTGACCTGAAGGATTATTTGAGTTGACTGGCCAATTAAAGAATTAAGTGTGTGAAGAAACCCACCCATTTCTTGACGGTATTCTTTTGTGACTATGCGGCGTTGTTATTGTCACTAAAGTGAGGGACACACACTGAACGATACATTACAGCCGATTCGAACAGCCCTCCTCAAAACAAAACGGCTGTTTTCAATTTTTTGGTAAACAGGCTACTGAAAGTCCCACTGTCCAAGAAAAATTAATTTAGAGAAATAAACCACATTAAACAAGTTGCAATCTTAAATGGCTTCGATTCTAACATAATAAATAATTTGGTCCGCAGAACTAAATTTAAAATGTTACGAAACAATTCCATCGAACAATTCCCTGTTTAAAGCAGTTTTGCTCTATTGCTGTGCATTGTTCTTAGGATAAAATAAGCAATGAAAAACAATCGGGCATCTATGGTGTCAGTTGTCAAAATTGTTGGAAAATTTATGTTGGCTTAAGTCGTCGCCAATTCGGAACTCGAATCAAAGAACATCTGGCTCATGTTATTGTATTGAAAATTATTGAGAATAATTTTTCTGGATCCAAGACATGTTCTAATTATATAACGAAAAATATTAAGTAAAATATTACGAAAATTATTTAAGAAAACAATATTTTTCTCCTTGGAAAAAGAAGGAGTTTTTTTTTTAGTACAAAAAAAGTAATGCTTTTGATTTAAAGTTTTTCTTTTTTTTTAAATAAAAAATAATTATCAGATATAATTTAAATAAAAAAATCAAGTATGATTTTATTCAAAAGCAAATACTTGCAAAAATAAATTTTGTTGTATAATTTTTGTATAAACAAGATTGAGTAAACAGAACAAGCTTGTTATGAATAATCTATGTATCATAAAATTTGTGTAGAAATTTGACTTAGCGGTGACCGTGTCTGTTGAGTGGACACTTATATATCGAGCAAGAGATAAATATATTTATAAATAATCGGAACATCCGAATGCACCCATGGTTGTTGATAAAGTAAATAATTCGAGAAACCTCCATGCAAAATATGATTTCAAAAAAATATATTTCTTCAAAACAACAACCAGATTCTAGAAAGACCCATGGCGGGTATAAAAGAGCCACGATCAGCGCTAATCAAATCAGTATATAATCGACTATTGTTTGATTCAGTTCAAAGTTACAATTAACTGTTGTTCGATTCAGATTAAGTTAAAGTTGGCATTTGAACTAGTAGTTCAAAGTTTGAAAATTGACATTGTATTAAAAAAAATTGTTGAAAATTTGATTCTCATTTTTTTAAAAGCAATAAAATCAGTTTTTTTTTTTTGTTTCGTAAAAACTTTTGTTTAATTTAATTTTTTTTTTCTTTTCTTTAAAAAAATTGTGCGTGTCATTCCAATTAGAAAATATTTAATAAAACCTTTTAATAATATATTTGTTTTTGTCGAGTATCGGAATCTGTTGCAGGTTCGGGCAGCGCTCCTTTGAGGAATAAAGAGAGCCAAGATACCGCGACAATGTGAAATTTGGGAGAACCAAAAACTCGTGTATAGCTGTGCACGTTGTTGAGAACAACAACAAAATTGACAAATCGAATTTAAAACTACTGAAATCGGTAGAAAATCCCACAGAATTAGATGCATACGAAAGTTAGAAATTTGCAATCTTTAATGGCTTCGATTCTAACATAATAAATAATTTGGTCCGCAGAACTAAATTTAAAATTTTACAAAACAATTCCACCGTACGAACGCCAGAGACTAGCAACGTTGAACAAAATAACTGGTGCAAACTAAGATACTTCCGACCATGCACAAATAAAATCACTAGAGAATTAAGGGACCATAACCTAAAAACAGCGCTTATTAGTAAAAATAAAATTAAACAGTTACTGGGCAACCCTAAGGATAAAATTAGGAATGAAAAACAATCGGGCATATATAGCATATACGGTTGTCAAAACTGTTCGAAAATTTATGTTGGCTAAAGTCGTCGCCAATTCGGAAATCGAATCAAAGAACATCTGGCTGATGTGAAATTTGGGAGAACCGAAAAGTCGTGTATAGCTGCGCACGTTATTGAGAACAACAACAAAATTGACAAATCGAATTTAAAACTACTGAAATCGGTACAAAACCCCTCAGAATTAGATTAAAAGGAAAACGGATTAAAAGGATTAGAGGGAAAACAGATAATGAATTTAGAAAATGGCCCAGTTCCAAATTCTGATCGAATACAATTAAACCGTTTAAAAAAATAAATAAAAATTTAATACCTGAATACCAAGGTTAGCTTCGATCAAGACCCTGACTTTAGTGACGATAACAACGCCGCATAGTCTCAAAAGGATACCGTCAATAAATGGGTGGGTTTCTTCACACACTTAATCCTCTAATTGGTTAGTCAACTGAAATAATCCTTCAGGTCAGATCATATCCTCAGTCCAATCATATAAAAGACAAAACTTTTTTAATATCATTGTGAGATACGCACTAAATTAGAAACAAGCAACATATCTCTGACTCCGAATCCCAGAGATAGTTATGTTTAGCTAATTCATACTGATGATGACGCATTGTTGTCGAAATACATATTTATAAAATACAAATAAATGTTCTAGGAATTGGGGCAAAATTTGAAATGTAATATATATATATATATATATATATATATATATATAGATATTTAATTAGTTAATATTATCTAAATATTTTACATAAAACATATTAATTAATTCATTATTTTCTTAATGAACATAGATTTTTTGTTTTTTATAAATGGTTTTTAATCTCATTGTGCCGATAAATCTTTACTAAGGAATTTCACCGAATGAAATTAATTTATTTAAAAAATCAATCTCTTCGTAGACGACCAAGCTTTTTCTAATATTAATTACCTACACTTTTCTAAATATTGTTTAACATCGAAAAAATTTCGTATAAAAAAATTAAAATATCAAATTTTTAAAAATCATTTATAAATTAGGAACAGAAATAACTGCAATCAATTTTCATTTAATATTTTAATTTTCTTTTTTTAGTTTCTCTTTTCAATTTTACAAACATTTACAATATTTAATATAATAATTATACTTATAGCTTCATAAACAATGAAAGTTTACACGAGTTTTTTGTCCAGAAAATGCTTTGTATTTTACAAATGAATCTAATTTTGTAATAATTCACGGGCGTTGCCATTCAATTAAAACCATCTATATCTAAATTTTAAATTATTCAATATTAAATCGGTGTTTTGGTTTTGTTCTTTTATACAAAATAACATAGGTACTAGTCCAATCGAATTACATTTTTACAGAGAAAAACTTTATGGAAGCTTTTTTTTGTGTTTATGTATGGTGTATACCACTTCGAAGATAATTCAACGATTAAAAAATGTTAGTAACTTTAAAAATTTCTGTAATCTTACCCAATAATCCGATATGAAAAATTCTAAGTGGGTTTGTAAAAAGCGTCCAGAACCTAAGTTACTGTTCATTAAAGTTTGAAAAAATCGCCAACAAAGTGAGTTTGATTACAAAATTATTTGTGCTAACTCTTGAAAAGCTATTGAGACCAGGCTTACGGCGTTTTATTTTCTATAGCTTTAATTTTTTTTTGTTTTGACTTCCAAAATGATGGCGAACATTCATTATTTACTTATTATGTTAATTTTTCTAAAGCGTAATTTTCGCATGTTTAAAACTTATATACACAGTTTAGGAAAAGCGCAAAAGCCGATTTCGATAGAAAAATTTATGGTGAACAAATTATACGCTTTACATTTTTCACTTACATTGTGCATTTTTCCTGAGGTTAACTTGCGTTTTTCTCCAAATTCAGACTTTTTCGGTGTAATCCGATTGGTCTGTACTCAGACATTCATTTAAGAGTAGATTTCTTTTAGACGAATACTAGCATTATGTAAATACTGAAAATACTCTTTTAAGCGTGTCTTGGAACAAATTAAAAATTAGGCCCAAAAAATGATGAAAAAAGTGTACATTGCAAACTGAGTCTAGATGAAGCCAACCAAATCATTTTGTTCAATATTTTCATATTTGTATATATAATTTACATTTAATTTTTTTAAATAGTTTTTAGGGCTAAAATAGCATGACTTATTAATTTATATATTATTTTTTAATAATATAGTATCTAACTGGGTTGTTTGGTTACGTTGTACTCGAATTTGTTGTATTCTGTCTTGAAATTAAACCGATCTGCTGATTTTTGTTTATCTAATAAAGTAAACTTCTGGATTTATAAATTATAATTTCAAACGTATTCAAAAAGGAACAAGTAATGTAACAACTAACTGAGTTAATTGTTTGAATATCCAGTATATACTGAGTTATATATCAATGATTGAATTGTTAATATTTCTGCCTATTCAATGTTTATATAAACTATATTTTGACAAAATGGAAACCCGACTTCAAAAATCAAATATTCTATAACAAAAAATGCACTTAAAAGTAAAAAAATAATTGCATATTCTTGTGCAAATTTTAGTTCACCTAAGCAAAAATTTTTAAATATATATGTACAATTATTGTTATTTTTGGAGGCGGTGCCCAAAAGTTATGTTTCTCTATGCTGGCACCGCCTCCAAAAATAACAACAATTATGCAATTATTTTTTTACTTTTAAGTGCATTTTTTGTTATAGAATATTTGATTTTTGAAGTCGGGTTTCCATTTTGTCAAAATATGGTTTATTTCTCGCTTTTTAGTGACTTTGAGGTTCTAAAACTGATTTTATTTGTCTAAATATGGGTAGACCAACTAAACGACCCACTAATATTTAGTGCATTTTTCTATAACACATTTTTTTTTTACCCGTTTTTTCTTTTTTTTTTAATTTTAGTGCATTTTTTTATAACAGATTTTCAGTTTTTTTTACATACATTTTGTATTTTTTTTTGTAAAAATTTTTTTTTTGGGGTCGGTTTTTTTTTGTAAAAAATTTTTTTGAAGTCGGTTTTTAAAAAAATTTTTTTATTTTCCCATTATAAATGAGTATACCCTTTCAAAAAAAAAAAAATCGGTTCATAAATGACTGAGGTAACACATAAACACATAAAAAAAAAAAAACTAATATAAATATAGAATAAATTTAATACAAATTATGAAACTTAACACTTGTTTCAAAATATGTGCGACAAATTTTAAGGACTGAATATCGTTGGATCTTTTAAAATGTAGATTAAAATAATTTTTATGAAATAATTATTAGATTATTAAACGCGTTTCAATATTTCGTATATTACTACGTCTAGTAAATTAGGATTGAAATAAGTTTAAAACAAGAGACGTTTTTATCAGTGACGCGTTAAAAAGTACAATTGAAAAAATATAATTACTAATTATAAAAGCTTTTCAGCTATACGGGATTTTCTTCAATAGTATATATATATATCTGTGTCTGTTCGCAGTCTACAGGACGCAATTGTAGCCGAAAATTCTTAAAAACATGTAGAGCCGGACGAAAAATATTGTTATAGGGGAAAGAAGGGTGAAGAGGGAAGAGGAGAAATAAAAACTCTAATTTCTCTCTTAATATTAGTAAAATTGAAAAATTTGTTAAGAGTACAGTTGTCGCTGACACTTTATATAAATTATTTCGTCGTAAAAAGTATCGCCCGAACAGGGATTTAAACCCTGAACCCTTGGTAAAAGTTTAATGCTCTACCAACTGAGCTACCCTGGCTCATGTTCACTTTCCTTATTTGCAAGAAAACACAGAAATATTCAACGCTGATACTTAATATGAAATATTTCGTCTTATAACAGTATCGCCCGAGCAGGGACTTGAACCCTGGACCCTTGGATTAAAAGTCCAATGCTCTACCAACTGAGCTACCCGGGCTCATGTTCACTTCCTTTATTTACAAGAAAACACAGAAATATTGAAGGCTGATACTTAATATGAATTATTTCGTCTTAAAAAAGTATCGCCCGAGCAGGGACTTGAACCCTGGACCCTTGGATTAAAAGTCCAATGCTCTACGACTGAGCTACCCGGGCTTATGTTCATTTTCTTTATATGCAATAGAACACATAAATATTCAACGCTGATACTTAAATAAATTATTTCTTCGTAAAGAAGAATCGCCCGAGCAGGGACTTGAACCCTGGACCCTTGGATTAAAAGTCCAATGCTCTACCAACTGAGCTACCCGGGCTCATGTTCACTTCCTTTATTTACAAGAAAACACAGAAATATTGAAGGCTGATACTTAATATGAATTATTTCGTCTTAAAAAAGTATCGCCCGAGCAGGGACTTGAACCCTGGACCCTTGGATTAAAAGTCCAATGCTCTACCAACTGAGCTACCCGGGCTCTTGTTTACTTGCTTAATTTGCAAGAAAACACAGAAATATTCTACTTTGATACTTAAATAAATTATTTCTTCGTAAAAAAGAATCGCCCGAGCAGGGACTTGAACCCTGGACCCTTGGATTAAAAGTCCAATGCTCTACCAACTGAGCTACCCGGGCTCATGTTCACTTCCTTTATTTACAAGAAAACACAGAAATATTGAAGGCTGATACTTAAATAAATTATTTCGTCTTAAAAAAGTATCGCCCGAGCAGGGACTTGAACCCTGGACCCTTGGATTAAAAGTCCAATGCTCTACGACTGAGCTACCCGGGCTTATGTTCACTTTCTTTATATGCAATAGAACACATAAATATTCAACGCTGATACTTAAATAAATTATTTCTTCGTAAAGAAAAATCGCCCGAGCAGGGACTTGAACCCTGGACCCTTGGATTAAAAGTCCAATGCTCTACCAACTGAGCTACCCGGGCTCTTGTTTACTTGCTTAATTTGCAAGAAAACACAGAAATATTCTACTTTGATACTTAAATAAATTATTTCTTCGTAAAAAAGAATCGCCCGAGCAGGGACTTGAACCCTGGACCCTTGGATTAAAAGTCCAATGCTCTACCAACTGAGCTACCCGGGCTCATGTTCACTTCCTTTATTTACAAGAAAACACAGAAATATTGAAGGCTGATACTTAATATGAATTATTTCGTCTTAAAAAAGTATCGCCCGAGCAGGGACTTGAACCCTGGACCCTTGGATTAAAAGTCCAATGCTCTACGACTGAGCTACCCGGGCTTATGTTCACTTTCTTTATATGCAATAGAACACATAAATATTCAACGCTGATACTTAAATAAATTATTTCTTCGTAAAGAAAAATCGCCCGAGCAGGGACTTGAACCCTGGACCCTTGGATTAAAAGTCCAATGCTCTACCAACTGAGCTACCCGGGCTCTTGTTTACTTGCTTAATTTGCAAGAAAACACAGAAATATTCTACTTTGATACTTAAATAAATTATTTCTTCGTAAAAAAGAATCGCCCGAGCAGGGACTTGAACCCTGGACCCTTGGATTAAAAGTCCAATGCTCTACGACTGAGCTACCCGGGCTTATGTTTACTTTCTTTATTTGCAAGAAAACACAGAAATATTCTACTTTGATACTTAAATAAATTATTTCTTCGTAAAAAAGAATCGCCCGCGCAGGGACTTGAACCCTGGACCCTTGGATTAAAAGTCCAATGCTCTACCAACTGAGCTACCCGGGCTCATGTTTACTTGCTTAATTTGCAAGAAAACACAGAAATATTCTACTTTGATACTTAAATAAATTATTTCTTCGTAAAAAAGAATCGCCCGAGCAGGGACTTGAACCCTGGACCCTTGGATTAAAAGTCCAATGCTCTACGACTGAGCTACCCGGGCTTATGTTTACTTTCTTTATTTGCAAGAAAACACAGAAATATTCTACTTTGATACTTAAATAAATTATTTCTTCGTAAAAAAGAATCGCCCGAGCAGGGACTTGAACCCTGGACCCTTGGATTAAAAGTCCAATGCTCTACCAACTGAGCTACCCGGGCTTATGTTCACTTTCTTTATATGCAATAGAACACATAAATATTCAACGCTGATACTTAAATAAATTATTTCTTCGTAAAAAAGAATCGCCCGAGCAGGGACTTGAACCCTGGACCCTTGGATTAAAAGTCCAATGCTCTACCAACTGAGCTACCCGGGCTCTTGTTTACTTGCTTAATTTGCAAGAAAACACAGAAATATTCTACTTTGATACTTAAATAAATTATTTCTTCGTAAAAAAGAATCGCCCGAGCAGGGACTTGAACCCTGGACCCTTGGATTAAAAGTCCAATGCTCTACCAACTGAGCTACCCGGGCTTATTAAACAAACATATTTTAAGACAGCAGGCTGCAGGCAGGCCAAACAAATGATAGATGGAGATGATGCCGCAATGTCCACCTGGCTTATTGGCAAAAACCGGAGAAATATAAACTTTCTGGTTGGGGTGCTTACCGGGCACCGCAGGCTTAAAAGGCATTTATACCTCATGAGGCAGGAGGTCAGTCCGATCGGGCCGGACTGTAATGGCGCGGATGATACGCCCTTTCACCTCCTGGCGGAATGTCGTATCTAAACTTCGGCTCGAATGTAATGGGGATAGCTGTGATAATGCTACTAAAGAGAAGCTCTGTCTTGTCATTCACAAAGATGACGGGTAGGTTCGACATCGAACATAGGGCTAGAGGAAACGAACCAGATGTGGTAGAGGATAAAAGAGGTTGAAGGGGTTAGTTGCCAGGTGACTTGCCAGGATTCGACCTCCCCTTTACTACTACTATTACTACTACTACTACATGTACGTAAGGGGAAATATGCGACATCTGCAGATTATCGAATTATTGGACTCGGTTCTATCGTTATTACACGATGTCGTTCGGGAATTTGAATGATTTGATTATGATGGGTAAAGGAACTATTCTATTTTAAAATGGAAAAATTTTAATCGATATTGTGCTCCAAATTGTGATCAGGGTATAGAGTTAAGAAAATGGATATGGAAACTTGTGGAAAAACAACCAATTGTTTTTTATTACACTAGGGATAAAATTAAGACTAATAGAAGTTTGTCTATGATAAAAGGTCACCACAAAAACCCAAGTCAAAGTTTTTATTTGGTGGGTCAAAAAGGTAGTTAAAAAAATTCACCCATAAAACATTAAATGGAAAGGATTTTTAATTTTTATTTACAAATCAAGACAATAATTTTTATTCATATATATATATAGTGAATATACAAGATCCACAAGATTATATGTATGATATTATATAACATATAAAAATTACAATAATATATCCCTTTATTTTTAATATTTTTTTGTATTAATATAATCAAATAAATTTATTTATAAGGTACTTAATCAACTAATGATCTTGCTGTTTCAGTATATACACTCCCATTCATAAAAATGGAACCAAACTGTCATTCTAAGTGTTATTGTATGTAATAAACATATATTTAGTAATATACATGCTTAGAATGTGACTTACTGGTGGTTCAATTTTTATGAACAGGAGTGTACATATATAATGTGTATATAATTATCCATTATATATATATATATATATATATATATATATATATATATATATGACTATAAAAACATTTAGTTTGTACAAATATTACTTAAATGTACACTTTTTAATTATTTTAAACATATGGTTCGTATAATAGTACATTTGAAAGGGCGGTAGTCTTTTTCCGCAATCAGAGCAAAGTGTGCAATTTTATTAAACGGGAGTATACATAACCTAAAAATATAGGTGTATTTTAAAATATAGAGAGATACATAACACTTAAATCGGAAATAAATTAGCAAATAGACATTGTATATGGAGAAATCCATTAGGTCCACCTGATTATAGATATTAAATCCATAAAGAAACATACCGATTCGTGGTGGCTAAACCATGGAGACATACTATATGGAAATTTGATTTTTTCAAATCTTACATCATTGAATGAAAGAAGAGAACTGTAAATCAATAAATTTATTGCTCCCATCAGCCATTATCGATAATTTGAAACGCCCATTTTGTGACCCATGATAGAATCTCATTAACCTAAAAAACCTAACCAAATCTGAAAAAATCGACTTTATATCTAACTGAATTCTGTAACTACTGTCGGATTTTTCGATTTTCGCTTGGTAAAACGATAAAACCGTAAATTTTTCTGAATATCAAAAGATAATATACCTACAATAGGTACTATTGGACCTAAACACTTGATATATTTAGTATACATGATTTGTTTGAATGTATGTTGATTGATTCATCTTGGGGTCTAAAAAGTATTGCACTTCGACCTTTTGGTCCATTGTTCTCCCCCTTCTACCTCAATCCGACGAAATTGGCTTCTCCCATATGTTGGCAATAGCCTGGAGCTTGCTTATTAGGTCCTCCCGAAGGTTCTTATATTCGGGGTGAGATGCACCGAATATTATGTATCTTCTGTAACCTAGAGGTTCGCAGCCAAAGATAATGTGGCTGGATGTTTCTGTCTCCTCGTAACACAATCTGCACATAATGGATCCATTATGGAGTCCCATTGTGTGCAGATGCTTCCGCAGGGACATGCCCGGTAATGAGTTCGGTATCCCTTCGCAGATAATATACCTACAATAGGTACTATTGGACCAAAAAACTTGATATATTTAGTACACATGGTTTGTTTGAATGTAATTGACTCATATAGAGCAACGCGCAAGCGCATCTTCCAACTCTAGCAAGTAACAAATGGGAGATTTTTACATTAAACTAAATAAAAATCGAAACTTCGAAAAATCCAAAAAGCAATTATTCAAACTACAGGTGTGGTAATAATTTGAACACATCAAGAAAAGAATTTTCGCCATAAGCGTTAATTGTGATTGAATTTATGTTGTGTTGTTTAAAATTGTTGAATAAATAAAACCTATTTTGACAAAATAGAAACCCGACTTCTAAAATCAAATATTCTATAACAAAAAATGCACTAAAAAGTAAAAAAATAAATCCATATTCTTGTGCCAATTTTAGTTCACCAAAGCAAAAATTTTTAAATATATATGTATATGTGTCAGCATAGAGAAATTCACATAACTTTTGGACACCGCCTCCAAAAATAACAATAATTGTACATATATATTTAAAAATTTTTTCTTTGGTGAACTAAAATTGGCACAAGAATATGTAATTATTTTTTTACTTTTTAGTGCATCTTTTGTTATAGAATATTTGATTTTGAATATATGAGAAGTCGGGTTTCCATTTTGTCAAAATAGGTTTTATTTCTCGCTTTTCAGTGACTTTGAAGTTCTATAACTGATTTTATTTGTCTAAATATGGGTATACCTACTAAACGACCAACTAATTTGTAGTGAATTTTTTTTTTACCCGTAACACTTTTTTTTTTACCCGTTTTTTTTTTTTTTAATAATTTTTAGTGCATTTTTTTATAACAGATTTTCAGTTTTTTGTACAAGCATTTTGTTTTTTTTTGTAGAAATTTTTTTTTTTGGGGACGGTTTTTTTTTTGTAAAAAATTTGTTTGAAGTCGGTTGTTAAAAAATTTTCCCATTATGAATGAGTATACCCTTTCAAAACAAAAAAAAAAATTTCCCATAAATCGGTTATCACATATAAAATAAGGATTTGCCTCGATTTCCCGGAGATACCCTAATCAGAATGCAATTTGATGACAATGGGACCAATAGGAAACCAAACCTTTTAAAAAAAAAAATTTTCAAAATCAGTTCATAAATGACGGAGTTCTGAGGTGACACACATTAAAAAAAAAAAAAAAAATACAGACGAATTGAGAACCATCCTCCTTTTTTGAAGTCGGGTTAAAAATATGAATTATGTATAATTGTTGGATTTGTGTTAATAATTAATGTTGAAACAGTAAAAATGTTCTTGCATTTAAAAAATTTATATTAATGTTCTCGCGATTTTTATATATTTAAATATTGACTTATATAATTGAGTTAATCAACGCGAAGCGACTGTTATCGCAAAGCGTTGGTCAACGCGAGCCGTTAGGCGACGCGAAAAGTTAGTCAACGCGAAGCTTTAGTAAATCAATGGAAAGCGTTGATAAACGTAAAGCGTTGGTAAACGCAAACGAACCGTAAGTCAGCCAACGCGAAGCGTTGGTCAATGAGAAGCGTTAGTTATTCAAAGCGAATCGTTCGTGATTCAACGCGAAGCGTGATTTCACGCGAATCGTTAATGCTTAAAGTAAGCGTGGAAAGTTAGTAAAACCGTATCGATAGTTAACGTGAAGAGAAAGCACGCGTAAGTTATACAGCACGAAGAGTTAGCCAACGCGAAGCGTCAGTCGATACAAAGCACTAGCTAAAGATAGGAAGTTAACCCTGAGCGTAAGCAACTTACAGCGAAGCGATAGTAAATCAACGCATAGCGTTTACCGCATAACGCATAGCGAAACGTAAGCTGAAGCAAACCGTAAGTAGGCCAACGCGTTGGTTAGTGAGAACCGTTAGTTATTCAAAGCGAAGCGTAGATGATTCGCGAATCGCCATTTCACGCAAATCGTTAAACAACACAAAGCAGTGAGAAGCGCAAAGCAGTGGGCAGTGAGAAGCGTTAGTCAATAGGGAGTGTAAGGTCAACGCGAAGCGTTGGTAAACGCCAAACGCTAACCAACGCGAAACGTAAGCTAAAACGAACCGTAAGTCAGACATCGCGAAGCGTTGGTTAATGAGCGTTAGTTATTCAAAGCTAAGCGTCGGTGATTCGCGAAGCGTGATTTCACGATAATCGTTAATCAACGCAAAGCGTTAACCAACGCGGACCGTAAGATTAATCGAGCCGTAAGTTAGCCAACGCGTTGGTCAATGAGAAGCGCTAGTCAATAGGAAGCGTTAGGTCAACGCAAAGCGTTAGTTAATCAACGCGAAGCGTTGGTAAAAGCAAAGCGTTTACAAACTCGAAACGTAAGCTAAAACAAACCTTAAGTCAGCCAACGCGAAGCGATGGTTAATGAAAAGCGTTAGTTATTCAAAGCGAAGCGTGATTTTAAGCGAATCGTTAAACAACGCAAAGCGTTAACCAACGCGAACCGTAAGCTTAAGCGACCCGTAAGTCAGCCAACGCGAAGCGTTGGTCTATGAGGGGCGTTAGTCAATAGGAAGTGTTAGGTCAACGCGAAGCGTTAGTAAACGCAAAGCGTTTACCAACGAAACGTGAGGTAAGGCGAACCGTAAGTCAACCAAAGCGAAGTGTTGGTTAGTGAGAAGCGTTAGTTAGTCAAAGCGAAGCGGCGGTGATTCGCGATGAGTGATTTCACGCGAATCGTTAATCAACGCAAAGTAAGCTTAAGCTATGAGAACCCTAAGCTTAAGTCTATGAGAAGCGTGATTTCAGTAAGTAAATCAACGCAAAGCGTTGGTAAACGCAAAGCTTTGCGTTGATTTACTAACACTTTGCGTTAACCTAACGCTTCGTTATAACTAACGCTTCTCATAGACCAACGCCTCGTGCTGGCTGATTCGCGAAGCGTGATTTCACTCGAATCGTTAACAACCAAAAAGCGTGAACCAACTCGAAACTAAGCTAAAGCGAACCGTCAGAGAACGCAAAGCGTTAGTAAATCAACGCATAGCCTAGGTATCCGCAAAGCGTTAACCGACGCGACATGCAAGCAAAAGGGAACCGTTAGTCATCCAACGCGAAGCGTTGGTCAATAGGAAGCGTTAGGTCAACGCGAATCGTTAGTTAATCAAAGCGAAGCATCGGTGATTCAACGCGAACCGTGATTTCACGCGTAGCGTCAATCAACACGAAGCACTAGTTAACGCGGAGCGTAGGCAACTCAACGCTAAGCGTTGTTAAAGTCAAAGCGTAGCGTAAGCTTAAGTAAACCGTATGTCAGTTAACAGGAAACTTTGGTCAATGCGAAACGTTAGTGCATGGGAAGCGTTAGGCGACGCTAGTCACCGCGAAGTGGTGATTACTCAACTTGCCGCAAAAGCCGATGCTGTGTTAGAAAGTCGCGTAAGTAGCGATATACATCGATATATATATATATATATATATATATATATATATATATATATATATATATATATATCGATGTATATCGCTACTTATATATATATATATATATATATATATATTATATATATATATTATATATATATATATATATATATAATATATATATATATTATATATATTTGTACATATATATTATATTATTATATTTATATATATATAAATATATATATATATATATTATTATATATATATATATATATTATATATATATGTACATATATATATTATTATACATATATATTTATATATATATATATATATATATATATATATATATATATATATATATATATGTATAATATAATATATATACATAATATAATATATATAAATATATATACGCGACTTTCGAACGCATCGTATTTTCGTACAGTGTCCGATAACTTTCCGAGGCTACTGTTTTCCGAATTTCCATATGAACATTCGTTTTGCCTTTAATAATGTTCTGCAAGTGGGTCATTAGTTTTCCAACCTGGTCCCATGCTTGCACCTTCTTTGTTTCAATTGTTCGTACCGGATGAGAAGCAATCTTCACTTGCTATTCTAGCACATTTTTATTACCACCTTCATTCGCAATTTTTGGCTGACTATTCTCTGTCATATTAACAACTATTTTTGGGCTATATTCCAGTGGTCTTTCCAATTGATGCGGTGCTGAGGGCGTTCTCATCTTCGGAGGAGTTCTATTTATTGAGTTCCTTCTTGCGAAGGGATTCTTTCCATACTCTTGCATACTTGAAATAATCGAATTTTTGTCCCCCCCCCCCTCCAGAATCCGTGGGGCGGCCTGAACAGTATTTATAGAGGGATTCCGAAGAAATCGTTCTACCCTCCTGGGGTAATAAAGTTTTAAGCTTCGATATTATTCATTTAATATAATCAAATTGTTTTTGTAAGGTTTTCTCCCCTAGAAAAGTTTCCAGCCAAAGTTAGAGACGCTCTTCTCCCCTGTTGATTTTGGTCCACCCTGGGGAACATTCCCCGGTACCAATCATATCTGATTGGCGTTCCTCTATCCGCCACCTGACGAAGCGCCTGATACGGGTCAGCAACCCCTTACAGGTGTATGTATGTATGTATGTATGTTTGCATGTATGTATGTACGCATGTATGTATGTTTGTTCGGGTCAAATCTTGCAAGCTGAATTAGAACCACTTCCTCTTATCCTACGGAGTTGAATTTTTACATGCTAGAAAACACAAAAATATTCTACTTTGATACTTAAATAAATTATTTCTT
This sequence comes from Nineta flava, assembly GCA_963920215.1. Classification (NCBI taxonomy): domain Eukaryota; kingdom Metazoa; phylum Arthropoda; class Insecta; order Neuroptera; family Chrysopidae; genus Nineta; species Nineta flava. Next base: position 22,928,105 of record OY986044.1, read on the forward strand.
CGTAAAAAAGAATCGCCCGAGCAGGGACTTGAACCCTGGACCCTTGGATTAAAAGTCCAATGCTCTACCAACTGAGCTACCCGGGCTTATTAAACAAACATATTTTAAGACAGCAGGCTGCAGGCAAGCCAAACAAATGATAGATGGAGATGATGCCGCAATGTCCACCTGGCTTATTGGCAAAAACCGGAAAAATATAAACTTTCTGGTTGGGGTGCTTACCGGGCACCGCAGGCTTAAAAGGCATTTATACCTCATGAGGCAGGAGGTCAGTCCGATCGGGCCGGACTGTAATGGCGCGGATGATACGCCCTTTCACCTCCTGGCGGAATGTCTCCACAGACCCAGAATTTGGTATCTAAACTTCGGCCCGAATGAAATGGGGAAAGCTGAGGTAATGCTACTAAAGTGAAGCTCTGTCATGTCATTCACAAAGATGATGGGTAGGTTCGACATCGAACATAGGGCTAGAGGAAACGAACCAGATGTGGTAGAGGATAAAAGAGGTTGAAGGGGTTAGTTGCCAGGTGACTTGCCAGGATTCGACCTCCAGGATTCGACCTCGCCTTTCGAACGTATCGTATTTTCGTACAGATGTCAAAATTTTGCAAAAAGTTTACTCAAAGGTCCATCAATCCTATCAAAAATCATCTATAAAATTTATATACATGTAAATAAATTTTAAAAGACGGACAGACGGACGGACGGACGGACATGTGAAAATGGCCATTTTATGAATATCTTTGTGAAGCATTTTTGTCAAGAATTAATATTTTCAAGCGTTACAATGTCGGGACTAAACTTAATATACCTTGTATATTTATAAATATACTGGGTATAGAAATATAAAAGTAATCGAATCAAAAAGGTTAGTCGATAAAGAAGTACTTCATTCCAAGATCGAGAATCGAACCTGTCACTTCTCTTACGCCAGATACTAGAGACACAGAATATAGACACGACACTTCTTTAAGTCACACATTTACAAATTTTTTGACTAAAAATAACAAGTTAAGTTTGCATATTACATTTGCATATTACAATTATTTAAAAATTAATATCTTTCTAAAATGTTTAAAATAATATTGACAATAAAATTCGTCGACAAAAAAGACCTCTACAGACCCAGAGAAGAAAAACGTTTTCTACAATAATCAAAATAGTATTATAAGTATTTAACTTCATTCTGAATCTATTTTGACCAAATAATACCTGAATGATGGATGGATGACCTGATGATACAATTCCTTACTGAGTTTACATTGTATTTAGAGTCAGAAGCAGGATTTAAACATTCCACATTTCATTACACATGTCAAGTCAACATATATTTGTGTATACAAATTTTCCTAAAAATATATCTATAAAATAAGTCTCTATTAAGAAAACGTTTTTAAAAACTAGCTTTTTACAGTAAAAATAATTTTCTAACTTTACTTCTTATGTGTTTGTCGATTTTTTCAATATTAAGAAAAATATACCAAATTTTATGTTTCCCTCCACCCTCTAAACCCTCTTCGCCCTTGTCGATTCTTGTCATGCTTATACCACAAAAATGCATTGTCATCGAAACTGACGTCGTACATACGTACATACGTACATACATACATGCAAACATACATACATACATCCATACATACATACATACATACATACATACATACACCTGTAAGGGGTTGCTGACCCGTATCAGGCGCTTCGTCAGGTGGCGGATAGAGGAACGCCCATCAGATATGATTGGTACCGGGGAATGTTCCCCAGGGTGGACCAAAATCAGCAGGGGAGAAGAGCGTCTCTAACTTTGGCTGGCAACTTTTCTAGGGGAGAAAACCTTACAAAAACAAATTGATTATATTAAATGAATAATATCGAAGCTTAAAACTTTATTACCCCAGGAGGGTAGAACGATTTCTTCTGAATCCCACTCTAAACACTGTTCAGGCCGCCCCACGGATTCTGGAGAGGGGGGTGGCAAAAATTCGATTATTTCAAGTATGCAAGAGTATGGAAAGAATCCCTTCGCAAGAAGGAACTCAATAAATAGAACACCTCCAAAGATGAGAACGCCCTCAGCACCGCATCAATTGGAAAGACCACTGGAATATAGCCCAAAAATAGTTATTAATATGACATAGAATAGTCAGCCAAAAATTTTGAACGAAGGTGGTAATAAAAATGTGCTAGAATAGCAAGTGAAGATTGCTTCTCATCCGGTACAAACAATTGAAACAAAGAAGGTGCAAGCATGGGACCAGGTTGGAAAACTAATGACCCACTTGCAGAACTTTATTAAAGGCAAAACGAATGTTCATATGGAAATTCGGAAAACAGTAGCCTCGGAAAGTTATCGGACACACCATTTATCACCAACAAGTCGAAAGAAGCTTGGCCACTAGTACGGCCGTCTCATCGGACCTATTCCGAAACTCCAAAGCATCAACTCCAAATCGACGAATAACCCACGTTGCGAAACGAAGAAAGCGCATCTCGCCTATTACAGACGCAAATATTTTTAAGAAGGCAAATGAAATACAATGAGCTGCGACATCGCAAATAAAAGAAGTTCAGCTTGATAGAGCTCAAGAGTGGCAACAGGTCACCAGAAAAAATAAGTCCTGCTTTACACTGGAAAGAAACCAACGTTCGCAAGAGTGGAGGCAAACTCAATTGTAGATGTCACCTTTGTGAGTAGTAGCTTTGAAAAAGAAAACAGTTCATGGAGGAGAGTGGCTGAGATGCACACTGCCAGTGACCATCGAGCGATAGTCTGGGAGTTAAGTCTAGTGGTAACAATGCTCCAGAAAAGGTAGACGACGTCATGAGAAGAATTGTGGAAGCTTGCGATGCTGTCATGCCACGTAAGAGATACGAATGCCATTCCCATCCTGTGTACTGGTGGAACGAAAATATTGCCGTCTTACGCAAGGAATGTATACAGGCGAGAAGGCTGTCACAGCGTAGCCGGAAAAAAACCAACTTTGAACAACTGGAGGCTAACTACAAGGAGGCGCGTAGGAAACTGACCAAATCTATCAAGAGCAGTAAAAAGTGCTGGGAGGATCTGCTCGAGGAGATCGGAAAAGACATCTGGGGTAGGCCTAGAAAAGCCTGTGGTAGAGTTGGAAACACTAAGGGCCCTGGACCAGATGGGATTCTCAACGTCGCACTTAAAGCAGCCATCCACGCAACACCTGGTATGTTCCTCGACATATATGACTCATGCCTGCAGGAGGGTACGTTCCCCGTAAAGTGGAAACAGCATCGACTTGTTCTGCTACCTAAGGCAAAAAAGCCTCTAGACGAACCTTGTTTTTACCGTCCGCTCTGCATGCTAGACACAGCGGGTAAGATATTAGAACGCATTGTACACAGAAGTATAAAATCCTTTGCCGAAAAAAACATGGCTCAAAACCAGTACGGATTCTGTAAAGGAAGATCCACCCTCGATGCCATCGACTTAGTCGTTGAAACCGCCAGAGTTGCAATAGCTCGCAAACGATGAAGGAAAAGCACCAAGCAGTACTGTCTAGTGTCATCCTTAGACGTTAAAAATGCATTTAATTCCGCCAAATGGGATTTCATAATGAGTGCTCTCAATAGGATGGAGGTACCGGGATATCGACAAAAGATGGTGGCCATCTACTTCATGAACAGAATTCTCCAGTACGATACAGAAGACGGTCGTATATGGTACAAAGTAACTAGTGGGGTGCCTCAAGGCACAGATCTCGGCCCACTTCTATGGAACATAATGTACGACGGATTGCTTCAACTTGTCTTAGCAAGTGAAACTCAGCTTGCGGTATTCGCAGATGACGTGGCCATCGTAGTCGTTTCGGAACATCTGGAAGAAATAAACTACATCTTCGAGGAAACCTTTGCAATAATCCGCAGATGGATGGATTCAGCCGGCTTGAATCTAGCAGCATATATAACCATGCTTATTACTGGCAGAAAACTAGTAGAAACGACTACGTTACATTTGGGAGACTGCGATCTGACCACTCAACCCTACATCCGTTATTTGGGAGTTATGATCGACGCAAGACTGAGCTTTAGGCAACACATAGAATATTCAAGTACCCAAGCTTCTACAGTCAGAGTTACTTCTACTGTCCCGACTAATGCCAAACGTCGGAGGTCCGAAACAAAGGAGAAGGAAGTTGCTGGCGTCAGTGATAACATCTGTACTCACTTATGGAATCGCTATCTGGGCTGATGCACTAAACACATATGCATTCCGAAGGAAACTCACGTCAGTCTACAGATTGAGTGCACTTACAGTTTTCAGCGCCTACCAAACAGTATCCCAGGACGCTGCATGTGTTATTGCCGGGATACTCCCCCTTGAAATATTGGCTGAAGAACGAAAATGTCTTTACCAGTGAAAGAAGTCCTCTGAAGTCAACGCAGCTCAGCTAAGATCAGAAGAGACATCTAACAGCCTGCACCGATGGCAGATACTATGGGATGCATCGACCAAGGGAAGGTGGACACATCGCCTAATCCACAAGTGCCCATTTGGGTGAATCGTGAGCATGGTGACGTTCTCTCTGGGCATGGATGCTTCAGAGCTTACCTTCACAAGTATAAACTAGCGGAATCCCTGGAATGTCCGAAGTGTAAAGGTCAGGTGGAGGATGCAAAACATGTAATCTTCGAGTGAACGCGATTCTTTTACCATCGAAGTCATCTGGAAGGAATTCTGGGCCATTCTATAACCCCAGACAATTTAAGTGAAGGTATGCTATCAGGAGAAGTTGAATGGATTGCCGTCAGTCACTATGCAGCAACTGCTCTGATGGAGCTGCGCTGCAGAAACACCTACTAGCGTAGCAGAATATTAGCTAACGTATAGCTAACTTAGTTGGAGGAAGAAGCCACTGCTTAAGCCTTCTCGCGAAGTAATATCTAGCGGTTGTACCTCGGGAAGGTAAAGTTATGAGGAAAGAGGTTAGGGTTTTAGTCGGTAGGGGCCATTTGGCCAGTCCAACACGAGTAGGGCATGATTCCCTATAGTGCATGATGCATTTCCTCCCTCCAAAAAAAAAAAATCATAGATACATTGTAAGTTAAATAAAAGCTTGTAATAAATAATAAACGTTTCTTTTTTCAAAATGATATAGGATATCTCCAAATATTTTCATTCTAACATGTTCTCCTAATACAAATTTAAAAAAATTAGATTTTCTTTGTCAGTACCAAAAACAGTAAAAATATCATTGACGTATCTGTGCCGTATTTGGAAGAAAGTTCAATTAGTTTTGGCTTTCTCTTCTAGATCTGTCATGAAGATATTACTTAGGGCAGAGACAGCGGAGACAACTATATTCAGAAAACAAACAATAAATTTTGATAATAGGCTTTTTCAAATTCTGATTAAATAAAATTAAATCAATTTCAAAATTAATACCTAAAAGTCAAGGTTAGCTGATACAACACCCTCGCTATTGACACAAACAAGACCTGATGTTCCGTCCGATCATTAAAAACATTGTTAAAATCTCTGTGAGGCACGCACCAAATTACCAACGAGTAACATATCTTGAAGATAGTAACGATTAGCTAATTTATACTGATGATGACTACTTTCTAGTCGAAATATGTATTTATAAAATACAAATCATTGTTCTAGAAATTGGGACAATATTTGAAATTTAATTGTGAAATTTAATGTGGCTTTATATATAACCAAAAAATCATAAAAATAACAACTTTTAATATTGACTAATTTAAAATTAACAATTTGCGGAATTTCGTGACTTCTGGTAATTGTTGTAAAAAAAAATTGTTCTTTAGCATTTACGAGAAAATTCATTAAATCATTTTATAAAAGCAATTGCGTTCAAAAATTGTTAGGTGTTACGTTTTTCATTAATCATATATTGTCATTGAAATTTAAATAGCTACACTGGATATATTTCCGCAAACTAGTTCCGTTTGAGAAAAGAATCATTCCATATCCATTCTCTATAACTGGACCCCCGGAACTACTCAAGTCTTACCACAGTGTATGACACTATTAGCCAATTTGCGGGGTTCTTTTCAGATTTTTTTCTGTTATACATAACAAAAACACTAGGTATAATAGAAACTTATTTCAAAAACAAAATTATATTTTCTATGAAAAAATATTTTCCAAATTTACAGTAGTCATCTTGGTATAAGTAAAAGAATTTGTATACATCCTCAATAAGTATTAAAATTTTACAATTTGTAGGTGTAAGTAAGTATATACAACAATAAACAATTTTAATTTGAAAAATACATATCATATCACTTGGTACAACAAATAAAATAATACGATTATAAAAATATCATCTAATAATACTTTAATTTGTCAGTTAAAGAAGAGAAACATTTCAATTCTCAAAATCATAGAAATTTAATAAAAATAAAAATATATTTAATAAAATAAAAATAAAACAATGAACTAAAGACAAATCAAATCAAATAAATTAAATAATAAAAATTACAATTCTTTACAATTATTGACTTTTCCTTGTTGTTTTTGAAAATTCAGATGCGATATTATCATAATCGGTAAAATGGCTGTCACTATCATAATACGCATAATCATAACTTTTATCATCGGTGTCAGTATTCACTTTTTTATTCAACTGTTTCGTTGTTTGTTGTAATAGTGATATTGGTTTGAGTGTGGTGCTACTACTTGTAAATGCTTTTGAATTTCTTGATACAGAAAATGGTCTAGGTGAGTCATTATTATAGGTTGATTTTTCTGTATTTGATTTAAATTGTTGATTATTATAATTTTCATTTCGTCCGCCGCTAGCAAAGTTAATGCTATGTGCTGTTTTTAATGTTTCATGATCATCGCCAGATCTTGATTTAGATTTTGGATTGTATGTTGTTGGTTTGTTTTCATAATATTGATTATTATAATTATAATTATATTTTTCAGTTGAAGTATAGTTATAGTAATCATTTGTAAATGGTTGTTGTTTTACTGTACGATTATTAAAATTGTTTTGGTTGTTATTGTTGACTCCTGTGTAACTTTGTGTATATTGCTGTGTAGAATCATATGTAGTTTTCTTGTCATTATTATTATTGAAACTTGATGACGACACACTTTGTCTTTGTTGTTTTCCAGCATCGTAATTATTATATTGTGGTGGTGCTAGTGTAGTGGTCGTTGTAGGTACAATCCCTGAATTATAATTATTTGTTGATTTTTGTTCACCATAATAGGTTTTACCTTGTCGATTATCATAATTCCCTGAATATTGTTGTGTTGTAGTAGAGATATCTGCAGCATTTGTGTTATAATTGTTATTATAATAGGTTGTTGCTTTCTGCCTTTGATTATTATTGTTGTAATTGTTGCTATATTGTTGAGTGGTGGTACTAGTAGAAACACGAGGAGAATTATAATTAAATTGATCATCTTGATAATTTGTTGATTTTTGTTGATTTTTATAATAAGTTTTTGATGTTTGTTTTCCTGTTTGTTTATTTGCATCAAAGCTTCCATATTGTTGAGTGGTGGTGGTGCTAGAATCTTCTACATTATAATTATTATAATTATTAAATGTACTGACATCTTGATGATTTGTTGTTTTTTGATAATTATTGTTATAATTGTTCGAAGTTTGTTGTTTTCCTTGCCGATTCGTATCGTAGTATTGTTGCGTTGTTGTTGTTGTTGATGAAACACCTCCTACATTATAATTAAGATTATCACCTTGATAACTAGTGGATTTTGGTTTATTATAATAAGTTTTTGTTGTTTGTTTTCCTTGACGATTATAATTTAAATTTTGTTGTGTCGATGCTAATGATGATCCACTGTTTGCTGCATTGTAATTAAATGTGTCTTGTTGATTGTTGTTATAATAATTATTGGTTTGTTGTATGGGTTTAACTGTGGTGGTACTTGTTAATTTTTCATTAAAGTAATTATTATTTTGTTGAGAATTAAATGGTGATGCTGTTGAATAATAATTATTGTTGTTATTATACTGTTGAGTTATATAATTTGAATTATTATTATTCACTGTTGGTGGAAATATCGTAGATGATACTGTATTTGTGTAATAATTACTAAATGGATTACTAGTTGTCGTTGTTGTTGGTCGTTGTACTTTATATGCCTTTTCGGTTGGTTTTTCAAACGGTGCTGGTGCTGGTGTACTGGTGTATTGGAATTCATTGTAATTTGAATTGTATTTGAGGGTTGTTGAGGTTATGTAACTTTGACTGTCATAATATTGAGTAGATTGTTGATTATCATACTGTGCATTAGGTACATATTTATTTGAGCTACGTGAATTTATATTTACTACTGCTGATTCGGTAGTACTTGGATTTGTTGAAAATCGACTTTTTTGCCTAAATGATGAGTCTCGATTGTAGGTTCGTCCTTGTTGTTGACGGGCTTTATAATTATTTAGAGCTGTTGTGTATTGTTCGTCTGTTAATGTAGTTGATGTTGGTTTATTTGTTGTTGGAGAATAATTGATTGGTTGATTTCGATATTGGTTTCGACTATTTACAAAACCACTTGGTTTAAAAGTAGTTGGTGCTTGTTGTTGTTGACTATATTGATCATTTTGGTAAACTGCTTTTGTTTGGATTTTCGTTGTTGTTGTTGTCGTTGGAGCAATGGTACTAGTAGCTACAGTTGTAGGCCTTCGTATTATTTTCCTAATAGTTTTTTCTTCTTTAGGAACGTCATTTCGACTATGCCCAGTGTTATCATAGTTTTCATAATCATCTTCTTTGCCACCATTTTGATTATTGAAAAAATTTGAACTACTCGATCCCCGGAAGATTTCACGATCATTTGAATATTTCGGTTGATAATTTGATTTAACTCTTTGATTATTATTGCCTTGAATGTTAAACTCCGCTTTTTGATTGACTTGATTTTCTTTTTGTAAACGAATATCTCCGGAATCGGCACGCTGCAAATGGAACGCAGATTCATCTTCATCAGTGTATGCGGCAGCAGCTTTCGTCTCAAAACCTATTGAATAAATTTTTTTAAATAATAAATAAAGCTAAATTTGGAACTCTCTTAATACGTACCAGAACCAATTCGATACAGATCGAAATTATCGCTAGAATAATATAGTGTCGACGCTTCACAATCAACATCATCCCAATCAGCACAAATTTGGGAATCTTGATCAAATGCTGTACCATTTGGACACAAGAATCGGAAATCTTGTACCTTTAAAATACAAAGATTAGCATAATTAGAGTTTATCGTGCATCTTTCATCTGTATAATCTCAAATGCACCAATACTTACACCAATGCCTGCAACTTTTACGCATACATGAAACATTTGACATTGTGTTTCAGCATCGGCATAGTAACCCCCTAATATTTTGTCACGGCAAGAAAACGCAGTATTTGGCATACTTTCCAAGCTGTAGGTCGGATACGGACGATTGTTGAAGAATTGGCCGGAAACATAATTGCTCACTGCAAAATTATAACGATACAAAAATAAGTATTCTAATTAGATATTTGATTGAAGTAGTTTAAAAACCATTTTCGTTAATTTAAAATTCAAATTTAAATCTGCCACATTTAATAGATAATGTAGGATTGTTATACAACACAACAGTAGCAAAACAAACCTATAAGACCTCCTTCTCATACATATTGCTTAATGTATACATATGTACTCTCTCATACTCGTGGGAGATCTACTATGCGATCTATATTACATTACTATACAATATTATATTTTTTCTGAAGGTTTCCGAAACTAAAGTAAAAAATTATAAAAAATTTTACGAAAATTTGAAATATTTTATTAACTTAATAATTATAATGGATCTTAATGGGTCAAATACCGATTCATTCTACACAAAAATTTAAGAAAAGAGCTAAAATTATTGATAATTATCAAATATTGCTTTGCCTTTCTGTGGGTTACTGATTTTAGGATATTTGATTGAAAAGTTGGTACAAATGACAGATAACATTATTTTTTTATATATTTAGGTAATAATAACTTGGAAGCTTGAGCAGCTCTACTTTATGGTGATCCGAAAAAGCGGACAGCTTCAGTCACAACCAGGTGCACCTCTGAGTGGAGTGACGGTTGTTGGAATATTATCATCAATGTGTCGGTGGGTGGCTATTAATAATATTCTGCAAATGTTGGTCGATTAATAGCTGTAAAACTTGTTGAAAACCATGACTTGAAATCATAATTTTCTCATTAAGTACTAAACGCGCACGTTCTGCAGAATCCTGCTCCATTTCTGAAGTGGGCAAACCCATCGCATCTGAAGAGAGCAGAATTTGATTTCGGTTTTAATTATTTCATGGAGCTAGAGGGGGTAATAATCAACATGGACGAAGGACCTGAAGACTGACCTGCTCTCATGCTATACAGCAAGTGATCCGAAACACCCGGCTACATGATGATGCTCATTTCACGCCCAGAATGATGACAGATCAAAGCAAACAACCTCTTGTATTAAAAGCTTTTTACCAATTCCCCTCTCGCCCCAGTATCGTCAGTTTGATTTGAGGGCTATAAAAAGTATACAACTTCCCCCATTACAGCGGAATCGGTAGAAATCCAGAATCCCTACGAAACACCAAACCCTCGCTTTGAACAACTAGGTACCCAAACCAGACACTCAACAAGATTATTCTGCTTAGCTCACTATCTAGCTGTACAAATTTGAGAAGATATGTGCACAAGTCTTCACTAAAAAGAAATTACGAGAGAAGCATATTTGGGAGAATAGCGTTTTCATCTCGTTTGCTTGTCAAAACCCCTCCTTTTGCTGAGAATCCAGCGTCAATTATTGACCGTCGACATGATTAATAAAACAAACCTAAGATGTTAGTTTTAGGTAGAACGTTGTTAATAAAGAAATAAACAAAATTTTTGTTCGTCAAAGTGAGGAGTAACAAACGTATAATTTTATTTATTTCAAAAATGACTTATTTTTACAAATAATTGTCCACTTATATTCTGATTGGGTTTTATTAGCAAGTATATGACTACGTTTTTTATTTACTGTTGATAACTCCTTTTTAGTCGAAATACGTATTTATAAAATACAGATAATTGATCGAAGAATTTTGATATTTAATTTCGAAAAGCTAAACTATTTTTAAATTTATCTTTGACAATCTTTTTATAGAACAAAATATGAATATAGTTGAAAAAAAAACATTATGATATTAATATTCTTTACTTATTTATATAATACTAGCTAGCTTATACCCGCCGCTTTGCTCACGTTTATCGTAACGAGATCAAATACATACACCAGTTTTTAAGTCTAATCATAAACTTTTAACAAAAAATATCAATATCAAAATCGGTCCAGTAGTTTTTGGAGCGTGCTGCTTGATCAAACAAACAAATAAATAAATAAACAGACATTACAATTTTATAATAGTAGAGATTTATATATACAACATTGGTCGCGGGCCGGATGAATATTTATGCGAGGACTTGGTCCGCGGGAATTTGGTGACCGCAGTCCTAAATCAAAACGGACGGTAGAAAAAGATAGTACGCGCTCCATAAATCCACTTCTACAAAATTTGTTGCAAATTTTTCACTTTTAGCTTCTTCGAAAAAATTTTGTCTGAAAAAATTTATTCCGTCAATAAACTTTTTGGGAAATGCAAAAATGATTGGGCTATTAATTACAGTTTTATCATATTATTAACCGACTTCAAAAAAGAGGAGGTTATCAATTCAGTTGTATTTTTTTAAAATGTTTGTTACGTCAGAACTCCGTCATTTATCAACCGATTTGGAAAATTCTTTTTCTGTTTGAAAGGGTATTCTCTCTAGGTGGTCCCATTACCAAGGAATATGACCAAGTCATATTCTGGCGAGGGAATCCCATGGAAATCGACGAAAATCCTCATTTTATATGTATGATCACAGATTTCTCCGACAATTGTGGATTGATTTTGAAAATTCTAATTTTGTTTCAAAGGAGAACTCACTAAAAGTCGAAAAATAAAAAACATTAAAAAAAACCGACTTCAAAAACAGAAAAAGTCACTACATTAAAAAGCTAAAAATAACAAAATACAGATTTAATTCAAAAGACAATTCTTGTCCAAATCTATTCCGTATAATTTTAATAAAATATTATTATTGGTATGTGCTACCTACTGATCGATTTGAAGTCGGTACCGTCCTCGGAGATGGTAAGAAGTTCAAACCGAGTAGTTAGCACATACCACTAATAATATTTTATTAAAATTATAGGTAATAGGTTTAGACAAGAATTGTCTTTTGGAATAAATCTGTATTTTGTTATTGTAGTATTTGCGATATCTGTTAGTTAAAAGTTCAACGTAGTACGACTGGTAATAACGACACTTAAGTAATTGCCATTAACACTTGTACTAAGTTTAAGCCGGCAAAATCAATTGGTAGTGTACATTATACATTAATGGCCGGCCTAAGCATTTGTAATTATATTATAGAGGGCAGTTACGTGCAATTATTATGATCACGTAACAATCAGGCCTGGTCCTGTAGACATGGAAATAATATATATAGAGTAGGCAACTCATAGGCGCGCGTTTAAGTGGAAACGTCCCGTCAATAGAAAGAGAATAGCGTAGGTTGAGCTATCTATTTTTAGTGACTAATATATAACGTAGAGATAATATATTCTCTATGATATATAATGGCTATATATCATAGAGTATATATTATCTTTATGGTATCATTAAAATCTTTATGCTATGAATACTCATTAAAAAGAGATAGCTCAACTTACGCGTTTCTCTTTCTATCAGAGGGACAACTTTTGACTCGGCTTGCCTACTCTATAAACAGTCTGTTTTCAAAAGCATTTCTAATAGGGAATCAATGTTAAATAAATAAATAAAATATGTACTATAAAACCATACATACATACACATACATACAAACATCTACTGCTTGTGTTATGATGTTTAATTAATGTCATTTAAGAGTGGGGATTTAGTGATGCCCACTTAATTTATAATATTATTATTCATTACGTATGTACACACACTACAGACTACAACCCCCACTACTTTTATTTCTTTATGAAGCATTGTGTAATTATTATAGTAAATAATATTTAACATTGATTTTCTATTAGCAAAGCTGTCCAAAAGAGGCGGTATATTATCTCTATGCCTGTAGATGATCCGGCTACGGTACGAGCCGCCATTTATGTGGTCAACGAGTCCACTTGTATTTTTAACCTCGATGGGTAAAAATTGCTGTAGGAACCTTTTCTCTTATTAATTTCAATATGCAAAGTATGTTTTTAGCGAATTTCCTCCAAAAAAGTATTGTTTGGATGTTATTTATTTTGTTTAATAAAATTATATTCTGTTAATTTAGACAATCGTGTTGAATTATTTGAATTAGTTTTACAATATCTGCAAAGATATTACAGTTATTTTTAGCTGTTTTTTTGAAGTTGGTTTTTTTAAAAAGTTTTTTGTGTATGTAACATAAACTGTATATAAAGATGTATAATTTAATACTGTGTATATAACAGTATAGATGTATAAGGTATAGATGATTAATCATAATTTGTGAACTTGTGAGAGTATATAAACATAATAACTCTCACTTTTTTTTCATAATTTGTACCTATGTATAAATATTTACTTATATATGTTATTAGTAGGAATGTATTTTTTCATTATGGGAAAAAATGTATATTATAAAATGTATAATTTAAAATTAAAAGTGACTTATTACAATAATCATTATATTATTGTGTTAATTGCATAATATTCATTACATCATCATCATCATCATATAAGATAATTTTTATATGCTTGTATGCTAATTTTTATTTTTCATGCCATTTTTTCACATAGGTAGGTACCTACAATTTTTTTAACAAGTGTTGGAAGAAGTGTTGGAGAAAATATGCCATTTAACATGTTGAATGATTGAAAATTTTTACAGATTTTCATTGAATATTTTCTTATAAATTGTTAAACTCGAAAGAGCAATTTCTGAGAAAATCTAGAAAAATCTAAATAAAACTAGTAGACTTGGATTCCACTTTCATTTGGTCAATTTAGACGGAGGCGTATAAGCTTTAACATGACATGTTCTGTTAAAGATTAGCTTGACGTGGGTAATTTTTAATGCTCGTGTAAACAATATATTTCTACAAACGGGAGTTTTTACGGACGTTTTTGTAACGCTTACATGGTTGTTCCTAGTCTTAAACTAATAAATAGTGTGTTTTTGTTGGTGATTATAATATTTAAATATGATATGCAAATGTTTTAGCGCTTTCACATCAGTGATCTATGAACATTAAACAATTAATCTGTATATTAAACTACGTAGTCTATATATAGATAGGGGTAGTATCTGTTTAACAAAGAAGAAGAACAAACTTTATATAGAATTAAAGGGTAATCATATGAATTTACATCTACGAATTTATTTAAAAGTTCCGAGTATAAAGAAAATTGGTGCCTTAATAATAAGAAAGAGGGGTACCGCATACGGGTCCCTAGCACCTAGACCAAGGGGTCCTCTGAAATTGGTGCCTTAACAAAGAAGGGAGTTGGAATACCGAATTCACTAGCTCAGAGCCTATCTTAGGAGTTCCAAGGACTGCATGTAAACAGGTGATTAACGAGTGGTCAAATGCTAAACAACGTGATCACTGGGAAAAAGTACCGCGGCAAGAGCTCGGGAAGGTACTGCTTCAAAGTGCAACAAAGAGGCTATCTCTCAATACACTGAGGCTGAACAGGATGCAACTGCGGATGGTTACCGGATTCATTATCGGGCATTACTCTCTGCGAAAGAATCTGCACACAATGGAACTCCATAACGGGTCCATTATGTGCAGATTGTGTGGCAAGGAGGAAGATACATCAAGCCACATTATCTTTGACTGCGAACCTCTAGGTTACAGCAGATACAGGATATTCGATGCATCTCACCCCGAATATATGAACCTTTCGGGAGGAACTGATAAGCAAGCTCCAGGCTATTGCCAACATATGAAAGAAGCCAATTTTGCCGGACTGCAATAGAAGTGCAATAGTTTCTACCCCGATATTAATCAATCAATTAATCAAATTGGTGCCTTAACAAAATGGAGCAGTATGGATTTATGGACCAAGCTCTCAAATGGTTTCATTCTTACCTAACAAGAAGATCACAAAAAGTAAAAATTGGATCATCTCAATCCGTTTTACATCCCATAACGTGTGGAGTGCCTCAGGGTAGCGTGTTAGGACCGCTTTTATTTGTAATCGATCTACCCCAGCACATACCAGCATCCATTACTCAATTTGCCGACGATACGAGTATAACGTTGTAGGAAATTCGGTTACTGAAATCCAAATCATATTCAACAACGTCCTAGAAGAATCCGAGCAATGGTTTAAAAAAATGCTCTATGCCTAAATGTCAAGAAGACAAAAATCGTTAATTTCACCAGAAATAATGTCAACCCTCAACATGAAGCACATGGTAAACCTTTAGAATCTATCAGATAGGTCAAATTTCTAGGATTTTATGTTGATAACAAACTATTCTGGGACACGCACATAATACACACACGTAAAAAAGTGGGTAAGCAGATTTGTCTATTGCGTAACATCTCACAGAACACTGACCTACAGACAGCAATGGCCGCGTACTGCGGATTAGTGTATACCCAGCTTAAATATACCATCATATTTTGGGGTAACTCTACAGATTTCTGTAATCTATTTGTATTGCAGAAAGCAGCAGTGAGAGCTACATTCCAACTACCTAAAAGAACCTCATGTGCACCATATTTTAAAGACAACAGTATCCCAACCGTACCGTCCATTTACATCTATGAAGCGTCAGTTTTCGTAAAGAAAAACAATGATCTATATAAAAAAGTGAGTGACAAATCAATTGTCTAGTTACAAAACATACATCATAAAAAGTGTCTACCAAAGCTCCATAAAAATCTTTAATTTCCTACCTGATAATTTAAAAGTGCTGCCTTTAAATAGATTTAAATGAGAACTATGGACAATATTAGTTGAAAAATGCTATTACGATCTAAAAGCAGTTTACTGTGATATAAACTGTAAATATTATACGACTTATTCAAAATCTTGTATGATATACCTGATTAAATTTTATTATTATTATTATTAATAATCAGTCTATATAGGTTTAGCAGTTATTTTTATATACTTTTTAGGACATTTGATAATAATTTTTCAATGGAGGATATGCAAGAATTCTATACCTTTGCATGTTACAAGTTAAAAATTCACTTTTAAATTAGTCACAAATGTCAGTTTTAAATTACAAGTTACATTCTAAAGGAGCAAAGAAAGCTGTGTGTTCAAACAAAAACGAAACGTCTTACTTGTAGTTTAGAGAGTATTTATACTTAAGGTTGTTGTGAAGAAAATCCAATTGAATGACAGGTTCTTCAAAATTTGATAGCTTATTATTTCAATTATAAAAAATATCCTGTCAAAGTTTGAACTTGATGTTTTTAGGTTTTGAGTAAAAAAAATGTTAAAGTTACGATTTTTAACAGATTTTTACGTAGCTTAAATGGACTCGGCGGTAAAAACATTAATATAAAAAACTATATCTCGACCACCAGAAATGTCATGTTTATGAAAAACTGTCATAATAATTATCAAAGTTTTATAAATACCTGGACCAAATTTCAAAACAATTCTGTTTTTGGTTTCTGAGATAATTAAATTTATAAATAAAAAAAAAGGTACTAAAGCAACTTTTATTTTAGATTGTCAAAGTAGGTTTGGCAACGTCAGTGTAATTAAAATTAAATAAATAATTATTAATACAAATTAAAACAAAAAATGATAATTAAATTATTATTAAAATAATTTTTTTTATTTTTATTTTATTTGATAATAATTTTATTATATTTCAAATTTTGCCCCTATTCCTAGAACATTTGTTTGTATTTTATAAATACGTATTTCGACTACAATGTAGTCATCATCAGTATGAATTAGCTAATCGTAACTATCTCTGGGATATGGATTCAGAGATAGTTACGATTAGCTAATTCATACTGATGATGACTACATTGTAGTCGAAATACGTATTTATAAAATACAAACAAATGTTCTAGGAATAGGGGAAAAATTTGAAATATAATTTCAAAAAAACCTAGAGTTCTCTTTGATTATTTTAATAATCTTTAATAATTTTATTAATAATTAATAATTTAAAAAATTTTCTAACCTAGTGAGAATTCGTGTATTTTGAGTTACACGAATTTTACCAAAAATTTTGGTTGATTTACCCCCACCACTTTCATAACAACCTTAATATTTCTTTATACATTTATAAAAAATCTCCAGTTAAGTAGCATTTAATAGATATATTATATTTAATTATATTTAACACTATTTTTTCCAAGCATTAAACTCATAAAAACATTATTATTTGTTTAAATTTACTATTGTTGCTTAACACATATTATTTATAATAACAATAGGATGGATTATAATGTGTCTGTTTGTCCATATAATACCTAATTATGTAATCTTTTTTTTATTATAATATGCAGAAAAACACACAACTTTTAATAACCTATATGTATAACCTGAACTCATTATTATAATAATTTAAATAATTCATTACTATTAGTAGCGGTTTTAAATAACTATTTTGTATTTTATCAATTTTGTAAGTAATGGAAGAAAGCGACTGTCGACTGTCTATTATTTAAAACAATTTATAGACCGTGATGTCTCAGAAACGGAGGTAAAACCCTCATTATTATTATTTATTTATTATTATTTAAAACAATTTTTAAATTGGGAATATTACTTCTTTATAACTAATTTATCCAATATTATTCCTATTACATCAAAACAAATCCACTCAAATATTTGATCCTATCTGACTAGACTAGACAATATATCTAATGCGGGAAAATCTTGATTGCTCGATTTGTTTAAATTTTAGTATAAATACTTTTAAAATATGGAAAAACTTTAAGTTAAAATATTTTTTCGATGAACATTTTCTTGTTAAAGTCAACGTCACATCAATAAGAAACAAACTCACTTTTTGAGATCAAAACAGATATTATGTGAGATCTCATTACACAAGAGATGAGAGTTGTCATTCTTTCATTCTTTTTAACCTGACTTCAAAAAGAAGGATGGTTCTCAATTCGTCTGTATTTTTTTTTTTAATGTTTGTCACCTCAGAACTCCGTCATTTATGAACCGATTTTGAGTTTTTGTTTTAAAAGGTTTGATTTCAGATTGGTCCCATTGTCACCAAATCGCATTCTGGTGAGGGGATCCCCTGGAAACCGACGAAAATCCTCATTTTGTATGTGATAACCGATTTTTGCGAATTTTATTTTATTTTTTTAAAGGGTATACTCATTCATAATGGGAAAATAAGAAAATTTTTTAAAAACCGACTTAAAAAAAATTTTTTACAACAAAAAACCGAACCCAAAAAAAAATTTTTACAAAAAAAAAACAAAAAAACTGAACATCTGTTATGAAAAAATGCACTAAAAATAAAAAAAATAAAAATATTTTGATCCAATATTTGATTCCAAGAGCCTTTTGCTCTCACAATGTAATTTTTGATTGTACCATTGTCTTCATTTGCATTTAATAGAAAACATAAAAAATATTTTGACAAAATGGAAACTCGACTTCAAAAATCAAATATTCGAAAAAAAAAATGCACTAAAAAGTAAAAAATAATTTGTTACTCTTTTGTCAATTTTAGTTCACCTAAGCAAAAATTTTAAAATGTACAATTATTGTTATTTTTGGAGGCGGTGTCAGCATAGAGAAATTCACATAAAATTTGGACACCGCCTGCAAAAATAACAATATTTGTACATATATATTTAAAAATTTTTGCTTAGGTGAACTAAAATTGACACAAGAATAAGCAATTATTTTTTACTTTTTAGTGCATTTTTTGTTTTAGAATATTTGATTTTTGAAGTCTGGTTTCCATTTTG
This sequence comes from Nineta flava, assembly GCA_963920215.1. Lineage (NCBI taxonomy): Eukaryota > Metazoa > Arthropoda > Insecta > Neuroptera > Chrysopidae > Nineta > Nineta flava. Next base: position 22,947,075 of record OY986044.1, read on the forward strand.
TCAAAATATTTTTTATGTTTTTTATTAAATGCAAATGGAGACAATGGTACAATCAAAAATTACATTGTGAGAGCAAAAGGCTCTTGGAATCAAATATTGTATCCGATTGGATGCAGATTGCACGTGAAACTTGAATGAACACTTGAAACTGACTCTGTGTGTAAGGATGTACGAGCACTAGATATAATTGGACTAGATATTTTATAAATGGACTATTATACAATTCTTCAAAATCTTATATGGTACATTCATAAAGGTCCACAATAATGTTTATTATTTTTTGTCGTAAGTTAAATGGAGAAAATTCCTAAAAAAGATATTTAAGAAACAAAAACTAAAATTTCGGGTAATTAAGCTACCGCCAACAGAAATTAAATCTACCCGAAATCTTAGATTTTTCCTTAAATATCTTTTTTTCCAGGCCCACCATACCGGAATTTTATTGGATCAATCTCTTTATTAATATTTCTATTTTCTATTGAAAATTATCAAAATATGTCTGCATAAGAGCATTGCATTAAAACTCGAACTATAGCATTAAATAATTAAATCAAGACCCCCGTAACCGTCCCTAAAACTTTTATATTTGATTTATATGCACTTCAACTACATGTAAAATAAATCAAGCCTAAATATTTTTAAAGCTCCAGTGCTCGTACATCCTTAAAGATTAATAAACTGTATACCGACCGTTTGATATATATAATATATAAAAAGTACCTACAATACACAAACTTGTGGTCTTAAACGATACGATACAAAATAAATGTAGGAATAAATAAAAAATGGAATATCACAACACAAATGTTATTATTTGAATCACACTTAAATCAAATAGTAGGTAAATAGTGAATTAAAGTAAGTATTAAAGTGAACTTACAACATAAAAGTATGAGCGGTAACACAAAAGAACACCACTGAATCATGTTGAATGCACAAATCAAATTGAAACTAAAACTAAAACTATACTGGTCGTTAGTAAGACAAATATTATTATTCACATCTTTCATAATATAATATGTATAATATGTATAATATTGCAAAAAGAAGAGGTGATTTTCTATGAAGAGTGAAAGGATTTTGAGGTGATTCGTTCGCGAAGTGGGGCCATGGCCCTACCGTCATCAACCAACATCTTCTTATAACATCATCATCTTCACATTATTTTATATTTCTTTACTTACTTTAACACGATCTTAATATTTTTTATACTGAATGGCATCAAAATTGAAAAATTTTACATTTTGGTACATAAGGAAATTCAATAATGGGGACTTTTAGAGTATTATTAAAACTAATAACATTTTTCAGTCAATCTACCTGCCGGTTGATCATATGCATCACGCAAAAACTATTAAACCGATTCTGATGGGCGTCGATTTCCCTTGTGAAACATTTATTACACCGTATTCACTCCGAGCGCAACCGTACTCAGCGCCATGCGTGGTCAAAAAAACAACATCATGACCAAGGACAATATATAAAAACCATAGACGTTTAACTAAAAGTTACACTTAATTTAGCTTTTACATGTTGTTTATTTAATTAAATTAATTATTTGTGTTAAACGCCTATGGTTTTTTATACACTGTCATTGGTCATGAAGTTATTTTTTTTACCACACATGGCGCTGAGTACGGTTGTGCTCGGAGCGAACACTCACAAATGGTTTTAATAATTTTGTATTGTATTGACATTTTAATGACTTATTTCACTCAAAATCGGTAAATGCAATAAAATAATTTTTAAGTTGGGAAGGTATCAAAAAAAGTGTAGCGTTAGGTAACTTTTAGATGAAGTAAATGTGTTTACACATCAATTGAAAAAGTGCATAATATTATAATCAATAATCAATTACTGTAGAAATACAATCGTAGAAAACGTAGCAAAAAACCATTTGGACGGGAAATAACTACGTTAAGCTAAATAATAAGAAGTATCAGAGATCAAAGAAGGAAGGAAGGCATACCTTTCAAATCCATTTTAAATTTCAAACCCATTTTATATACCTTTTAATTTAAAGCTATTTTGAACTAAACGTACCTACATCTTGATTTTAATAATTTTCAGTTTACATTTAATAAATATTAGTTCGAAACATAAAACAATGGTGTTAGTGTGTGTACCACAACTATATGTATGTAGATGTAATTAACGGTTTCCTTTAATAGTTCTGCGGTAATATTAAGGTGTACCGACCATATGTAGTAAATATTTTAGTATTATAGTACGTGGAATGTAATATGATTAACTGTATACATATGTTTTTCATTTTTCAACATTCATTTTAGCGAATTTCCTCTACAATTGGCGATTTTCGACATCTAGAAGGTAGGATCGATGGACATTTGAAGAAATATTTTGCAATCGGTACAACATCCAATAGCTAGCTCTATTTCCTTAATTAATAATAAAAAAGTTATAAACAAAAAAAACTTGAGTATATATATATATATAAATTTTGACAAAAGTGGCATTCACTATTTGCGAAGCAGTCAGCGAAACAGTCAAAATTCGCGAAGCGATAGTCACTAATCGGTACTACCAAAAAAATTCAATTTCAAAAAAAGTGGTGCTGAAATTTTTCTATTTTCGGGATTAATGAAGTTTTTTTTCTTTTATTATTGACATTAACGCAAAAAGTTATTTGAGAAAGTTATGGATAATTGTATCAACTTCAAGAAAGTTCTCTACACAATTTTTGCCAGCCGCACGGTTATGGAGATAAATCACAAAAATTAATTCACACTTAATTTCAAAAAGGCGGCCGTTATAACACCCTTACTTCCTGCAAACTGACTTTTTCATTCATGGCTGACCTCCCTGCGAAATGAAAAAATAGCGTTCTACCCAAAATTTGTAGGCCTTTTTTGATGCACCATTTGTCTATTTATATTATTTAAAACGTTAAATTTGTCAACCTTCTGTTGATGAAAGGAAACCATTTTTGGACGATATCATCTACCTGTACATCATGTACAACACTGTACATCGTGTGCAAGTAATACAATTTAACAGCTCATTCAGTACACTAATTGGTAAGAAAAAAAATTCTGTTGAATATTTTGAAGCAAGCACTCAGTAATGGAAGTGGAAGTCGAAGTATCTAAAGGTGGGTCCACATATACGCGCCACCAACATCGAGCGGAGTGCGCGCCACTCGCCTTTGGTTCGTTGGAATTGTTGATTTCAACGAACCTCCAGCGATCCATAGGAAACCCACGAACATTTGTAATGAAAATTATTGAGAATAATTTTTTTGATCCAACTCACATTTTAATTATGAAATAAAAAAATATTAAGTAAAATATTACGGAAAATATTTAACAAAACAATATTTTTCTCCTTGCAAAAAGAAGGAGTTTTTTTTTTTTTATGAAAGAAGTACAAAAAGAAAATATAGCTCAATTTTTTTTTTCTTAAACTAAGTTTTTTTTTTAAGTCGAAAACTGATAATAAGATTAATAGTTGCTTTTGATTTAAAGTTTTTCTATTTTTAAAAAAATCAAAAATTGAAAAAAAATTATTACATATAATTTAATTTTAATCAAAAGTCATACAAATTGAATGTTCTTCAAAATAACATAAATAGATCACAAATAAATAATTTTGTAAAAACAAGATAATTTTTGTAAACAAGTAAACATAAGTAAGCTAGCTTACAGTAATGTATCATAAAATTTGTGTATAGATTTTGAATTCACACTGGCCGTGTTCATTAAGTCGCTGGTTGAATATCAACCAAGCGGGGTGTGACAATGGGTCAAATCCAAGGAGAGGTATAATTTTTAATTAATTTTATAAATAGTCTGAACACTCCGACTACGTCCATGGGTGTTGATATACTAAAATATTCTAGAAGCCTCTATGCGAAAATATATTGTCAAAAAAATATTTATTCAAAAAAAAAAAAAAACAATCATATTCTAGAACAACCCATGCCGGGTTGTATAAACCGGTGACCAGTGTTGATTCAAATCAGTTTTAAATCGTGTCTGATGAGTTTAATATCGACTATTATCTGTTAGTATCAAAGTTTAATATCGACTATTGTCTGTTAGTATCAAAGTTGAAATCAAGTATTGTCTGATTAGTTCAAAGTATATATTTGTTGTTCAATCCAGATCAAGTTAAAGTTGAAATTTGTACAAGTAATTTGATCAAGTAATTCAAAGTTTGACATTGTGTGAAAAAAATTAAAATAATTGTTGAAAAAGAAATTGGATAATCATTTTTTTTTAAGCAATAAAATCAGGTTTTTTTTTTTGTTTCGTAAAAACTTGTGTTTAATTTAATTTTTTTTTCTCTTTTCTTTAAACAAAAACGTGCGTGTTGTTTCAATTACAAAATATTTAGTAATATCTTTTACTAATATATTTTTTTTTGTTTTTGTCGAGTATCGGAATCATTGCAGGTTCGGGCAGCGCTCCTTTGAGGATAAAGAGAGCCAGGATACCGCGACAATATTCATATTGCAGTGAAGTTGAATCAATCACAAAAACCCGTTATTTAAGCTTGAAAATAATCTAAAAATATTAATTAAAATGTTTACATGTTTAAATGTTTCAATTAATATTAAAAAAACAATAGTCACATGCGCGCTAAAAACGACAAACCTTTCACGAACACGTCCAAATATGAACTGCGAACGTACAAAGTGTTCGTTGAAAAAACAGACTTCAGATGGATCGTTGTGCGCAATAAATAATAAATAATAATAAAAAAATGAATACATAATAAATAATATTTGTTAGTCTCATTTCAATCATTGACTGTTAAATATTTTCCATATTAACATCTATGTCTTATCCTGAATAGATAAGAACGATTCGAAATATTAGTCAGAAAAAAGAAATATGTAAATATTAGCCAGAAGTCACTTACACCGTTATACAAGATGCAAGTGTCACTCGAATTAAGATCAATTAACCTCAAAACCGCATGGACTATGCCTGTCATGTTTAAAAATCTAAGAACTGCAGACCATAGCTGACGAAAAAACATTGTATTCACTCACAACCGCAAAATGACTAATATCGATCACTTTTAGTTTACTCGAAGACGACGCGCGTTTCGAATACGAAATAAATTTCCATAGGCTCTTTGGGTTCAACCAATCAAATGTTGCTAGTAAGAGTAAAATTAAATGTTTGTTAATTTGGTTTGTTCAGTTTTTCGCTGCGTGAGTTTTTTCATCTTAAAATTCCAATGTATTGAATTGAGTAAAGTATTTTTGGTTCATTGTCACGCAAATTAATTTAAATTTTTGGATAGTACCTAATTATTAATACACTTAATAGCAAAATTTTATGGAAACGGCTATAAATTAACTAATAATTGATATTCAAAATTGATTACATTTAAATATATTCGATCATAAAACCTATTTTGACAAAATGGAAACCCGACTTCAAAAATCAAATATTCTATAACAAAAGATGCACTAAAAAGTAAAAAAATAATTGCATATTCTTGTGCCAATTTTAGTTCACCAAAGCAAAAATTTTTAAATATATATGTACAATTATTGTTATTTTTGGAGGCGGTGTCAACATAGAGAAATTCACATAACTTTTGGACACCGCCTCCAAAAATAACAATAATTGTAAATAACAAGAATATGCAATTATTTTTTTACTTTTTAGAGCATCTTTTGTTATAGAATATTTGATTTTAGAAGTCGGGTTTCCATTTTGTCAAAATAGGTTTTATTTCTCGCTTTTTAGTGACTTTGAAGTTCTATAACTGATTTTATTTGTCTAAATGGGTAGACCTACTAAACGACCAACTAATTTTAAGTGAATTTTAGTGAACACTTTTTTTTACCCGTTTTTTTTTTTTTTTTTGTAATTTTTAGTGCATTTTTTTATAACAGATTTTCAGTTTTTTTTACAAGCATTTTGTTTTTTTTTTTGGGGTCGGTTTTTTTTTTGTAAAAAATTTTTTTGAAGTCGGTTTTTAAAAAAATTTTTTTATTTTCCCATTATGAATGAGTATACCCTTTCCAAAAAAAAAAAATTTCGCAGAAATCGGTTATCACATATAAAATGAGGATTTTCCTCAATTTCCCGGAGATCCCCACATCAGAATGCGATTTGGTGACAATGGAACCAATCGGGAATCAAACCCTTTAAAACAAAAAAAAAAATTCAAAATCGGTTCATAAATGACGGAGTTCTGAGGTAACAAACATAAAAATTAAAAAAAAAAAAAAAAAAATACAGACGAATTGAGAACCATCCTCCTTTTTTGAAGTCGGGTTAGAAATACGTTTACACGATATATTCTAGTAATGTCACAACTGTAGTCATTGATTTAGTACATACATAATAAATATATATATATATATATATATATATATATATATATATATATATATATATATATATATATACACGGTGGAGCGATATACCATACAGTTGTAAAAGTGTGGATGTGTATAGTCCAGCGAAACTGCACGTTTATTTGATGTAATAATTTATGTGGATAAGTTATCATTAGTTTTAGTTCAGTGTGTGGAATGCATTTGAATAAATGAATCGTATATTTATATTGTATTATATTGTAGAATTATTTGGAATAAAAGTTTGTTAAAGTTGATTGTATTTGTCTCACTTCTTCTATCCAGATACCATACCCCACAAACTGATATCTCACATTATTGTTGACATATTTGCCTCTTCCACTTAAAAAGCTAGCTATAGTAAATATTAATTAATCGAAAGTAGTGAAGTTCGCAAATCAAATGATTAGTTGAGAGCGTAGACTCCTCCTGTCGTGGTATCTTGGCTCTCTTTATTTCTCAAAGGAGCACTGCCCGAACCTACAACAGAATCCGATACTCGACAACAACAAAAATATATTAGTAAAAAGTTTTACTAAATATTTTCCAATTAGAACGACACGCACGTTTTTTTTTTAAGAAAAAAAAATTTAATTAAACAAAATTTTTACGAAACAAAAACCTGATTTTATTTGCTTTAATTAAAAAATGGCAATCCAATTTCTTTTTCAACAATTTTTTAAAATTTTTCAACACAATGTCAACTTTGAATTAATCGTACAAATGCCAACTTTAACTTAATCTGAATTGAACCACAGTTCATTACAAACTTTGAACTGAATCAAACAATAGTCGATTTAAAACTGATTTTGATCAGCACTGGTCGCGCCATTTTATACCTGCCATAGGTCTTTCTAGAACACAGTTGTTGATGTTTTGAAGAAATATTCTTTTGAAAATATATTTTTGCATGGGGGTTTCTCGAATCATTTAGTTTATCAAGAACCATGGGTGCAATCGGAGGATTAGATTATTTATAAAATTAATTAAAACTTATAATACTTCTCCAAGGTTTGAACCAGGAAAAAAATTCAACTTGTATTAGACTTTTGATTTTTAAATTAAATTATATCTGATATCAAAAGCAGTTATTATTTTCTTTTCAATTTTCGACTTTAAAAAAAACTTTATTTAAAGAAAAACAATAAATTGAACTAGGTTATTTTCTTTTTGCACTTAAAAAAAACTCCTTTTTCTAAGGAGAAAAATATTTTCCGTAATATTTTTTAATTATCTTTCTATCTGATAATTAAAATATGAGCTGGATCCAGAAAAATTATTCTCAACAATTTTCAATACAACACTCCTTAGCGCAATTTCAAATACTCTAATTTTAATAGATACATTTATGAATAATAAGTTCGCTGTGCTTGCTGGGGAAACTCTGCCCCAGACCGCCACCCCCAAACTTATTTCACCGGTATAAACCAGAACGTATGTATTCTCTCGGACAGTCAGGCTGCTCTAAAAGCCTTTTCTTGAACTGAGGTCACCTTAGGGGTATTCAAGGATTGTCTGGAGTAACTGCTGGAGTTGCCAAAACGGAACAATGTTAAATTTATCTGGGTGCCGGGTCACAGTGGTTTCGATGGAAACGCAAAAGCAGATACCTTAGAAGAGAAGGGGGTTGGAATGTCCTTCATAGGCCCAGAGTCTATTTTAGGAATTCCAAGGACTGCATGTAAACAGGTGATCAACGAGTGGATAAATGCTAAACACCGTGATCACTGGGAAAATGTATCACAGGAAAAGCTCGGAAAAATACTGCTTCGGAATGCAACCTAGCTGAACAGGAAGCAACTGCGGAAACATCTGCACACAATGGGACTTCACAACGGGTGCATTGTGTGCATACTTTGTGGCGAGGAGGAAGAAACATCCAGACACATTATCTTTGATTGCGAACCTCTGGATTGCAGCAGATACAAGATATTCGGTGCCTCTCACCCCGAATATATAAACCTTCAGGAAGACCTGATAAGCAAGCTCCTGGTCATTGCCAACATATAGAAGAAGCTTATCTCCTCAGACTGAAGTAGAAGGGGGAGTACAATGGATCAAGTGTAATACTTTTTAGACCCCAAGATATATCTATCTATCTATTTACCTATTTCACCCGTACGTTAAAAGAGAAATTCGGGTACACGGAAAGAATGAATAATGTCCTCGCCTAGCTCTACTTGCTTGAATATTTTTCATTAGAGATCCCCGTTTTTTCATTTTTGACAATTTTTTTGCTAATGTTTGTAAACCTTCTTCATCAAATGGAACCACATCCCGATCGGACCACAGTAAGTGCCTCATAATGGAGAGTATAGTTTTATAATAAATTAGTACAAATTTGTATTAAATATCGTATAAAATTTGTTTAAAATGTTTTAAATAGTATCATCACATTGTAACGAAACCAAATTTAAAAGTTATTTGGTAAAGAGCTTTTATATCCTGGTCTGAAGAGCTTCCATCTTTCGTTTTGGTTGCTCCGTACTTGGTTCGATAAATAACAATTGCTCATGCCCTGAAATGTACTCGGTTTTTTTGATTGTTTAAGCTACGATCTGTTAAGTTACTTCTAGTATATAGTGATGAACATGTTATAAGTTCATAGTAATAACAATAAATATTTTTTTCTCTAATTACAAGAACGGAAGAAGAAGATGATGAACCAAAACTCATTGATGAATATTATTTAGAAAGTTCATTAACCATATATACGGAATTTGTAGATGATACATATGAAATAAATGACAGTTCGATATTATGAAACATGTTTTATCTGATTTAATTAAAACTATCAAAGTATGTCTATCTACACCACTAAACTAATGGTGATTAACAATACAATTCAATAGACATAATATCAACTACATCAAATATAATGCCAAATTTTTAAATCAAATACAAGCAAAGCATGAATATGTTGTTTTGAAGGTGGAGTAGCAGATATTGTTTTTTTTTTTTTTTTTTGAAATGAAAAGTGTTTTAAAGAATTTTACCTTTATCTTTCTTTTTATTAAATACTAGCTAGCATTACACATTGCGGCTTCGTCCCAGTAAATTGTAGCGTCTAGGACTGATTTTCTAAAAACGCTGTGTATGTATTTATTTATAGTTCATAGGTTAAATATAAGGTTAAAAAAAACAACAATTAAAAAAACGGGTTAAGGGTTGATTTTCTAAAAAGGCTAAAACATGCATTTCCATATGTTTTGAATAGGCTGAATAATACCAATTTTCATGTCTTTATCTTACAGAACACAGCACTATCGGACAAACTCCCGTCTCCTATTTCACCCTCTTAAGGGTGAGTGTTTTCCAAAGACGCTGAAACCAGTGTTTTTTTTCAATTTATAATCCTTAAAGAGCAATTTTCTTATCTTCTACTCTTATCTGAAACTCTTATCTCCTACTTTACCCCTTTTAATAGCCTACATACCAATTTTAAACGGGATTCTTATACAAACTTTCATCACCTATTCCATCCCCTTAGGGGTTGATTGAAGAAACGCTCAAACATGTATTTCTTTATTTGTTATTAATAACCTTATAAAATAATTTCCATGTTCCTAACATAAAAAAGGGGCCCCAATACAAACTTTCACCTCTTAATTCCTTTCTTAATGCACCTCTGCACTCTCTAAGGAACATATATTCCATATTTCAAGTTCCTGACTTCAATAGTTTTGGTTAGGCGATGATGAATTTGGCAGTCAATTATACTAGTGGGGTGAGATAGTAAAAAATTATACCAAAATATTTCACGTCTGGCAACCAATGCGCCCTTTTGGATTCAGTTAGTACATGAGTAGACGAGTCTAAAAAGCCCGGGGCACAAATTTCTCCGATCCTCTAGCGGCGTTGATGACGTAATCAATATGGCCCCCAAATTTTTGTGATGCAATTCTACACTTCCCTATATAACTTGGGTTTGTACTTTGATATGAGCCTATATTGTTAGTGATTATTATTCAGGAGAAAACGCGCTTTCAAACGGTATATTTGACATTATCATTTAGGTTCATTATACCTGAAATATTTGTAACTTTATTAAAATTTTTGATTTTTATTTTGATTTTTTGAGACATTATACGTTAGACATTATGTGAAGGACTAAGGAAAAAAAATGAATTTGAATTTTTGACACCGTTGAGTTTTGTACACCGTACTATTTTTGGTATAATTTACACCACGCAAATATACCAAAAATAGTATTTTTGTGTACAAAATTCAAATTCATTTGTTTTCCTTAGTCCTTCGCACGAGCAATTTTTATCTACTAAGAGAAATAATTTGGTTGTTTAATTTCGGATGAATCTATTATGAGGTATTCTGACTACGCCAAGGGAACTTCATTTTAATGGGTCGTAGGAAATGAGGATTGACAAAGTATTTGTCAAATGTTTATCTTTGTATATGTTTGAAGGTTGAATAAAATATTTCATTTATTATATTAGAAAAAAATTAGAGAAAATATGCTTTTTGCACTTTCGGGACTAAAATAACAACTTTACTCCCTCCAAATAGGTACTAAAGTAGTACTTTTTTTCCCATGTGAGAAAAAGTAAAAAATTTGTTAAATAGAAATGTCATTTTAATTTTGTTGCTATGATACGTATTAAATTATTTTTTTCTACCATGGGAAAAAAAATCTACTTTTTCTCCAATGAGAGAAAAAGTAATATTTTTGTACCTATTTGGAGGGAGTAAAATTGTCATTTTAGTCCCGAAAGTGCAAAATATAGTATATTTACCTTGGGATTAAAGTGCCGTTAATCCCTTGAGCCCTCAGGAACAAACTCCACTCGCGAGGTTAAAAGATTCACTTTAGTACCATGGTTACTAAAGTACAAGTAGCCGAGCGGTCTAAGGTGTTATGTCTGCGCAGTATGCAGTACTTGGAAACTGGGAGGTTATGGGTTCGAATCCCGACATCGGCAGTTTGTCAATTATAAAAATTAAAAAAAGGGGCGGTTAATTGACTAAACTGTCGGCGTATAGACAAGAACGAAGTAACCGGTTATGCTTGAGAAGGTTTTCTGCAGTTTCCTTCACGAACTCCAGATTAATATCGGCATAGTTCCTATCATAGTCAACTGCAGCCGCATATCGTACCAATTCCTAGTCTACTCACAAATTCCTTCCACTCCACTCACATCCTCACTTCCTAAGGCATCACAATGGACCTTATGATCGAAGTGTAGCCCGTCCAGGGCAGCTTTTACAATCTACCTCTACCTCTAGTACCATGGTTAATGATATACTATTTGTTAGTCTTCGAAACCCATGTAATCCTTAATAAAATAAAGAGTGATTGAAAGTGTATTATATTCATTCTTATAACCGATTGTATCAAAAATAAAGTTTTTACCACACTCTGTACTGTATGTGTGTGTATAAATAAATATTTTTTCGATATTCTATTAAAACTTTCTGTATTATTTAATAATAATAATAATATTTTTATGTTGTATTAAATCTTACTAATAATTTTCAATTTGTTACAAAGGTATTTAAATGTATTTTTGTAATTGTGAGAATTTTTATTAAAACAAATTTTATATTAATGTGTTTTACATTCAAAATCATCTTCTTCTTTATTGTTTAAAAAACTGATCGTCTAAAAAACATACGTAACATACGTTTTGGATGGAGGTGAGCATATATGATTGTATCATGTAACTACATACATTATTATAATGGAGAAATTGTAAAAGTTGTTTTCTATTTGAAAATGTATTATAATATAAATCATAATTTAATCTTTATGTGTCTGAAAGTTTTGTAATATAATTTCGCTTGTTACGAAGGTCTTCCTGTTTAGGTAACAACTCCGATACTGTGAGCCCTCAACGAGCTTTTGGCTAGTGAGAGTTAGCAGCATCGAGGTTAGCAGCATCTTTCAGGATAATTCCTAAGATATTTTGACCTCAGGATACCCCTGCAATGTAATGCACATCATTGTATTTGAAGCGGCCTCAACAAATATATTTATAGTCTTTGCTTGTTCCCCCCTATCTTCTCCCCTGCCTACCTTGGGCCTCTGGATATCTTGTCCAGCGTGCTTACCGCTACGCCAAAGACGACTCTGACGTAAGAGCCAACGTTTTCATATCATTCTTATTTTTATTTGACAATATTACATGTGTCGAAATTATGATTCATATATATTTATTTAAAGCTTTAATTTAAATGCTCTAAAAAGAAAAAAAGAAAATTTAAATTAAATCAAACCCATCAATTTATTACATTATACAATTTATATGATATAGAACCTGTCCAAGTAGCCTTGGAAAGTAGTACTTGGAAACTGGGAGGCAATGGGTTCGAATCCCGAAATCGACAGTTTGTCAATTATAAAAATTAAAAAAAGGGGCGGTTAATTGACTAAACTGTCGGCGTATGGACAAGAACGAAGTAACCGGCTATGCTTGAGAAGGTTTTCTGCAGTTTTCTTCAGGAGCTCCAGATGAATATCGACATGGTTTCTATCATAGTCGGCTACAGCCGCATATCCAACCAATTCCTAGTCTACTCACAAATTCCTTCCACTCCACTCACATCCTCACATCCTTAGGCCTCACAATGGACCTTATGGTCGAAGTGTAGCCCGTCCAGGGCAGCCTTTACAATCTACCTCTACCTCTATATGATATAGAAGCTTGTCGTGAGATTTACCAATGTAAATAAACAAGAATACAATATGTAACTTGATCTTAAGAATCTAAGAAAAATGTATATAGTTCATAAAATTAATTTACAGAGGTAAGTCTCGCGACAAGGTTTTATATCATATAAATTATACATGTAATAAATTGATGGGTTTGATTTAATTTAAATTTTATTTTCTTCTTTTAAGAGCATTTAAATAAAAGCCTGTTTTTAAAAACGTTTTTCTAACATTAATTTATTAAAAACAAGATTTATTTCAGAGTTTGGTCGGTCATTCATACGGTGCACAACTAAACTCATTGATTGCCTGTTTGTTCGTATTTTTATATTTCCATTGGAGCTGCAAAGCCCCTATACTAAATTCTGTTTAGCTTTCTGTTTGATTGATTAATATCGGGGTAAAATACTATTGCACTTCGTCCCTATGGTCCATTGTGCTCTCCCTATTACCTCAGTCTGACGAGACTCGCTTCTACCATATGTTGGCAATAGCCTGGAGCTTGCTTATCAGGTCCTCCCGAAGGTTCATATATTCGGGATGAGATGCACCGAATATCCTGTATCTGCTGTAACCCAGAGGTTCGCAGTCAAAGATTATGTTTCTGGTTCTGGCTGGATGTTTCTTCGTCCTCGCCACACAATCTGCATATAATGGAGCCGTTATAGCTTTCTGTTAGATCTACCGCTGTGAAATGTTTGGATTGTGAAAATTTCAAAAACAACAGTCCCTGCTGGTTGTTTTTTGTTCGAGCCAACAAAAAAAATGTTATTTGAACTATAGTAGAAGTTGAACAGCGTAGCAAACCCATTTGAGAAACGAGCGCCACTTTTGTGGTATATTGTAAGAACATTGATTCAACTAACTCGAATCGAATGGTCACGAATGCAAGATGTAACGTCTTAATCCTTATTAACTGTTAAAATAACCGTTCACAAAGTATTAATTTAATTTATTATTATTTTTATAGATGACATTTTGCAAAACCGTGTGTTAATTTTATATTCAGAATAATACCGAATATAAATAATGACTTTTTTAGAATTCGATTAAAATTTATTAAAACTGTACCGTCTAAATACGGTTCTAAATATTATATAGTACATTACTATGGGCCAATTAGCCGTACTTTAATCGTCCAAGTAACCGAGCGGTCTAAGGCGGTATGTCTGAGGCGTCAAGTCTACTTGGAACTGGGAGTTTATGGATCCCTATATCGGCAGTTTGTCAATTATTAAGAAAAAAAAATGAGGCGGTTAATTGACTTAACTGTCGGTGTATGGACAAGAACGAAGTAACCGGCTATGCTTGAGAAGGTTTTCTGCAGTTTTCTTCACGAGCTCCAGATGAATATCGGTATAGTTCCTATTAGAGTCGGCTGCAGCCGCACAACCTACCAATTCCTAGTCTACACATAAAATTCCTTCCACTCCACTCACATCCTCACATCCTTAGGCATCACAATGGACCTTATGGTCGAAGTGTAGCCCGTCCAAGGCAGCCGCTGCAATCTATCTATCTATCTATTATGGGCCACAAAAAGAACCGCTCATTTTTCAATCTTTACTGTTGATTTGTTCTTTATTCATTCAGTTTTTGGGCAAGTTAAATGTTTCGAATAAAAGTTGTTAGTAAATTTGTACCCTATTTTTTTAGATAACCGAATAAATGCAGCACAAATTAATTATAAAATGATGAAAAATAAGCGATGGCCAAATGTAGGTAGGTACCTACATATAAATATATGATTGATTATCTCTATAGATATCAAATCAAAACAAAAAGTGAACAAACATTCGTTGTAGTTTAAGAAGACGATAGATAGATAATATAATAAAGTATAATTAATATATATGAGAATTATTTTCAAACAAATATTTATAGAAGGCTAAGTTATTTTTATTCAGCATATAAGAAGCAAATGAACATTATTATACCTACAGACAACAAACAAACAAACAAAAACAAACTGATAATACATAATATGTTGTTGATTGAATTTGAATACATCCATGTATGTACTTTCACTTTTTTTACTGCAGAAATACCTACAGAGAACATCTTTACTTCTTCATTTATATATTTATATATATATATATGTATATATATATATATATATATATATATATTTATATATATATATATATATATATATACATATATATATTTATATATATATATATATATATATATTTATATATATATATATATATATATATGTATATATATATATATATATATATATATTTATATATATATATATATATATACATATATATATTTATATATATATATATATATATATATATATATATATATATATATATATATATATATATATATATATATATATATTATAAAGATGAGATACAAAAAGATTATAAAATTCATTTAATTTCTTTGTTTTTTTTTTTAAATATAAAGGTAGGTATAATATATACGTATATAAATGTTTAGTGCTAGTCACAACAATATTTCCAATTATTGTTCTTATATATCTATATTTATAACTAGCATTACCCGTCGCGGCTTCGCCCGCAAAAATTTTGTAACGCCCTTATAACCAAGTAACATAATATTTCCTTCTGTCAAGGACTGATAAATTGCGTTTACTTTTAGAAATACATTTGTTGTATGCACTCACTGCCACCTATTCGCAAAATTTTTCAAGTACTCATGTTGTGTATACTACCATCTATAGGCAAATTTTTAAAACGTATTTGTTGTATGCATCGCTATCTATGCATAGCATACTTAACACATTGGTTGCTGCAATTACTGCGGACTTTGTTTTATAATATGTTTTCCGACACCTCCAACAAATATCATTATATTTTAGCCAATGTATACAAAAACTTGACAAATTATATACTAAAACCTTCCTCGAGAACCACTCTATCTATTGGTGAAAACAGCATGAAAATTGGTGCAGTAGTTTTTGAGTTTATCGCGAACAGACAGACAGGCAGTCGCGGCTGGGGGACTTTATTTTATACTATGTAAGGATAAAAACGAAATACCATTCACTCGTCACGGACTCATCACCAATTCTATTGGAATTGTAATATGTGCATTCTTCAAATTTGGCATGCACGTTTATAATGGTACATAAAAGGCATCCGCTAACAACGGGTTATACAAAAATCAACTCGTAACAATAAAGGGTTGCTAAAGGAGCGTTTAATATCTAAGTACTTCCGTTTGTAACTAAAGGTTATACATATTTAAAATTTGGCACTGTATGTTTCTTATGCTACATAGGCGGCATCGGCTAAGAACCGTTTTATAAAAATTAACTCCCAAAGGGGATAACGGAGATGCACAAACATAAAAATAGTTCCGGTTTGAACTATGATACCTACATATTTCAAATTTTGTTGGTTGGATTCTTCTGAGAACCGCGGGTTTAGATCAAAATACTCCCGTTTTTAACGATCACCAAGTCCTATAACTTATAGGGTCTCGTACACACGAATCTGAAAGAGGAGTTTACTCGACCTTACGCACTTCCGTGCTCTTGATGTGACTATAGTCTATAAAATACACCCTGCCGCTGAAAACTGCATCAAAACCGATACAATCGGTTATGCGTGATTAAGCAATAATTATCCAAACATCCAAACATTTAAAGAGGGAAAATCTTTAAATTTTGTTTGAATTATTTTTAAAAAATCCATGGGGGAGGGGGGATTTTCCTTATCTAGCATCGATTACACGATAGGTTTTATCTCATAGGTTTCATTTAGTTTTATCATAAACCGCACTATAAATAAACTGCCGTATCTAAAACGGTTCAGTAGTTTCAACGTGATACGTACGGTATCCAACATCTTCGCAAACTTTATAATATTAATGCATGCATAATACATTCCTCATATTATAATATTAATAAGATACTAACCATAATTACGTTGACAACATACGTTGTTTTAGTTAGACCCTTTATATTTTGCAATAAATACCTGAATAAAACTTAGAAAGGCTGCCAAGAAAGTTTTCGTGTCGGAAGTAAAACGTATATTAAAGTGCTCGTAAACTGAGGCTAGGTTATACGAGGTAATAATTTAATGCCTTAGCTAGATGAGTTACAAGCATTGCTGGCTGCTATTCAAAATAGTTTTGTTTATGTGTCAACAAAACAATTAGTTATTTAGTAATACTTTAAGTAATCGTAAATCACAGCTAGTGCACAACACAATTTTCTTCAAAAATAGTAAAGTTACTAGATTGGGAAAGTGTTTAAGAAAACTGCAAGAAACTGAATTCCTATCCTGATAAGTTTGTTGAATGCCTATTAACAGAAAGCCTATTGCTTCAATTGCTATCTTCTTGGTGAAATAGTAAACGTATACAAGTGAAAGGAAATAAGCTTCATAAAGACATTTCATTGCGTGAAAGTGTGTGTAAGAATGTACAAGAACTGTCCGAAATGTATTCGACCTACCTTCATATCTCCGCGCTGGCGTTATTTTTCGTCATCGGGCGAGTGGCATCCTTCAAAGTTGTCCCCGTTTGATTGAATAACACGCTCCCAGCTGTGTTTCCACTTTTCGAAGCAGTCCTGGAAGTTAGCTTTTGGAATAGCCTTGAGTGCCCTCGTCGCATTTTCTTCAATCGTTTTTTTGCCGTCGAACCGGTGTCTTTTGAGCAGTTTTTTCTAATTCGGGAACAACCAAAAGTCACAGGGGGTTATACCGGGGCTGTACGAAGGTTGGCGAAGCAGTGCGGTATTGTGTTTCGTTAAAAACTGCTGCATAAGATTCGATGTGATTTCCCACCGCTCCCACCGCTTCCACTTTCTAAATTTGAGGCTATAATTTACCAAATTGTAGGTTTTGGTGTTTCGAGATCATCTTCTAATTCGCGCATAGTCAAACGTTAATCTTCTTCAATCGCAAGTCGCACGCGCTCGATATTATCCGGTGTTGTTGTCGTCGAAGGTCGACCAGAACGAGGGCCACTATCAACAGATGTGCGGCCACTGTTGAGACGATTATACCACTCTTTTATTTGTGTTTTGCCCATACACAAAGGTCATCCCCAAAGGTCTTCTGCATCATTTAAATAGTTTCCGAACTTGTTTTTCCGAGTTTGAAGCCAAATTTGATGCAAATTCGTTGAATTGATCTTTTAGTCATTTTTAACAATAACAAAATCCGACAAACTTAAAAAGGCTTTGTAAGCCAATAAACCGCGCATGAACTATACGTCCTGTAGGTGTCGGCGAGCAACCGATAAGTTCGTGAGGCTTTACTGCTGACGTTCATGCTTCGCAGAGGTCGCTCGAACACTCTGGCGAGAAGATATAAAAGCAGGTCGGATACTTTTCGAACAGTCCTCGTATATGTGTGCATTTACCTATAGATAATGGATGTCAGCTCAGCGGCTTTGCGTAATGTAATGTAGGCTGCAAAAGTATCTATCGCTATCATTTCTAAATTTTATTATTTTGTTTATTCGGCTTCGGGAAAATGTTTCGAATTAAAGTTGTTACTTTGCATTTATAATGAACAACTTTTATCAAAAGCATTTTAATAAATAAGTTTTAGCTCGCAATGAAAATTCTATTAAATTGATTCTTGAATAAATTAGTTAACCCACGTTAAATTCTTAAAATCTGATTAGTTTTGCCATACATATAAATTTCAATACAAAACTATACAAATAGATGGACGGTTTTGTAGCCAGATTTTAAAAGATAAGCGACTCTAAAAAAAATAAAAATATTTGTATACCTTTTTATTGGATGTGGATGCATATGTGTACTCATTTATAGATTGTCTATAAATACATTTGCAATTACTTAATGTACAAACAAACAGGAAATAATTGAAAATTCATATTCATTTGTAATAAGAAATATAATCTATCCGTTACTTAATTAGTATGTAATTAAATGTCATCAAATTTATTCGTGAATAGCTTTCGATTTTCACCGAAAAAAACACTTCAAACAACAATAAAGAGTATTAGAATAATCAAAGAGAACTCTAGGTTTTTTTTGAAATTACATTTCAAATTTTGCGCCAATTCCTAGAACATTTGTTTGTATTTTATAAATATGTATTTCGAATACAATGTAGTCATCATCAGTATGAATTAATTAATCGTAAATATCTCTGGGATATGGATTCAGAGATATGTTTTAGATTTTTTTATTTTTTTTCATGTTGCTAATTTGGATCATATCCTCAGTCAAATCATACAAAAGATAAAACTTTTTTAATATCGTTGTGAAACACGCACCAAATTGCCTATGAGCAACATATCTCTGAATCCATATCCCAGAGATAGTTACGATTAGCTAATTCATACTGATGATGACTACATTGTAGTCGAAATACGTATTTATAAATTACAAACAAATGTTCTAGGAATTGGGGCAAAACTTGAAATGTAACTTCAAACAACATTCGTTGGCATTTTCATGCTGAATAACTTTGTAATTTTAATTTTATCTTATATCTCTTACCGTTTTCGAGGCAGAAATTTATGCCCCCCAGCCCTTGAATGGCTGGTAGTGAGGGTAATTGCCTGTTTTGGTTGATTTCAGTCTGAGACCTTTCTCCATACCAAAAATCTACTTTTTCGGACAACTGGAAGTACCCTAGAATATTGATGATCAATGAGTGAGTCACCAAAATATCAATTTTTAGGGTTAAAAATTTTATTGGAAACTATGAACGCTATAATGTTAGTAAGTACGTACCGTTCGTCAGATCTCATGCAGGTGGTACTCACGCAACGTTTAAAATTTGAGAGACGTAAAAACGGTTTCTAAACCTTCGTGTAAATCATAATACGGTGCTTAAGGTAGGACTAAACTTTAGAAAGGTGATTTTAAGCTTATTTTTTAGCGTTTTATGAATAATTATATTATATTTATGTTATATTATATTTTTTAAATAATTATATTATATTTATGTGACAAAAAAAAAATTACTTTTTAATCATCATTATTTATTTGTCTTCTGTATAGGTGTCGTGGAAGTAAAGCTGAAAAAAAGTCGTTATCCAATGGCGTACACTCATCAAAGAGATTCTTAAAAAGGAAGACTTCTTACGTGAGAATTTATCACAACTAATAAAAAATCGATTAGAGAAACAAAATTGGAGTACCGAAAACAAAAATGTTAAATTTGATCTACGTTTTTAAACAGTTTTTTCTTGCAAAGTACATTTATACATATTTTTTGCAAATTGAGGTAAATTCTCACGTGAGACATCTCAATAAACAAAACTCGCTTAGATTATTCAAAATCGAAGCAGCCAATCCCGAGATAGACTGTCGGCCATTTGAAAAAAAGTCATTTCCAGAAAAATGCGATTAAAGTTTGTGGAGGCCAAATAAATAGGGTCAACAAATACTCTTGTGAAGGCCAAATAAATACTGAACACATTCAACAACAACAACAAAATTTGTGTATAATAAAACCGTTATTTTGGAGAAAGGAACCAGTCCAAGTAGTCGAGCGGTCTAAGGCGTTATGCATGTGCAGTATGCAGTACTTGGAAACTGGGAGGTTATGGGTTCGATCCCGACATCGGCAGTTTGTCAATTATAAAAATAAAAAAAAGGGGCGGTTAATTGTCTAAACTGGCGACGTATGAACAAGAACGAAGTAACCGGCTATGCTTGAGAAGGTTTTCTGCAGTTTCCTTCACGAACTCCAGATGAATATCGGCATAGTTCCTATTATAGTCAGCTGCAGCCGCATACCCTACCAATTCCTAGTTTACTCACAAATTCCCTCCACTCACATCCTCACATCCTTAGGCATCACAAGGGACCTTATGGGCGAAGTGTAGCCCGTCCAGGGCAGCCTTTACAATCCACCTCATCTTGGAGAGAGGAAATACAAAGTCGTTGAAAATACTACAGCTGCTGAAACACCTGCGGTAATGCGAGATCGTTACCGCATTAGGCGAGATCGCGCTCTCCAAATATCGTTTTACACCGCGAAAATCGACGAATTTGTTAAGATCCTTGTGGGAGGGGATTTTTAAAGGTTTAAAGAATCGAAAAAACAAAAAAACAACATTCCGATTCTTTGAAAATTTAATTAAAGTTTAATCCTACCTTAAAGGTTTTCCCCACGCATTGCTACTACCGTAATAAAACGATGATTGCCATATTTATTTGAAACAAAGCTGCGTAAATGCACAATTACTTACATCGACGGGATTAAATAATCAAAATAATTGTAAATTACCCTCAAATACCACAATAATTATAAAAATAATTCATTTTCAACAACAACTCACTAACGGTAATAATCAATTCAATTTATTTTAATTAAAATTAATTATTTTATAATGAAAATCACTCAATACATTTGAATACCGATCGGTAATTTTAATGAGTAATTCGAACTAATTTTTTGTATATTAAATAACACAATTTTTATATTAATTGATTTTGGGATTCATTCGTTAGAATAGAAAATAAATAAATTTTAAAATTATTGATAGATCTATTATTTATAAATTAAAAAAAAAATATATATAAGGATATGCCTCAGGCTTCTTAACTCATTTTAAATGAAGATGAATTACAAATTACTTGGATTACTTATTGGTCGATCATATGCCCTAACAGATCAAAAGACAATTAACATTTTTTCATCAGTTTTATTATTACTATAGTATTTATTTTCACTTTTAACATCATATAATCAATATTTTTTTATAAATATATATATTTATTGAAATTAAGATTTTTTATTGAAATTAAAGATGTGTATAATAATCTGAATTATTATTTTATTTCCGTTTAATGTAGTATTGTATTATTGTATTGGAAGTATTGTGAGTCAATGTTTGTTTACAATTTGAACATCTCAATTTACTTAATAAATTGCACGTTCAGAAATACTATTAAGAGTTTTCAATTTAGCATACGAAAGTTAAAAAATA
The DNA here is from genome assembly GCA_963920215.1 of Nineta flava. Classification (NCBI taxonomy): domain Eukaryota; kingdom Metazoa; phylum Arthropoda; class Insecta; order Neuroptera; family Chrysopidae; genus Nineta; species Nineta flava. The sequence goes on from OY986044.1 coordinate 22,969,001, forward strand.
TATATAATAAAAAAGTTAAATTAGTAGCCCAATTATGCTTTCAATGTTGCAAATGGTCAAATAGGTCTGATTTTAGCGAATTTCCTCCAAAGGAAATGCTGCTATTGTTTTTGTACCAATGTTGAAATTTCGTAAAAATTTCTTGAAATATCCATCGATCCTACCTACTAGACGTTAAAAATCACTGTATATATATATATATATATATATATATATACGTTTATGTGCTTGTGGACTCTCTAGTGGTCACAGTTTTATATTGATTGGAATAAAATTTGGTATTAAAACCGCTTTTGGTATTTAAAAGGTCAAGTTCGTTAATGGGTAAAATCGGACAAGGGGAAAGGGGGGTTTAGAGAAAGGGGGATACACAAAATTTGGTATATCTTCGTTAATATTTGAAAAATTGAAAAATTTGTGAAGAGTAGGTACTTAGTTTTATTATAATTTTGTTTCTTAATATTTTTTCTGTTGCACTAACGTTTACAGAATTATTTACAATTAAAAATTGAATGTTAAAATTCTCTGTACACATTAGAATTTGGAAAAAATGATAAGGAAATTAATCGTAGCAAACTTGATTTTCTACAACTTTACTCTTTATACATTTTTCGATTATTCTAATATTAAGAGAGATATTTTATATTTTGTGTTTTCTTCATTCTTTATACCCCCCCCCCTTTCTCGTTGGCCTATGCCATTTTATTAATAAAATTGGGCTTGCAAATACCAAAATCATATTAGATACGACATTTCGTTTTGATTAAACTATAATTGTGGCCGCTAGAGAGTAATTTATGTACTCTAAGGAAATTCAGGTTGACGCGGCTTCTGCGTAACGAATTATTTTTATTATGTTGTTTGATACTTCAAAAGATCTATGTGAGCCATAAAACAGCGAAATTTACTGTTTTCACTGGCTTTTGTTTTTTTATTTTGTGCAATTTATCCTAAAATATGTATTTGGCAGAAAAAGTTATAATTACCATTTTTAAACTAAATTAAATTTACTACAGTTTGTGACCCAAACGAACTCAAAAGGTATAACCAGTAGTTTCCGACATACAGCTCTTTAAATAACAAAAATATCGAGGGCTCTAGCATGATTAGAGTTTTCACATTTATAATCGTCAAATTTTGTATGTAGAACTGCTCACAAGTTGAGCTCATAAACACATGAATGAAGTGTATGAAGTGCTTTCAAAATATGTTCATATTTTAAACGCATGGATTTCAGGTGTTTTTGCCAATTCGTTCAATACACAACGAGTATTGTTTAATCTCAAAAATATAGATATTAGTTAATATATTAGTTTGATCTTATAAAAATCAAAATTTTACTAAATACCTACTAAAACAAATCGTGAAAATGAAATACTTTCCTGGATAATTATATCAATATTAAACTGAACCTTGAGGATCTTGTAGATCTTGTCATAAAGCAAGCATTCAACAACTTTGTTTGCCATTTTGCTGAAAAATGACAGTTAATAAAATAAAAATCGTCAAAATCAATACATACCTATATTATTAATTAAAACAAATATTTGAAATTTTCGTAAAATCACTTTGTTTGACTGTGTTTTTTTTTTCAGAAATAAAAATGAAATGAACAATTTAACATGCTGTAGCAACAAGGTAAACATTAACAGGTACTTAACTTAACGTTTTGTGAATGAAATCTAATAATTTTGGAAAAATCTTAAACTATAAACATTTTGGTAAATTATACAAATTATTGAACACATGGGTATACATTTATACCAAATATAATTTATGAAAGAAAGGCAATAAAAATAGGACGAACTTTAAAACTATAAAATTATTTTTGATTTGATCTAGAGCACGGAAGTGCGCAAGGCGTGTTTAAAGGGTTTTCGACCTTCGCGCTTACAGTGCTATACTATAATTTAATTTAGACGGGTTTTTCAGGTGCTGTAACTTTTGAACGAAAAGAGCTACAATGTTCAGATTTCGAATATAGATACATTACGGAATTATAAGGTTTTTCAATCATTGTTAACGAATTAACCGTTAAGAAGTTATTTCACTTCGAAAATGCAAAAATTGCGAGAACGCCCCGAATTCAGTAAGTATAATCTATCATAAGCCTACGTTACTTCCAAATATCCTGTAAAGTTGATATTTGGCATACAGGTAGATCTAGTACCCAAATTGACGGAAAAATTATGAAAACTGGAAATTTCAATCGGAAAAAGAAATTTTCAAAATATTTAATCAATTTACCTCTCAATAATTTTCTTGGTAAATAGTTTACCGAGCTATTTACTTTGTAATTACCTCGGCGTTTTAATGGAATTTCATCACTTTTTAAGGAGCAACTATTATATGATGTCTAGAGCTATTTACTTTATAAATAGCTCGGTCCTTTCTTCCATATGATCACTTTTTAAGGAGTAACTATTATATGAAGTCTAGAGTTATTTACTTTGTGAATAGCTCGGTCCTTTCTCCCATATCTTTTTAAAAAGCAACTATTACATTAAGGATTTCCCCGAAAACTCGGCCCTTTCGTACATTTATGTTTTTCATCGGATATCTAACATACCGGTATATAAATAACGTTGTGAAATGGTTAAATTGATATTAGGCTGTAGTTACCCATTTATTTGATTACATTTTTAATTAGGGGTTCAATTAGGGGGTGTTTTTTAAATTCAATTGATCATTTAGTATGGAATCGCAATTTTTGAATTTATTTATTTCTAATATTTCCAGATTATTTAAAATACGTCCTTTTGATTGGATATATTTAATTTCGAATTTATCGTTAAAGGAATGATTTTCCGGACTAATACAAAAATAATAATATAATAAATATAAACGAAAATAATACTAATACTAATAATAAGAGTAAATATTTAGGGATAGGGAAATGTTAAAACAAAAAACATGTATAAAATTATGTGTTAAGAATAATAATATATGTATGTTATGATGTAACAGAAATGTCATCAATGCATAAATAATGAAGATGATGAAGTAAAGTAAAGTAAAGTAAAGTAATGTACAGTTAGTTAAGAAATATAGAAAACAAAATAAGAACACATTTTAAATGAATGTCTATCTGGGTTGATATCTGTCTCTGTCGATCTTCTTTAAAGAAAACTATAACTGAGTATAACTATAACAATTTTGTAATAATTTAAAAATAAAGATGTTCAATTCAATTTGTATTGTTTTATGCAAAATATCCATAGAATATTAAATAAATATTAAGAAATGAGTTTTATTGTATAACTAATAGTGGAATTAAATGAGTTCAAAAAGTACCTACCTTAACTTCGGAATTTCGAGTAACAGCTCGGATCGTCCTCAAACCTTCTGTAAATTGTTGTAAATGCTCTATATATAAAATCCACCACATCCAAAAAGGGTGCATTTTTGTAACTGTTATTGTTGCTATAATATATATACAGTGTGAATCGAACCAGGTGAATAATAGCACACACCTCCATTTCCTTCCACGATTTTCCCTTTCTTCAACAATATCCAATAGAATCGATATACTGAAACAAAATGAAGACCACTCGTGGTTGACTGACAGACATATAAAACATCAACGCTGTCAAACCAAACAGCGCATAAATAATCAAATCCGGGAACCAGGGCGCCGATGAAAAACAAATATACGATATGGAGTACCAGGGTAACATGCAGTAAAATGTATTAAGACAAAAACAAAAATTCGTTATTATTCTTGCATTATGATATTCATATTATATACATACGTATTTACACTTGCATTAAAATTTATTTGTAACTTTAAAACTTATTATCTTATAGTCCAATCATTATATGCATTTGGAAATGCAAGTGAACCGAGAAAGCTGATTTTTTGATATTGTGTAGGGGGGGGGGGGTTAGAAAAGCTTAATTTCAAATTGTCGACCATGATTTCCTATGTGCAATCTCCGCCATCTTGAAAAAAGGCTTAAATTTTGTTTTTTTGCAATAACTCGGCTCTCCGTCGAGATACGAAAATTGCGATGGGATACTTTATTATTACTATTTATCAAAAGTAAAATATTTTTTTCTTTCTCGTTCGATATCTCAACAAAGATGAACGGTAGGTAAAAAATATTTACGACCTAAATTGTAGAACGTAAAAATAGTAATAATAAATTATCCTGTCGCAATTTTCGTATCTAGGCGGAGAGCCAAGTTATTGCAAAAAAAAACAAAATTTATGTTACACATGTTTTTGCAAAAAAAATAATTTTCAAAGTTATTCGCGAAAATCCTATCCAATTTTTGCACCTATTTTGTTAAATAACTTTCTTAGCACCCCTTTTCTTTCTTGAGAATTTTTTACCACATACTACTGGTACACTTTAGAAGATAATATCAAAAATCCCCTCTGTTACTTCGAATTCCGAAGCTGCTTTCTAATTTTACTCCACTATAACTGTTTCAAACCGTGCACGTTCATTTTTGTAGTATTCAACAAATAATGATAAAAAGCATTTACACAAAAATCACGCGTACCTACTTTTGAAACCCTTGCCATAAAATTTACATTATTCAAATATCCACAAACTTAAAATACAACTACTGTTTGATATGTTTTTTATAACGCTAAAGTAAGCGAATAGGGTACGAGATGAGCGACTCAAAAGAGCTACTCTCTTCACTTCAGATGGAAATCTCAAGAAAAGAAAACTATGAAATCGTTTTCCACCAATAAAATTTCCATAAATTGTTTCTTTTTACGTTTTCAGCGTAACTATCATTTGTAATGAGTTCATTATAGCACTTTTTGCGAATTTCCTCCAAAGAAAATGCAGCTATTGTTTTTGCACCAATGTTGGAATTTCGTAAAAATTTCTTCAAATGTCCATCGATCATACCTACTAGATGTTAAAAATCACTATCGCTAAAATTTATATATATATCAAGAGCACGGTGTGCGCAAGGCCTACTTTAAGGGGCATTTGGCCTTCTCACTTACAGTGCTATTACTTATCGAAAAATCAGAGGTGATCGTACCCCGAAATATCTTCTGAACGAAAAGAGCTACAGTGCTGATTTTTCGAATATGGGATATTTAGGGAATTATAAGAAAATAAGTTTCTGCTATTACTACAACTTAATTTAGACGGTTTTTTCAGGTGCTGTAACTTTTGAACGAAAAGAGCTACAGTGTTGAGATTTCGAATATAGATACATTACGGAATTATAAGCTTTTTCAATCATCGTTAACGAATTAACCGTTAAAAAGTTATTTCACTTCAAAAATTCAAAATTCGGTGAACGCCTTAAAAAACGCTACGCTACTTTCAGATATCCTGTAAAGTTGATATTTGGCATACAGGTAGATCTAGTACCTAAACCGACGGGAAAATTGCGAAAACTGGAAATTTGTATCGGACAAAAGGAATTTTTTACAATTTTCGTTTTAATTAATTTAACATTAAAAAGCATATATCCATCTGATTCGTTGATATATATGCGAGTCCTTTCTGATTGGATTAAAAATATTAAGACCATATTAAAATAAAATGCCATGTAGAAAACATAAATAGTTAAATAATATCATCTTAATCTTAAACAATTAATAAAAAAGTGATGATATCCCATTAAAGAGCCGAGCTATTTACAAAGTAAATAGCTCGGTAAACTATTTACCAAAAAAATTTATGAGGGGTAAGTTGATTAAATGTAAGAAAAAATTTGGTTGACATGTATTTCGTAAGTTTCCCTTAGTATGTTTTTAAAATTTTATATAACGCGGCAAGTTATTTTTTCTGTTGATTTCAAATATTTTAAAACTTGCCGCGTTTATAAAATTTTAAAAACATACTAAGGGAAAACTTACGAAATACATTTCAACCAAATGTTTTCTTACATTTAATCAACTTACCCCTCATAAATTTTTTTGGTTAAGATTATGAAAAAATTATTTATAATATATTCCAGGTAGTTTTTTAAATAAAAATGGCACTTTTAAACAACAGCATTCATTTATTTATTTCACAGTGCGATTTTCAGATACTAGCCATTACTTAAATTTGTTTCACAAAAGCACGCAACAAAGGCATCATAATAATTGTTCACCATTCACACGCGTACAAAGATTTACACGACAAACAAAATTAAAATGAACTCTTTAAATAATTTTTTCGTCACCTCTCAGAGTATTTGCTGGGTCTCAGAGTATTTGCTGGGTCTTGGATACGTTCATATAGTTGAATCTCTTGTTTAGATGTGTCTGGTAAACTACAGATTTAAGATTATCCAATAAAAAATAATCCAATGGATTTAAATCAGGAGAACGTGGTGGCCAATTTACGGGAGCATCGTTACCTTTACCTATCCATTTGTTCGGAAATTCTTAATTTAGGAAATATCTGACAGCTAACGAAAAATTGGATGGAGCCCCATTATGCATTACCCACATATCCTTCTGAAGTTGTAGAGGTAAATCTTCTAGTACACCTGGCAACGTATTTTGTAAATGCTGTAAATAAATTGTCCCGTTAATTTTTGGGGTAAAATGATAGAACCAACAATGAAATTTCCTATTAGGCCAGTCCACGCAATTATTTTATATTCATGCTGGAAATGTGTAACTTTTACTGCATGAGAATTATCAACGACATAGACGTGTTCGTTATGGAAAATGATTACCCCGTCTTCATGTAAAGCATGCCTCATCCACAAACAAAATATTTTTGCCAAAGATCAAGTCTGCCTATTAGAATATTCAAATATCGACAAAAGCCTAGGTGCATTACAGGATCTTGAAGTAAGAGGTCTTGAACACGCATCTTATGGTAGGGATGGCGTAATTGCTCTTTAAGTACCCTGTTAACAGTATTTTTTGAAACTCGCCTTTCTCTGCTCAATTGTTTCGTGCTATTTCCGTTCAAGTTGTTTAAAAGTGATATTTTTATCTAGAAAATACCTGAAACATATTATAAATAATTTTTTCTTTATCCACGGCAGAAAGTACGTACTTTCGGCCGTGGATAAAGAAAAATAGTATACACTACGCGGGCAGAAAGTTTGAGAGCCCTGCTCTGCGCGCCATTCCTGCACTCGGCTTCGCCTCATGCAATATGGCGCGCTGTGCAGGAATGTCAAACTTTCTGCCCTTGTAGTGTAATATATATATATATATAGAGTTCCCTATCCCCTTATGGGATGTTGGAGACCACTCTTCTCCAGGCGGTTTTGTTTTCTGCGGTTTTGGTGATTTCCCTCAGATCCATTCCAGTCCAGGTTTTTAAATTGTCCATCCAAATTGTGTTTGTGTTTGGTCAGTTTTTCTGTATGCATGCGAAACTTGGACGTTAACGGCTCCTATTATAAAAACTATCGACGCCTTCGAAATGTGGTGCTACCGTCGCATGTTGAGAATCTCGTGGAACACCTATACCTCTAATAGTCGTGTACTTAAAATTATTGGAAAAATGCCTGAACTTACCAAAATTATAAAAAAGAGGCAATTGAGCTATTTTGGTCATTTCATGCGGTCGGGAAAGTACGACATTTTAAAGACAGCACTGATGGGCAGAATAGATGCAAAAAGAGCAGTCGGCAGGCGAAGAACTGACTGGATGGACAATTTAAAAACCTGGACTGGAATGGATCTGAGTGTAATATACTATTTCGTAATTTAATCTTTGTGTCGAAATTGCTGCTGCTAATTATTAAAATTCCAAATTGTGAATAAACTGTAAGAGTATGGGCTTTTCTAAAGAGTACCTTTTACGACATACTGCATCAAAATTTTGTACCTAAAATCTCCACATTCTTCGCCCATGAACTGATACGACCAATTTCATCTCATATTTACAATATTGATTCATAGGTGCCTGATTCTCAAAATAAGTAGTGGATACCTTGTTGGCATATCAATACTTGAAATGCAATGGGCGCATGACCAGAGATCATGTGTTCGATACCAATTGTATGATGTGTTAAAAAGCTACTAATAACTTTCCTGGCCAAAATGACCTGATACAAAAATAATAATTTCTCTCATGTCCTATCCTGCGAAGAACCTCAGTTGGTTCTGATCAAGATGGTCGAAAATTACTTAATATTTTATACGGTTGAGGTTAACTACTTTTCATTGAGGTAAAAAACGCCTTTTTATTGCATAAAAGAACAAACGAAACAAAGTGGGGTTGTTACTATATTCGATATATACTTTCTTTGGCAAAAACTGGATTCATTCCATTCCTCGTGGGAATAATAATGAAGAATGAATTTATAACACAAAAATAATTTTTTATAGTTATTCATAGCAAGAAGAAAATAAAATAATGTAAAAAAAAAAAAAATTTTTAAAAACAAGCTTTCTTTTAAATGCTCTAAAAAGAAGAAAATAAACTTTAAATTGAATCAAACCCATTAATTTATTACATTACAAAATTTATATGACATTAATGCATGTCGCGAGATTTACTTGTGTATAATAAATAATAATAATAAAGGTCTTTATTATAATATTTCATAAATTAATACTAATTTTACAATTTTTTCTTTTTGCAGACATATTCTATGGTCATTTTAGACCGTCGGAAGAGTTGTCTTTATATAAATATATAAATTTTAATTTAGTTACAACTATAATTAGACCAATTTTTCTTAAATAAATGTTAACTCTTAACTCTTTCTTAAACAAATATTCGAAAATTCTACATTAACAAACAAACAAAAAGAATTTACGAAGCGTTTATAAAATATATGCATAAACTTAAATTGATAACTACAAACATAAAATATAGCAACTCTAACAGAAAAATTTTCAGTAGTTAAATTCAGAAATCAAGGTATATCTGTATTTCCAGACACATTTGCAATACTTAACAAAACTAGTCCAATCTTTTCCATTCAAATACTCCAAAAAATCTTGATAGCTAAGCAACGGCTTTGTAAAATATAGATTCCGAAACTCTTGGAGAATAGGACTGACTGCAATAAAATGAAACACAGTTTCTTCTTCTAGTTTATTACACATAGAGCAGATTTTTGTTTCATGACTATAAGAGTATTTATTTAAGTAGAGGAGTTCTCCTCTAGCTTTAATTGTCCAGCTTATGAAATAATAATACTTGTGTATAAAAAAAAAGGTAAATACATCTACACAAGTAAATCTCGCGACAAGCTTTAATATCATATAAATATTGTAATGTAATAAATGAATGGGTTTGATTCAATTTAAACTTTATTTTCTTCTTATTAGAACATTTATTTAAAAGCTTGTTTTAAAAAATGTTTCTTTACATTAATTTATTTACATTTATGTTTTTGATCGGATAAATCATTAATTACTAATTACTAAGCAATGACAATAATAAATTTAGTTATTTATAATAATTTATTATTATCATCTTTTTGTTTAAAACAAATAATAGTACCATACCGATAATAATCTATTATTATAAACTTAATTTAATACAAGATTGTAGTGTACTGTATAAAATTAAAATTAAATTCCAAAAACTAAACTATGTTAAACAATTACTTAATAGAAGTGTAGTAAATAGAGTTCGTCAATGAACTATTAAAACAAAAACATAAATAATCATTATTATTTTAATATATTATATATAATAGATTGTAATACAACATTCATTTATTTGTTATAATAACAATAATCTAAATAAAACATCAGACAAATCTAAATTATATATTTTTGTGTGTACATTCAGACAATATTTCACATCAAATTGTTCAGATTGTACTCGCTCTGAAGTACCTTGGCTTATCGTCTTACAGAAAGAATACGAAAAACCCGCACTCTTCTAGCATGTATAGATAGATAAATAGATAGATTGTAGAGGCTGCCCTGACCGGATACACTTCGCCCATAAGGTCCATTGTGATGCTTAAGGATATGAGGATGTGAGTGGAGTGGAAGGAATTTTTATGTATAGACTATGATAGGAACTATGGTGATATTCATATGGAGGTCGTGAAGGAAACTGCAGAAAACCTTCTCAAGCATAGCCGGTTACTTCGTTCTTGTCCATACGTCGACAGTTTAGTCAGTTAACCGCCCCTTTATTTTTTCTTAATATTTGACAAACTGTCGGGATTCGAACCCATAAACTCCCAGTTTCCAATTAGGCATACTGCGCAGACATAACGCCTTAGGCCGGTCGGCCACTTGGACTGGTAGCATGTATAGAAGTAAAAAACGTGTTTTTGGGTGGGTTTCCTCATTTCGAGGGAGTTGCATTGGGAAAATTGAAGTTTTCAAATTTTTCCCGTAAGTTTGAAGTCCTTTCGTGTCAAATGCAAAGAACAGAATCCTTCTAACATGGCTAGAAGTGGGTTAGATTTTGTAATTACACAAAGGGCTGTCTGTATATATTATAGGATTCAGCAAAATAAAATTTTATAGATAAAACTGTTCACTGTCATGTTGATGAAAATTTTAACTTATGAACCAAAAAAGCTAGGATAAGGTTATTAATTCCGTGTTATACTATTTTTTTCATTTACACAGTTGAAAAAAAACATCCCTTATAGTAAGTTTATTTCACTATGGCTACTCTTCAAAAAATCAATAATTTGGTCTGAAAGTATACACAGAACAATTTTTTTGAAGTCGGTTTTTAAAAAAATCTTCTTATTTTCCCATTATGAATGAGTATACTCTTTCAAAAAAAAAAAATTCGCAGAAATCGGTTATCACATATAAAATGAGGATGTTCCTCGATTTACCGGGGATCCCATCATCACAATGCGATTTGGTGCCAATGGGACCAATGGGAAACCAAACCCTTTAAAACAAAAAATTCAAAATCGTTTCATAAATGACGGAGTTCTGAGATAACACACATAAAAAAAAAAAATACAGACGAATTGAGAACCATCCTCCTTTTTGAACTCGGGTTAAAAACTTACTCGAACCACAATACTCAAAACAACAATTGTATTTTTCCATTTCAATTTTTATTTCTGAAGAAGGAACTGTGTTCCGAAACTTGTCAAATAAAATGATTTTACGAAAATTTCAAATATTAGTTTTATTTAATGACAAAATTGAATATTAGAAAATTGATTTAAAAAATACACAATACTACGTGCTACGTAAAAAAAAAAAAACAAAATATAAAAAATAACTATTATGTTCAGTATACCATAATTTTGACGTTTTTTAAATTAAATTATTTATAATATAAAAATTTTTCGCGCTATAATTTTTCAATTCTGATAATTATTTTCGTATTTTTGATTCAATTTTCCCAGCTAGCTTCAATCTAATCTACCTTATAGTTATCTTTATTCTGTTTTTTTTTTTTTAATTTTCTTAGCTAAAATTTTGGCACGGGCTAGCAATTTTGAAACAATTTTTCCATAAAAACTTTAAAGAAAATTAAATACATCAAAATATTTTATACATTTTTTTAAACCTGATGGGGTTGTTTAATTGAAACTGGGCATATATTGTCCGATAAAAATCAATGCTTGCAGAGATGTAGGAGGGCGGAATTTTTTTTCTTTCTACCGAAGTTGGCTTTTCAGAGTGGTATTTCTGAAACAATGGGAGAAACTGAGTCCAAAATTTTTGGACGTATTGTTGGTGTAAACATTTTTGATTAAAAACTCAGAAAAGATTTTTCAGAAAAACTTATTGTCAAAGTCATGCGGTCTTAGGTCTTTGTGGTCTACATCTAAAGTTGAAATAATGTTAATGTAAAAATCAATGTTTCAACATCAGTGAATTTTAGTTTTTTAAACCGCATAAAATTAATTAAGCGTTATAGAAATAGAAATAAATTTAATTATTTAAATCTAATTATTAAAATGTGAAATAAAATTCATGTAGTCATTTATTATTTAATTAAAACATTTTTGTTTTTAATTATTATTGTTTCTTCTTAATTCTAGTAATTAATTCCTAAAAATATATGTATTTATATGTGAATATTACAAAATTTAATTTTTTAACACTATTTTACATGCAACAAGTGAGAATTTAAAGTGCCAAACTACCAAACTGCCAAATTGTATTCAAATTTATTAATTGAAATACAATAATAATAAATAATAGAACACAGGATCGTATTAATCTAAAAAAATTTAATCAGAATAGATGATTTAACAACTCTCTTGTCGTTCGATCGCTATGGTTTTAAACAAGCGCGGATCCAGGGGGTGGTCAAGCGGGTCATCCCCCCACCCAAAACTAAATATAATTTCATTTCAAATTTTGCCCCAATTCCTAGAACGTCTATTTGTATTTTATAAATACGTATTTCAACTGCATTGTAGTCATCATCAGTATGAATTAGCTAATCGTCACTATCTCTGGGATATGGATTCAGAGATAGGTTGTTTGTTGCTAATTTGGTGCGTATCTCACAATGATATTAAAAAAGTTTTGTCTTTTACATGATGATTTTATATGATTTGGTGAGACACGCACCAAATTAGCAACAATCAACCTATCTCTGAATCAATATCCCAGAGACAGTGACGATTAGCTAATTCATACTGATGATGACTACAATGCAGTTGAAATACGTATTTATAAAATACAAATAGATGTTCTAGGAATTGAGGCAAAATTTGACATGTAATTTCAAAAAACGTAGAGTACTCTTCGATTATTTTAATAATCTTTATAAATATAATTTCCCTTTTTATTATAATTTTATTGCTTCATACTCAAATCTTACATTGAGATAATTAAATGGTGGGAATGAAATCTAGAGTGTTACGAAATTTATTACTACTGAAAAAATGCTATTGTTTAATCAATCTTTATCAATTCATGAGTAACAAATATTTTCCAATTGGTTATTGATAATCATGGTTGATTTGTTATAAGCTTAATTAATTATTCAAAATAATTCTCAATGATATTTGTTTTAAATTAAAAATCAAAATAAATATCAGAAGAAAATTAATTCAATTATCAATTGAATAAAATTATCTTTAACAATTATCCGAATAATTAACAATTGATATCTTAGAGTTATTTAAAAGTTATTTCCAGTTGTAAAAATTGACCATTCAAATATTTAATTAGTTTAAAAACTAAGTTTGTTTTAATTTTAAATCTTAATTTGAATGTTTTTCAAGAATAATAATAAAAATTCTTTTCCCAAGATTAATACTCTTTTCTATTGCTTTAGTAATTGAAATAATATGAGATATTTCATAATCGAAAATTTTTTAATGCATAATTAATTACAATTTTTAAGAAAATACGATTTTTTACTTTTATCTGAAACTTAACCACCGAATCCTGGAGATAATTTAGATGATGAAGAAATTTATTTTCTAGAAGCACCCTTACAGTTATCCCTTACAATTAAATCCTTTTCGCCTAATGAAATCAAATCAATCATATGGAAGGACCTCACTTTAAAAAAGGCGCCTGGTTTCGATCTTCTGACAGCTCGGATACTATGAGAGCTTCCAAAAAAAGGTATTGTCACGATCTGTACTATATTCAATTCCATCTTACGCCTAAAATACTTTCCTCAAATCTAAAAAAGGAAAGCAATAAACGAGGTGACGTCATACAGGCCCATAAGCTTCCAATACTCTCAAAAGTTTTCGAAAAACTGTTCTTAAAGAGAATCGAAACTTATACCAGATCATCAATTTGGATTTCGATCAAAACATTCAACGATTGAACAAGTGCATCGAGTTGTCAGTGGCATCAACAATGCTTTTCAAGAAAAAAAATATTGTACTGCAGCTTTTCTCGATGTTAGTCAAGCTTTTGACAAAGTATGGTAGATAGGTAGATTGTAAAGGCTGCCCTAGACGGGCTACACTTCGACCATAAGGTCCATTGTGATGCCTTAGGATGTGAGGATGTGAGTGGAGTGGAAGGAATTTGTGAGTGGACTAGGAATTGGTAGGATATGCGGCTGCAGCCGACTATGATAGGAACTATGCCGATATTCATCGGGAGTTCGTGAAGGAAACAGCAGGAAACCTTCTCAAGCATAGCCGGTTACTTCGTTCTTGTCCATACGCCGACTGTTTAGTCAATCAACCGACCCTTTTTTTTATAATTGACAAACTGCCGATGTCGGGATTCGAACCCATAACCTCCCAGTTTCCAAGTACTGCATACTGCGCAGACATGACGCCTTAGACCGCTCAGCTAGTTGGCTGGTCAAAGTATGGTACTCTGGATTACTATACAAATTAAAGAAAATTATTCCAGATTCGTATTATCTTCTATTGAAATCATATCTGACAAACCGATGCTACCAAGTAAGATTTCAAAATGAATTATCCGACATACGCCCTATCCGTGCAGGAGTACCTCAGGGAAGCGTTCTTGGTCCTGTATTATACCTTATTTACACATCCGATTTGCCAGTTGATGATGAAAACATCACTGCTACGTTTGCAGATGACACCGGAATACCTGCATCCGATACTGATCCAAAAACAGCATCAAAAAAACTACAATGTAGCTTAAATAAAATTCAACAATGGCTGCGTAAGTGGCGAATTCGTGTCAATACAAACAAATCAGCCCAAATTACATTTACATTTCGAAAAGGAAACTGTCCAATAGTAACTTTAAATGACGTCATATTACCACAAAATCCGGAAGTGAAATATTTGGGTATGCATCTGGACAAAAGGCTTCCTTGGCGAAAGCATGTATGGACCAAAAGAAAACAACTAAATATTAAGTTTAGTAAATATCGTTGGCTGCTAAATCGCCAATCTAAATTATCTCTCGATAACAAACTATTAGTGTACAAAAGTATTTTAAAGCCTATATGGACTTATGGAATACAATTATAGGGTACGGCTAGTGTTAGAAACATTGAGATCCTACAGCGTTTTCAATCTAAAGTGTTATGTGCGATAAGTGGTTCACCGTGGTATGTGCGGAACGATGATATACATCGTAGCTTAAATGTATCTACAGTGCGTGAAGAAACAGTGCGATTTAGAGAAAACTATGTCTACCGACTAGAAATACATCCAAATGTGTTTGTGCTCAATCTTCAAGACAACAAGACTTGATAAACTTAATATTTTAGAACTTAAATATAGATTTTTATGACATTTTAGTGATTATTTTAATTAATTATATTAGTATATAATTCCACTTTGTGCCTACCATTCATGAGTTTCTCTGGTTATCATTCTATTTATAGTTCTGTTAGAACTGATAATAGAAAAATTTAGGATAATATAAAAAATAAATAACAATTTTATAAAAATAAATTACGGAATGACGGAAGCACGGACGGAGATATAACAATAAAACCAGCAAGGGTATAAGCTGGCAAAAATAAATTGAAGTCCGTCTCTGATATTAGTATTGCAAACTGAGTTTTTGCTGCGTGTTTTGTAATTAATGAAAATTATAAAGAAAACTTTAATGAATATAATGTTTAATTAAATATTTAATTGTCTAAGCTTGCATATTGTATGCATATTTTTATTTTACCTAGGTACTCAGGTGCGAACAACGAAATATATCTAATCTAACATGATTGTATCTAATTTATTCGTCAATTAGGTAGGTACTACTGAATGAAGGTGTTTTATATATGTGATTTTGTAATTACATCTCATCGGCTGTTTAAAGAACTTTTTGAGTTATCATAAATTCAACTAAGAGTGTTTGTAATAGTCCGCGAATCAAGCCACTTTTCGTAGCTGATTACACCATTAATTATTACAAAGAATTTTTATGAACAATAAAAAAATTGTTTTCTGGTACTTCCTTTAAGGTTAATTCTCAGACAATATCATAAATGTGACTGATCATTCAGCTTTAGCTCTTTTTTAAGAGCTAAAGAGCAAGAGGATCATATATATATATATATATATATATATATATATATATATATATATACATATATATATATATATATATACATATATATATATATATATATATATATATATATATATATATATATATATATATATATATATATATATATAGCATTTCTAATAGGGAATCAATGTTAAATAAATAAATAAAATATTTACTAACCATATATACTAATGATGTAACGAATGTTGGACATTCGCGAATGCGAATACGAATGCGAATATTTGCCTCCAACATTCGCGAATGCGAATGCGAATGGTGACTTTCAAATAAAGCGCGCGCAAAATGTTAGACAGGTAACAGGTTTGACATTTCGTGTTATTAAATTTCGATTTTTGCCCCAATTTCCTAGATCAAAATTTTTTTATTTTATAAATACGTATTTCGACTACAAAGTAGTCATCATCAGTATGAATTAGCTAATTGTAATTACTCTCCGAGAAGTTACTTGTTGCTAATTTGACGGTCTGCACATATCCTCAGAGAATAATTACAATAACGATTTTTGGTGTGGGGTTTTCTCAAAACACAGATCTATTTGCGGAATAGGCCTGAAAATTTGCAACAATTAAGGCAAAGAATTGTTGACGAATATTTCCGGGTAGATATACCCGGGTAGATTTCTACAATCGACTCGGATATTATTTAGCAAATAATGTAGGAATATTCGAAACGTTGGTTTAACTTTTTTTTTGTCGGAATTCTATTATTATTTTTTTGGGGTTGTATTTTTCTTTTAATTTGTGTGGATTGTTGTTTTATGTTATAACGTTAATAGAATTCTATCATTTATTTTCAAACATTCCACATACAAATAATAAGGGATATTCAAAAAAGAATTTAGAATTGTTAGAAGTAATGTTAAACTTAAGAAGACAACAATGGATATATTTAACCCTCTCTTATTATATATGTCTGCAGTACTGAGTTTGCACAGCAGCCAACACTATGTACACAACACATCTCATACACCACAGAGTACCGCCCACTATTTTTATTACTGCATTAAGCATATTGTGTATAGGTATTATAGTAAATAATATTTAACATTGATTCTCTATTTGCAAAGCGTCCAACTCACACGGTATATATGTCTATATATATATATATATATATATATACTATATTCAAGGTACCGGATTTACTTGAGAAAAAAATCGTCGTGATCTTATTAAGTGAATTAAAATGTTATTCAAATAAATAAATATAAGTAATAATTAAATAATTATAGTCTGTTTTATGTTTTTAATGGCTTCTATTCTTTTTAACAGGTTTATTTATACTATGTAATGCAATTTAGTAAGTATTATACCTATGGATAATAAGATTTTCTTCTTTATTTTTATATATAAAATCATGTGAATGGAACATAACCTTCAAAACGTGAAGTAATTGGTGTACCTTATAGGCTTTTAACACTGTAACTAATTATATTTACATTTATTTGGTTACATATTCAAATCCACTATTACAAAGTTGTAGCGAAAAATGTGATCGTCCATTATGCGTATTGGCGAAGAAAATACAGCTGGGAGAAGTCCCAAACGACCAGACAACACATAATTTAAGTCTGATTGAAATTCTCTTAATATTAATTAGTAAGATGAAATTACTAATTTAGTAAAATTTTCAATAAATAAAGTTAGTAGAAAATAAATGAATGTATTGAATGTCACCTTGGTAATTTGATTTGAGATTCATTATATTATCCTTGAAAATTTACTTAGTATACGTGGCTGGCTCATAAGTAATTTTATAAATTACACGATTCGTAATTTTCAATAGTTTTAAAATCTATTTCTTTTAATTATAGATAATCGTAAACTCTAGAGTAAGGCGTGAGGTTCTCATGCAATTATTGATTAGACATTCATTTATAAATCATTAAACATTTTTTATTCAAAAATTAGACACAAAAGTTTGAAACAAAGTAAATTTCTCATTTTTGAAGAGAAAAACTCTTGGAATAATTTTTTCTTAAATATACTGAAATTTTTCATTGTTTCATTTCAAACCATAGTGGAGACTTAACTAATGGAGTTGAGCAAAATCTATTGGATAAAGTCACAATATTCTGTTTGCTTTTTTAAATCATCGGACATGATACATCTTTCTAGGAGACCTATTCGTCGAATCATCAGGGTAGTTTGCACTTATACCTGACATTGTTATTTTGTCATAATAATTTTGATCGATAATTAGACCTTCAAAATGTATCCTTGGCTCGCCTAGCTCACTCTGTACACTATTTCGTAATCTTTGTTAGTAGCTGTTTGTTATTTTCTGGTAATTTGTAACATGGCGAGCATATGAAGTTCGTTGGGCCAATCGTAATAGCGTCTAATTAGTTAAACAGATGTCCCAGAGGCAATTTATTTAAATGTTGCATCCAATGCAATGGTCAGTGATGCTTTTTAGGAATATAATTACCGCATTGATTCCTGGCCATCGCACCCAAGAGTCATAAAATCATCAAAAGTAGTTTTTCGTGACAAAAGAACATTTATTTATGCTTAAATACTTTTGGCAGTACCTTGAATTGGCATAGCGTCACCAACATACACTGAGCCTGGCTTTTTAACAGATATTGTTCGTCTCTTACTATTTGTGTAACCTCTTTTGCTCCTTTACTTAGAATCTTTAGTAATTACATTTCAAATTTTGCCCCTATTCCCGAATGTACCCATCGATAGAATTTACAACCGAAATAGAACAAGGAGGCTCGATTCCGTTTTTAGATGTAAAAATTATGAAAAATAACGACACTAATAAATTAGAATTTGATATCTACAGAAAACCTACACACATTGAACGATACATTACAGCCGATTCGAACAGCCCACTTCAACACAAAATGACTGTTTTCAATTTTTTGGTAAACAGGCTACTGAAAGCCCCACTGTCTAAGAAAAAATACTTTAAAGAATGGTTTATTTCTTTAAAGTATTTTTTCTTAGACAGTGAGACTTTCATTAAACAAGTTGCAATCTTTAATGGCTTCGACTCTAACATAATAAATAATTTGGCCCGCAGAACTAGATTTAAAATTTTACGAAACAATTCCACCGTACTAACACCAGAGACTGGCAACGTTGAACCAACTAAATGGTGCAAACTAACATACTTCATGCACAAATAAAATCACTAGAGAATTAAGGGACCACAACCTAAAACCAAACAGTTACTGGGCAACCCTAAGGATAAAATTAGTAATGAAAAACAATCGGGCATATATGGTGTCAGTTGTCAAAACTGTGCGAAAATTTATGTTGGTCCAAGTCGTCGCCAGATCGGAATTCGAATTAAAGAACATGTGAAATTTGGGAGAACCGAAAATTGAGAAAACAGATAGTGAATTTAGACAATGGCCCAATTTCAAATTCTGATTTATTAAAATTAAACCATTTTCAAAAAATCTAATATTTGAATATCAAGGTCAGCTTCGATACCCTCACTGTAATGACAAAAACAACGCCGCATTGTCACAAAGGAATACCGCCAATAAATACTACGTGGAGGTCTTCACACACCTAATCCGTTAGTCAGACGGATATAATAATTCTGTTACACTAATATTTTCAGAAATTTTTAATATTTACAATTTAATATTAAGATAAGAAAGTTAAAATTCTAAATATCTCTCTCTGTTTACGTTAGAGTTTGAGAAAAATAATCGTGTAGCATACATAATTTTCTACAACTTTACTCTTTATACATTTTTCTTCTTTCTTTATGCTCCTTTTTCTCCTTGACCTATGCCATTTAGTAATAAAATTGGCCTTGCAAATACTAAAGTCATATCAGATATGATATTTCATTTTGATCACACTAAAATTTTGACCGCTAGAGAGTGATTTATGTATTCTATGGAAATTCACAAAGTTTTATGATCTGCGTATAATCTGTTTTGAAAGATTTGATGACCATTTTACACTTCCTTTAATAGCAGAATTATTATTGTTTGTGAGACCATAGGAAATGACGGTTTTCTCCAATCATATTCTGCTTTTTTAGCCACTGATTTGAATTGGAATTTAGGATTTCAAACAGCTAAAAAATATGTATTTTATGTGTTTGAAATAAAACGTAAAAAAAAGTTCCCCAGCAAGACAAATACAAATATACACATACACAACGCATAGATATATTCACTATTCATATATACAAATTAATGTAATTAAATAATTTTAAACTTTTATATTTCGATAACAAAACGGTAAATTAATAAATATTTATCTTTACTCTCATATTTTTTTAAAAATTCTGTCGTGTATTTTTTGTTGATTACCTTGATGGACGTGAATTGGAGTTTGAAAAATTCAATAAGCCAATTGTCAACAGATCAGTCTTCGAAATATACGAAAGTGTATGCTGTTGGTTTGTTTGAGGTGTATTTTTTTCAAACATCCGATATAATACGCAAGCTTTCTACATTCGTGGATGGTAATAATAATAATAATAATATTTTGTTTATTCTTTAAATAAAAGTACAGAGTACATAGAATATGTCAGTATCATTTGTTTAATCGTAAATAAATCATTTGTTTAATCACTATTCAACAAATTCTCTTACACTGTAGAAATTCTTTTCTAACAGTAACTTCTTTAAGTTCCATTTAAATATATGTGGGTTCACATTTTTTATTTCTTGAGGGATCCTGTTATAGATACGTGTACTCATATTAAGAACTCCGGTATGTATATAATTTTTGGTAGTCTCCATACCAATAAGATTGGCTCTATTTCTTGTTTCGTATGTCTGTTCGAAGTGATGATTTTCGTACAGGTTAATGTTGTTTAAAACAAAAATAGCATTTTCCAAAATATATGCATCTACAACGGTCAGAATTCCCTTTTTTTTAATTGGTCTGGCATGCTCCCTCAACTTAGAATTATTTATCATTCTCACACATCGCTTTTGT
The DNA here is from genome assembly GCA_963920215.1 of Nineta flava. Lineage (NCBI taxonomy): Eukaryota > Metazoa > Arthropoda > Insecta > Neuroptera > Chrysopidae > Nineta > Nineta flava. The sequence goes on from OY986044.1 coordinate 22,989,740, forward strand.
ACTTTTAATATTTTGTCAACATCAGAGGAATTTTCCCAGAATAATATTCCATATTTAATATTGGAATGAATAGTATACTTGAAACATAATGTCGAAAATAACTATATCTTTAATTTTGTATAGCATGTAAGTTAGTTTTGACATTTTTTTGACAGATATTCTATGTGTACTTTACTATTCAAATTTTTATCCAGATATAGCCCTAAAAACTTAACACTGTCCAATGTATTAATTATTCTATTGTTACCTACCTCAATTTGGTGAATATTGCATTTTATTATACATAGCATATGAGTTTTTTCTAAATTTAGTTTTAGAGAGTTCTCCTCAAACCACTTATTCATGAAGGTGAATGTTTCTATGATATTCGGTTCTTAGATATGTTTCATTTTTGTTATGAAAGAATACAGTGGTATCATCTGCAAATAAAATTTTTTGCATGGTATGGGTTTGTCCATGCTTTAATATTCTACCTATACTTATTCCAAATTCAATTCGTAAATATGAGATGAAGATGAGATGAGTTGTTGATGCTGATCTATCATAATATATATAATATTATTCTACCTTCACTTTCCAATAATTAGTTTTTAGTTAAATATAGAATGTAATACTATATGAATGAATGATAAATAAAGAGAGGTAGACTATAAGAGCGTATGAAATGCCATTCTCATCATATTTCCTTCATTCTTTATCATTTAACGACGTGTTTATTTTTTGTTTGATGTACGATTCAAAAGACCTATTCACCTGATGAGAATATTCTCATGCTTCTTATTATATTTTGTAAAGGCAGATATAAATATTACAATACAGCAAAGAATCTAATAGCGTTTTCGTTTGAAGCACGAGAGACAATGTTCGCTCGCTTCTCTATGATGACGTCATAGACCTCAGTTCTTGCTTGGGAATTGTGCGGCCATTTTCCCAATCGAACGTGTTTATGATCATTTATTTATTATTAGGTTTAAAACCTCTATTCGACAGACTTTCACAGACTAAAAATAACGTTTTCTAATAAATCCCCAAGTTTCAGAATTTTTGACCGTTTAGAACGCGAGATAATTAATATCAAAGTTATCATTCTCTCGCATTTTCTCTCATTAGAAGCAAGTAAAACTTCGTGCCAGCCCAACTATTATCTTTTGTATTACAAAAAATACACGACAGAATTTTTTTTTAAATATGAGAGTAAAGATAAATATTTATTAATTTACCGTTTTGTTATCGAAATATAAAAGTTTAAAATTATTTAATTACATTAATTTTCAAATATGAATAGTGAATATATCTATGTGTTGTGTATGTGTCTTTTCTCTCTTTCGAAGATATTGCGTTCTCTTTCATTCCGATAGAAATACCTTAAGTACATTTTAGCTGTTGTTTTGGATTACTGACCAGGCTGTAGTTTTAGCACTGTACATATATTATATATTCTTTGATTTCTAAATATGCCCGTCCGTGTGCGTAAAAGAAATATTATTAAGTAAAACTGGAAATAAAATTAACTACTGATAACACTCTTAGCGAATTTCCTCCAAAGAAAATGCAGCTATTGTTTTTGCACCAATGTTGGAATTTCGTAAAAATTTCTTCAAATGTCCATCGATCCTATCTATTAGACGTTAAAAATCACTATCGCTAAAATTTATATATATATATATATATGTATATATATATATATATATATATATATATATATACATATATATAAGCATATATATATATATATATATAAACATATATATATATATATATATATGTACTTTTTTTAAATGTCTGTAGACTCTCTAGCGGTCACAGTTTTATTCCGAATGGAACGAAATTTGAGTCGCTTTTGATATTCTAAAGGTCAAGTACGTTAATGGGTAAAATAAGACGAGGGGCGAGTGCAAAGAGGGTATAGGGGGACGGGGAAACACAAAATTTGACTATCTCCCTTAATATTTGAAAAATCGAAAAATTTATCAAGAGTTAAGTTGTAGGTACTAAGTTTTACTATAATTTTGTTTCTTATAATTTTTCTGTTACACTAATATTTACAGAAATATTTACAATTAAAGATTGGAAGTTAAAATTCTAAATATGAATTGTAATGAATTGTAGCAAATTTGATTTTCTACAACTTCACTTCTTATACATTTTTCAATTATTCTAATATTAACAGAGATATTTAATATTTTGTGTTTGTTTGACACGGAATACATGAAATATATTTCATTGTAAAAAATTTTGATTTTCGTTTCCATAGTAACTATAAACTATAACCGTTATATATCGTTCTATTTTAGCTATTAACAAATTTAATTTTTGCAAATACTAAAATCATATCAGATATTATATTTCATTTTGATCACACTAAAATTATGACCGCTAGAGAGTGATTTATGTATTCTAAGGAAATTCGCTAAGTTGACGCAGCTCCTGCGTAACGAATTTTTTACTATTATTAACGAAGCAATAATATACACATGATACAATTTTTTAATTGTAATTATAATTAAAGCGTCTTAATCATCAGAATATTCTGAAGATGATAATAGTTCCAACAATGTCAACATTCGTAGATTTTTCGACGACATTATGCACTGCACTATTGCTCTGGCGTTACTAGTCAGAGCAAGACGGGGCGCACTAGGAGTCCACTCTATCATCAATCGAAAACGAAAAACTCTATTCGAGCAATCTATAATGGTCAAACATACATTTTATACTTAAAGTGAGTGCGCACGAGGGCAGTCAATATAAAACGCTATAAGTAAGGAGAAAAATATGACGTGAATATTTGTACACTGTAGTAATGTACATAGTTTACATGTTACCACCACTAACGGAGTAAGTAAGTATTTTGCAATTAAATTTATGTTCATACAATAGTAAATATATGGGAATGAATGTCTTATATTGGATGATTAATAAAATGTGGTTTTATCGTTTATAAGTTCGTCAGACTGCCATTTATATTCAATAACTGCCGAAGAATACTTAATTTTTAAAAAACTCACATTGAATTTTTTTAATGAAATAAAATCATGAAAAAAAATCAAAATGATGAGTAAATACTTAGGGATATAAAATTTCATTCTGTCAAACAATTCAAGAGAGTAATAAATACGATTAAAAAAAAATTAATTTCTAATAGAAACAATAAACTTTTATTTAAAAAAATTGAAGAGAACCCTAAATTCAAAATAGCAGGCGTAATGGGTGAACTACTGTGAACCAATGTGAACACCAGTATAATTGTGTTTATCTTTGCATTGTCTGTATGTTTAGAGGAAACGAAATACAAACACTCAGAAAAATATAATTGGAGAATATAAATATATAAGTTTTTAGAATTTTCTAGTAAATTAACCGATTTTCTGTAGTTTAGTATGTGCAATGACTGACTGACTTTATTTACATGTGTACTGGCTGACTTGATACAGTACCACACGGCCAGGCAGTAAAAAATAATATTTAACATTGATTCACTATAGGAAAAGCTGTCCAACACGAACTGTATATACTGAAATTATTAAAAAAGATTCAGAAGTCAATAAGTTCTCATACAGTAAAAGAGAGTTCAAGATTCCCGTGAAAAGGATACACACAAATATATATATATATATACCATTAAAACAACATTATCAATTATAATGTGCATCACAACATCTCCACTCTTAAATGACACCAAACAAACCATACACCACAAGCTATAGCCAGATGTATGTATGTATGGTTTTATAGTACATATTTTATTTATTTAACATTGATTCTCTATTAATACGCATTGACGCATTTCTAATAGAGAATATATTAGAAATATATATATATATATATATATATATATATATATATATATATATATATATATATATATATATATATATATATATATATATATCACATTATAATTGATAATATTTATCATAACATATGTGAATGCATGGGAAATATTTGGTTGTGTGTTTTAATGGTATTATCGTATTTCAACAATGGGTTATTACACAATAATAGAAAAAGTGAAAATTATTAAATGGTACTTTGGGGGACATTCGGGACAGGAATGTGTCAATTTATTTATTGTGGCATTTGAGGATAGGCAATCGCCAAGCATTCAAACAGTTACTCATATGATCAGCTGCCTTGAAAAATGGGGTTGTATACCTAGTTGCAAAGACTGCCACAAAGATAAAGATGATGAAGCCCCTCAAAAACAATGAAGAGAGAGATATAGCAGTTTGTAGTTTATTATTTACTGACGATAAAAAATTCACAAGAGAAGTTGGTGAAGAACTGGACCTAAGTAACTCTACAGTTGCAAATATTTGGAAGCGGAACAATTTCAAATGTTTTAAATATGGTAAAATCCAAGAGGTTTTGGCTGAGGACCTTTATCGCAGGATGGAGTTTTGTGAAGCTGCGATGGAAAGGCGAATCGAGAAGATAATTTCATTAGAAATATTTTATTTACTGATGAATCGTCTTTTTCATTACATGGAAAACATAATTCATCTGTCATGCGATATTGGTCTCAGACAAATCAGCATCGATATATCAGTACCCGAACTCCACAGAAACTGAATGTCTGGCCTGGAATATTGGGTGACCATATTATAGGACCATTCTCCATTGACGGATCTTTAGATTCTCAAAAATATTTGAATTTGAAAGAGCTACTTGAACTGTAAGAGCTGCTTTAGAGATATTCTTCCTAATTTAGACCTGGAATCTGTATGGTTCCAAACAGATGGTTCCCCTGCACACAAAGCGATGATAGTAAGGCTGTTCCTGGAACAAACATTCCAGGAACGTCTTATGACTGGTTTTGTAACGTTCAAGTGGACAGCCAGATCGCCAGATCTATCTCTTAACGACTTTTTTTTGTGGGGTTCTCAAAACCCTTCTAGGTCTGAAAATTTGCAACAATTAAGGTAAAGAATTGTTGACAATTGTGCGAATATTTCTCCTCAAGTGCTAGAAAATACCCGAGTAGATTACTACAATCGACTCGGATATTGTTATGCAATGAATGGATGAATATTCAAACCGTTGGTTTAACTTATAGTTTTTTGTCGGAATTCTTCTTTTTTTGGCGGGGGGAGGGAGGTATTTTTCTTTTAATTTTTGTGGATTGTTGTTTTATGTTATACCGTTAATAGAATACTATCATTTATTTTCAAACATTCCACATACAAATAATAAGGTATATTCAAAAAAGAATTTTCAATTGTTAGAAGTAATGCTAAACTGAAAAAGACAACAATGAACATATTTAACCCACTATCATTACATGTTAATGCAGTACTGAGTACAAAACAGTCCAGCAAGCAAATACAATAGACACACTAAAGAGTACCGCCCACTATTTTTATTTCTTTATTAAGCATATTGTGTATAGTTATTATAGTAAATAATATTTAACATTGATTTTCTTTTAGCAAAGCTCTCCAACACGTCCGGTATATATATATATATATATATATATATATATATATATATATAGGGTGAGTCGAACCAAGTGGATAATAGCACACACCTCCACTTCCTTCCACGATTCTCTCATTTTTCTACAACATCCAATAGAATACAATACATTATAACAAAACAAAGACCACCCAAAGACATGATATAATTCACAACCAAAACATCTGCGCACAAACATAAAGCTTACGGACTCCTTTCCAAATTCAAAATAATCAAATCCCGGAACGTAAGCAGCGGTGGGCAAAAAAAATTTAACTTGAATGATTAGGGAAGCAGAAAACTAATTAAATCATTTGAGTAATTCATAGTATTATTTTGAGGTAGTTCCCAGTCAACAAGTTTTAGCTTACATGCATGCATTAACAGTTGTCTTCAAATATCAACAGCGTGTGATTCATGCATTTAATGACTTATATTATAACAATTAGTCCAGTCAATTTACTAAATACATCACCAAATAAAAAATACTTATATTCTATATTTTAAAATTAGTCAAAATTATCTTTGGCCCTTCCTCTTGAACATATCCAAAAAAAAGGCCCATATGGGAGGGGGCTGCGCAATAGGCCACCATTTTTAATTTTAGGACCTTTTTTATGGGTTTTTCCTCAATATCTCAAAAAATCTCAACTTTTTCATGACCACTTTTACTTATAATATGAAAGCTCATTGAGTTTTCTACAAAAACGCACAAAAAATTTTTCCTAGCTTTAACCGTTTGGGGAATATATAGATGTATAACCAGAAGCCCAGAAAGTCTAGTTTACGAGGGGAGAAAATCGCTTCTGAAAGTTTCTTTTCTTATTTCAAATAACTAATTAATAATAACTAAACATACTGAACTAACTCAAACATATAAACAAAAACAAAACATAAACTACACCTTTAGTAGGGGGAAAGAAGTGTCGTCTGGTTTGATTTTCCTGGCTGAACACTGGAACCAAGCATGTCAAAAGGCGTTTATTGTCTTCATGGTGGGGCCCCGTACAATGCCAGAAACATTTCATCATCAGCACCTTCAGGCAGGACCTCTGGTGTGCTGGTTGTGCTGTAAAACAGTGGTAGAATTTGTAAAAGCTGAAGGTTTTTTGAACTATTTTAACTATTTTTATTTTTCATGGTTGTATGTAGCTGAAGTATTGTCACATCCTGAAAAAGCATGTAAAAATAAAACTGTTTCCCTAAGGAATGAGGGAACTTGTTCTGTTTATACATCTAATAATAATAAGAAAGAGGGGTACCGCATACGGGTCCCTAGCACCTAGACCAAAGGGTCCTCTGTGCCCTCCTTGAGAACAGCCTGTCACCCGAAGGCGAGACGCCTCCGGATAAGAGGTGCTATTTTAAGCAGATGAAGCTATAGGATTCTGTCAAGGCCAGACGCCATGCAAAAGGCCCACAGCTTCTCCGCCGGGATTGCTCCCAGGATTGATGGATCCAAAGTTTCGGACCCAAACATTCTATATCTGACACCTTGCAGGCTTCTGCAGGTGCATATAACATGTATGGAGGTTTCATCGTCCTCCATACAGGCCCTGCAAGTGGGATCATCAGAGATCCCCAAGTTATGAAGGTGATAATTCAATCGACAGTGTCCTGTCAAAAGCCCCACCACCCTTCTCAACTGCATTCTATTGAGTTTCAACCGAGCACAGTCGAATGGCCTAGCTGTGTGTATGCACAACTTGGCCTGTCGCATGCCCTGCGCAAAGTCCCAGTAGTCGAGGTGAGCTTGTTTAAGCCACCCCTTGATTCGGTAAATTACGGAGCATCTTGCTATGGGAATGATAGGCTCAGGTGAAAGGGGCGCTTGAGATGACCCCTCTCTTGCCAACGAGTCCGCTACTTCATTCCGCTTAACGCCAGATTGACCCGGTACCCAGACCAGCCTGACTGTGTTACTCAGTGCCAGGTGGTTCAGCTCCTCGAAGCATTCATAGACTATCCTCGATTGGAATCTTGACGCCTCAAGAGCCCGAAGTGCTGCCTGGCTATCTGAGAAGATGCTGATATGTGCCCCATTGTAACCTTTCGTGTTACAAATCTGGGCACCTCTCAGCATAGCGAAGATTTCCGATTGAAAAACTGTCGCATATTGACCCAGAGGAATCGATTCCTTTATCCTAGGTCCATAAACCCCCGCACCAGATAAATCTCCGGCCCTTGACCCATCCGTATAAAGATATGGTCCGGGAGGGGGTGAAAAGTTAGGTACATCTCGATCCCATTCCTCACGGGAGGGAACGATTACCCGAAATTTGCGGTCAAAACGATGAGTCGGAACAGTGGAATCCTGTGCCATTTCCACAAGTGGAGTCACAGTCTCCAACCTGTTCATTATACTCGCGTGACCTGTGTTTGTCCTACAGTGCCACTGTCTGAAACTCCTAAGTCGATAGGCCGCTGTCATGGCCTCCGCCTCAATCATTAAATGAATCGGCGGAATACCTAGAAGCGCGCCCAGCGCAGCAGTAGGGGTCGTTCGCATGGCTCCAGTGACACTAAGGCATACCACTCTGAGCAGGTGATCCAGTTTTTTCCTGGCTACAGCCAGAGAGGTTCTTGTCCACCATACTACACAGCCAAATGTGAGCATTGGCTTTACAATCATTGTAAATAACCAGTGCACCATGTGAGGTTGGAGTCCCCAAGACTGTCCAAATGCTCTCCTGCACATCCAGAAGACACTATTTGCCTTGGTTAGTCTCCAATCCAAATGATCACTCCAGTTCAGTTTTGCATCCAGGATGACTCCTAGATGCTTAACCGTTCCGGTTTCTGTAATTTGAATGCCAGATATGCTGATCATCCGTTGAGCAACTCTTCGTCTCCTAGTAAACAGTACACAGCCCGTTTTTTCCGGTTTGACAGAGAGTTCTTTGTCAATGCACCAGTGCTCCACGTACGAGAGCGCTTGTTGCATCAGATCATAGATAGTGCCCTCGTCTCGGCCTTTGACAAGTATGGATATGTCATCAGCGTAGCCTTGAGCAAATATCCCTAATTCCTTGAGACCGGTTAGTAAGCTATCCACGACGAGGCACCACAGTAATGGCGAAAGAACTCCACCCTGCGGACACCCTCTACCTACAAAGCCTCTAACCGATTGTCCCCCTAAAGTTGTGGTAATACACCTCACTTCGAGCATGTTGCAGATCCATCTTACCAAGATGTCTTCCACCCCGCGCTCAATTAGTGCAGTGCGAATCGCCCCAACCGTTGTATTGCTGAAGGCTCCCTCTATATCAAGAAAAACCCCTAAGGCCATAGCCTTTTCTGAGAGCGCACCTTCTATCGACCCTACTAGTCGGTGGAGTGCAGCATCCACAGAAAGGCCGGCTTGGTAAGCAAACTGGCACTCTGATAGCGGTCTCTCTACAAGACTCGTATCACGAATATGCCTGTCTATTAGCCGCTCAAGAGTTTTGAGCAAAAATGACATCAGGCTTATTGGCCTGAAGTCTTTTGCGTCGCCATAGCTTGGGCGTCCAGGTTTAGGAATGAATACCGCGCGGGATTCTTCCCATTTCCTGGGTATGTAGCCTAAAGCTATGCATGTTTTAAAGATCTCGTTGAGCCTTCCAACAATTATATCCAAGCCCTGTTGTAGCAGTGCCGGGAAGATGCCGTCGGTACCCGGAGACATGTAAGGAGCAAATCTAGCCACAGCCCATCTCACTTTTGTAATGCTTACGATGAGTTTTGCTGTCGCCCAATCCTCCCTGTTTGCCCTTCCACCATCACGCCTCTGATCGTCCGGTTCTCCCATGGTAAAGCCAGGGAAATGCGTGGACAGTAAATGCGTCATGGTGTCAGACACTGTAAGTGATTGACCTGCTAGTTCGAGGCAACCCAACTTTGCAGTATTATCCTTGGATATTACCTTTTGCACTCTAAAGAGAGCGGGCATCATGTTAATGTTGCCACAAAGCTCTCTCCAGGAGTCTTTTTTCGAATTTTTCACTGACCTTCTATACTCTCGCTGCTTCTCCCTAAAGATTAGCCAGTCCGAATCCAGACCGGTCATTTTCGCTTTGTTGAAGGATGTTCTAGTGTCATGGCGTAGTCTATCAAGATTTCTATTCCACCACGGAACATCCCTAGAGCCGGTAGTAACACTTGCAGGACAGTTGTTTTCATACGATGAAATCATGGCATCCTGAAGTGCACTAACCGCAGATTCTACATCTTCCTTCGTGTGCAACCTATTCGCACCGCCGGCAAGTAGCCCAGAGAGCTCCCGCCTGTAAGCTTCCCAGTCAGGTTTATACATCTATATATCCCCCAAACGGTTAAAGCTAGAAAAAACTTTTTGTACGTTTTTTGTAGGAAATTCACGCAGCTCCACCCCCCATATGGATCTTTTGGATATGTTCAAGAGGAAGACCCAAAGAAAATGTTAACTAATTTTAAAATATAGAATATAAGTTTTATTTTTATTTGGTGATTTTTTTAGTAAATTGACTAGACTAATTGTGATTTTAGTGTTGAAAAAAAAACAAACAAAAATAGATTTATATTATTACTATGCTTCCCTAGTAGTTCAGGGGCGAATCAAGAAATTTTTCACTGGAGGCGCATATATACAAATATGATATATTGTATATGGTAAGTTGTAGCTTAAGGACGTTCCAGCACTGTGTATTTCGAAAAAAAAACGGTAACACACGATTTAAAAAAAAAATTTATATAATAAATATTTAGCTTTACTCTCCTAGTTTTTTTTTTTTTAATTCTGTCGAGTATTTTTTCTAATACAACAGATAATAGTTGGGCGGGCATGAAGTTTTACATGCTTCAAATGAGAGAAAGTGAGACAGAATTATAACTTTGATATTAATTATCTCGCGTTCTAAACGGTCAAAAATTCTGAAACTTCGGGATTTATTAGAAAATCTATCGAAAAATGGGGGTATGCTGGATCATCCTTAAGGAACAAAGAAAATCTGTCTTTAGAAAATCTGTCAGTATATTTAAAAGAAAAACATATTTTTCTAAAGAAAAACAACGAAAACTTGACTTTGACTTATAAAAATAAAGTAAATATATTATTAATTTGTTTTACCATAATATTATGTTAATTTATTCTTTTAATTGTTATAAAATTTAACTTTGTTCCTTAAGCTACAACTTACCATATATAATATATCCATATTTGGATATATGCGCCCCCAGTGAAAAATTTCTATATTCGCCCCTGGAGTTTTTGAGAATCATAGCATTTGTAATAAAAATATATTATTGTTTTTAATAAGTATTATTATGTTAACAAGTATTTAAAAGTTTTCTGCTTCCCTAATCATTCAAATTAAATTTTTTTTGCCCACCGCTACTTACGTTCCCGGATTTGATTATTTTGAATTTGGAAAGGAGTCCGCTTGCTTTATGTTTGTGCGCAGATGTTTTGGTTGTGAATTATATCATGTCTTTGGGTGGTCTTTGTTTTGTTATAATGTATTGTATTCTATTGGATGTTGTAGAAAAATGAGAGAATCGTGGAAGGAAGTGGAGGCGTGTGTTATTATCCACTTGGTTCGACTCATCCTGTATATATATATATATATATATATATATATATATATATATATATATATATATATATATATATATATATATATTTGAGTGTGTAATGTGCGTGTATCATCTGGGATCTTGAACTCTCTTTTACTGTATGAGAACTTATTGACTTTTCTGAATCTTTTATACTAATTTCAGTCTTGGTCCTTTTATTTTTGAATGATCATGGCAATATAAAAGATATTACTATTTTTGCAACTGGTATAATAGCTTAATTTCTAAAATTCACTTTTTCACGTTCTTTCGTCTAGACGTCCAGTTATATTTGGTTCACTTACTTTTTTATATTCCTAACAAAGTTTCTCGTATATTATTTTAAAAAATTCGTTACGCAGGAGCTGCATCCACTTAGTGAATTTCCTAAGAATATATAAATCACTCTCTAGCGGTCATAATTTTAGTGTCATCAAAATGAAATATAATATCTTAAATGATAAATAATATCACTATATAATATGATTTTAGTATTTGCCAAAATTAAATTTATTAATAGCCAAAATAGAACGATATATAACGATTATAGTTTACAGTTACTATGGAAATGACAGTCAAAATTGACATTTCAAAATTAAAACAAAATTTTAATACAATAATTTTATAGTTATCTTATAGAATTAGAGTTTCTATGGAGATGATAAAATCAACACAAATTTCAAAAAACAGGAGGAGATTAAAAAAACAGGAGAGGATTCTATGTTTGACTGTGGAGTAACTGTCTTAAATGTTTGAACACCCACTATATACTGAGTTGTACATCAATGACTTAATTGTTAACAATTCTGCGTATTCGGAATGTTAACAATTCTTTCCGAGGAACATATAATCGAAAATTATGAGAAAACTATTGAGTATATGAAAATCTTTTTCAAACAAAACTTATTTATTTTAAAAAGAAGATTTTCTGTAAAAAAAATTTTTTTTCTATCTCTTACGGTTTTAAAGATGTATATATACACAAATAGAAATTGAAAGAAAATGTTCCCAGAAGTGTTGGTTGAGGTCTAACCGCCCTCAGAAGCGGTAAAGTAGTTAACTTTGAGTTGAAATTGAACTCATAAGATATAGTTCTGTTTACAGTTCTGCAAATTTGTTTACTGCTAGTTTACGATACAATTAGACCTTTTATAAATTTGCAGAAGTAAAAAGTGAGGCTAAATGACCAAAAAATTTAACTTTCGGGAAAAAATTGTTATGTATTATAAAAAATAGTAATTAAAAAATATTGTTAATTTAAAACATGCACAAGTAAGTGTAATGTAATTGTATTCAATTTAACCTTGTAATTAAGTTGTAGCAAAATAACAAAAGTTAATTCGGAGGAGTTTTATGATTATCTTTAAAAAATACTAGCATTCCTGTTAAAAAGTATTAGCATAATTTCATTGTTAACAATGGTTAATACTTTTGATTATCAATTAACTAATAATAGAATAATAATTATATATTATAGAATCGATTACTAGAATAAAATTCAAATGTATTGAACCTTATATGCGCGTCAGGGGAAGCTATTTCAAAGTAGAAGGGAAACTAATTTTACCTATATTTAAAAAATGACCATTACTTGGAGGAGAAAGTTTATAGAGATTTCATCTGAGAATCTTATACCTAATCTAAAAGAGAATGTTAAATATTTCTCTATAAACAAATATCAGACAATAAAAGCAATATATCATGGACATTCAATAATAAAATATACAAAAAAAAATAACATTTTCTTTCAATTTCTATGTTCAAAAAGTTAATCCTTCACCAATTTTCAGAACTATATTCGATCGGTTTTTTGTTTGTTTAAAACTCTACACGATTAATCCCCTACCCACACTCTCTGCCTCCCATGCGACTTCTATAAAATGCGGCTCTTGCTTTGACGATATCATTGGAAACTTATGACAAATTACCACCACTATATTCGGTTCATTTTTGTGTAGCCAGCTCTCAGTCTATACGTATTACACCACCTAGAATATTAATAAACATAAGGTGGAATCTTAAAATATACCACAAAATGGAAATTTTGTTGGAAGCATGTTCAATTAATTTCTGTAGTCTAACATCAAGAAAACTAACGCATAAAAGGCCAAAAGTAACTAGTTAATTGTAGAGCGTGAATCAATCGCTTTGTGATATAATTAAATGATTTTTTCTACTCAAAGAAACTTTAATATAAAACGCCCCACATTTTTACAATTAAGTAAGTAATTATTTTCCCTTTTTAATGCCTTACCTACTAATAATTAAAAACTATAGTCGTTTATTTTAGTTTGAATATATACATTTTTTTAAGTAGGAAAGAGGGTTTTTTATAGCCTATTAATATTTAATACATGTAAACGTATTATGAGTTCAGTCCTGACTTTGTTACGGCTAGAAATATGATCGTAAACATTTTAAAATACATACTAAGTGATGATGAACTCAAAAATGAAAAGTAAAGATGATAACTCATCATAAACATAGAATCAAATTCAAACGTATTGAACTTTATATGCTCAAGTAAGGGGGAAATATTTCAAAATAGCAGGGCCACTTATTTTAATCCTATTTAAACATGTGCCATACTTGGCTCTTATAAGCTAGAAAAGAATGTACAATATTTTTCTTTAAACAAATATCAGACAATAACAGATATCATGGTCATTCAATAATCAAAGATAAAATATTTATTATTAAAAATAAATTTATTTCGGAATTTTTCTCTATATTAAAAGGACAAATAGTTGTTTTATCATGTACGTACAATGGCCTTTCTTATTTTCCATTTGACATTTGTATCTAATATACTATAAAGCTAGAAGTGAAGCTGACTGACTGACACACTCACTCACTTACTGATCTATACAAAAACTAACCAACTTCTAGACGAGAAAAATCGGAAAACTTCAATTTTGTAAACATTAATTTATATTCTCATTTTATTTTTTTTAACTTTTTTATTATATTTTGCATTGATCAATTATTATTTATTACTAGCATTACCCGTTGCAGCTTCTACTGCAAAAATTTTTTAAAGCCCTTATAACCAAGCCCTTATGCTAGAATGATGCGGTTTTTTGTATTCGACGTGAAATTGTCAAACTGACGAGAAAAATCGGTAAAAAATTACGTTTTTCTGTTCTATAAATGCTATAAAGATTGAATTTTCACTAACCGACCCGAAATAACGTCAAAATTAACAGAATATTTTGAATAATTTCATTACTTACATCGCAACCACACCGAAAATGGGAAAAACATCCCTAAAACTGACCTTTTTACTTCTATTCATGATAGAAAGATCGGTTTTTTTCCATCACAACCCTTCGAACTTGGTAAAAACACCCCCAAAACCAACCTTTTTGTTCTATACATGCCACAAGATGCAGTTTTTTGCAATCGACGCTTAATAGCTACAAATTAGGAAGTTATTTCGAAAAACTTAATATTTTTTATTGCAAACTCCCGAAAAATCGAAAAAAACACCCCCCAAAATTACGTTTTCATTCCATGATGAAATGATGGAATTTTCACCAATCGACCCGAAATAAAATCAAGTTAACAGAACACTTTGAAAAATTTCTTTACCTATAACGCAAACCTCCGAAAATGGGAAAAACACCCCTTAAACTACCTTAAGGCATTTTGATCAGACTAAAAATATGACCGCTAGAGAGTGATTTATGTATTCTAAGGAAATTCGCTAAGTTGACGCAGCTCCTGCTTTTTTGTGAATTTTTTTTTGTGAAGTGGAGCCAACGGGTCAAGTCATTTCTTCAAAGACTATAACGTTGATAATCAATTATCTGTAATAAACGATTAGTTTGGAAGTCATAATCGAAACAAATCAAGTAACATCTTATATATACTAAATTTTATATAGTTATTTTAATAAAAAATATATCACTCTTATTTCACATCAATTTGTGGCGTTTTAATAAAAGGCCTATGATCGATGAATATTATTATCAATAATCCAATGTATAAAATTTATGCTTTCTTTTCAGTTTTCTTTGGCAATAACACTGCTTGAATATTTGGTAATATACCGCCTTGAGCAATTGTTACAACAGATAACAATTTATTTAATTCTTCATCATTACGAATTGCTAATTGAAAATAAACTTGTTTATTTTTAAACAACTTGTTTACTTAAAAAAAGTTACATTCTAACAATACAATAAAACAATCAATGTTTTCTATTTGGAGTATTAAAACATACTGATATATCAAATTAGCTATTTTTATTTAAATACTAAATGTCTATCTAATCAAAAAGGAGGCGGTAACCTTGTCAACAAATCAGATCGATATATGCTTCATATGTTATTTTAATTACAATTAAAATTGTTAAATTTTCCGTTTGTAAGAAAGGTAAGTTTTCGAGAAAATCTTAATAAAATAGTTGCTTCTTAATAAGTGATGATATGGGATAAAGGACTGAGCTATTTACAAAGTAAATAGATCCAGACTTCATATAATAGTTGCTCCTTAAAAAGTGATGATATACGAGAAAGGACCGAGCTATTAACAAAGTAAATAGCTCTAGACTTCAAATAATAGCTGTTCCTTAAAAAGTGATGATATCCCATAAAGTTTCGAGCTATTTACAAGCTAAACAGCTCGGTAAACTATTTATTAAAAAAATAAATGAGGGGTAAATTAATTAAGTGTAAGAAAAAATTTGGTTGAAATTGATGTCGTAAGTTTTCCCTTAGTATGTTTTTAAAATTTTATGACGCGGCAAGTTTTAAAATATTTGAAATCATCAGAAAAATTAACTTGCCGCGTCATAAAATTTTAATAAAAACATACTGTACAGAATATTGTACAGAATCTCATATATGTTAGGTATACAAGTGTTACACATTTAATTGTTTTATTAATAAAAACACAAAAATTGCAGGACAATTTTTAATGCGTGTTACCTCAGCACTCCGTCATTTATGAATCGATTTTGAATTTTTTGTTTTAAAGGGTTTGATTTCCCATTGTCCCCAATATTATACTAAAATCATACTATATTGATGTCTTAGCCCTTCAAAAAGCGAGCAGAGCCAGTTGACGTAAAATAACGCGAAGCGGTCTCCTTTGTAAATGTGAATCTAAAATGAGTAAAGTATCGCGAAGCGATAGGAATGCATAGCATACGCGAAGCATATGCGAAGAGAAACAAAACGCTACGCATTTTGTGCGAAGCCTTCGGCTTCGTATATTTAAGCCTTTCAAAAATGATTGATATCCGACCAAAAACATAAATGTAAGAAAGGGCCGAGTTTTCGGGAAAATCCTTAATGTAATAGTTCCTTCTTAAAAAGTGATGATATGAGAGTAATGACCGAGCTATTTACAAAGTAAATAGCTCTAGACTTCATATAATAGTTGCTTCTTAAAAAGTGATGATATGGAAGAAAGGACCGAGCTATTTACAAAGTAAATAGCTCTAGACTTCAGATAATAGTTGCTCTTTGAAAAGTGATGATATCCCATAAAAGAGCCGAGCTATTTACAAAGTAAATAGCTCGGTAAACTATTAACTAAAAAAAATAATGAGGGGTAAATTGATTAAATGTAAGAAAAATTTGGTTTAAATTTATTTCATAAGTTTTCCCTTAGTATGTTTTTAAAATTTTATAACGCGGCAAGTTTTAAAATATTTGAAATCAGAAAAAATAACTTGCCGCGTTATATAAAATTTTAAAAACATACTAAGGGAAAACTTATGAAATAAATTTAAACCAAATTTTTTCTTACATTTAATCAATTTACCCCTCATTATTTTTATATATATATATGTATACATATATATATATATATATATATATGTATATATATATATATATATATATATATATATATATATATAAATTATATGTATATATATGTATATATATATATATATATAAATTTTACAGATGGTGATTTTCGACATCTATAAGCTATGATCGATGGACATTTTTGCTATACTATAACGCTCAAAGTGAAGCTGACTGACTCATGCTAGAAACTTGCGGTTTTTGGCATTCGACACGAACTTGTACTAAATTTTATATAGTTCGACCCGAAATAAAGTCAAGTTAACAGAATACTTTAAAAAATTTCATTTCCTACATCGCAACCCCCCCCCCTCCCGAAAATAAGGAAAACAACCGTAAAATTGCCATTTCATGTCAGTTCTAGTTAGAGAGATGGGATTTTCTTTTTAAAGTCAAGTTAACAGATTACTTTGAAAAATTTCATAACCTACATCGGAAACCTCCGAAAAAACACCCCTTAAACTGCCTTTTTCACTTCTATTCATGTTAGAAAGATCAGGTTTTTTTCATTCGACGTGGACCGGGTTTAAAATAATAGGATTATTTTAAAACCGTAAATTTTTCCATCGTTATCCTTCGCAAATGGGAAACACACCCCTAAAACTACCCCTTTTCTTGTATACATGCTAGGAAGAGGCAGTTTGTTATATTCGACGCTAAACAGCTACAAATTAAGAAGGTTATTCAAAAAACTTAAAAATTTACATCGCTTCCTCCCAAAAAAAATCTTTAAAGCACCCCCGAAGCTACCCTTTTATCTTCTATTCATGGCAGAAAGATGGGATTTTCACCAATTGACCCAAAATAAAGTCAAATTAACAGAATACCACGAAAATTTCATAACCTACATCGCAATCTCCAAAAAGAAGAAAAACACCCGTAAAATTGCCCTTTTCATGTTAGAACGGACGATTATTTTTATTCAACGTGGAACTGGATTAAAATAACAGGATTATTTTATTAGAGTAAATTTTCCAATCGCAACCATTCACAAATGGAAAAAACACCCCTAAAAGCACCCTTTTTCTTCAATACATGCCAGAAAGATGTAGTTTTTTGCATTCGACGCTTAATAGCTACAAATTAAGAAGGTAAATAGAAAAACTTAAAACTTTTCCTCACCACTCCCAAAACAGAAAGGGAAAACAACCCCCTAAAGTTCTATTCATGGTAGAAAGATGGGGTTTTTTGCATTTGGTGGAGCATTTCTAAGACATTTCTATTATACTGTTGGTCAATACCTAACATATATGAGATTCTATACAATAAACATACAAGTGTTACACATTTAATTGTTTTACCTCAGAACTCCGTTATTTATGAACCGATTTAGAATTTTTTGTTTTAAAGGGTTTGATTTCTCATTGTCACTATTATTATATAACAACCATACATATTGATGTTTAAGCCTTTCAAAAAGCGAGCAGAGCCAGTTGACGTTATATAACGCGAAGCGGTCTCCTTTGTATATGTGAATCTAAAAAGAGTAAAGTATCGCGAAGCGTAAAGAAACGCAAAGCATACGTGAAGAGTAACAAAACGCGTAGCGTTTTGTGCGAAGCCTTCGGCTTCGTATATTTAAGCCTTACAAAAAGGATTGATATCCGACCAAAAACATAAATGTAAGAAATTATGTTTTAAATTATTATTTATGTTTTTGGTCGGATATTTAATACATGTAAACGTTTTATGAGTTCAGTCCTGACTTTGTTACGGCTAGAAATATGATCGTAAACATTTTAAAATACATAGTTAAGTGATGATGAACTCAAAAATGAAAAGTAAAGATGATAACTCATCATAAACATAGAATCAAATTCAAACGTATTGAACTTATGCTCAAGTAAGGGGGAAATATTTCAAAATAGCAGGGCCACTTATTTTAATCCTATTTAAACATGTGCCATACTTGGCTCTTATAAGCTAGAAAAGAATGTACAATATTTTTCTTTAAACAAATATCAGACAATAACAGATATCATGGTCATTCAATAATCAAAGATAAAATATTTATTATTAAAAATAAATTTATTTCGGAATTTTTCTCTATATTAAAAGGACAAATAGTTGTTTTATCATGTACGTACAATGGCCTTTCTTATTTTCCATTTGACATTTGTATCTAATATACTATAAAGCTAGAAGTGAAGCTGACTGACTGACACACTCACTCACTTACTGATCTATACAAAAACTAACCAAGTTCTAGACGAGAAAAATCGGAAAACTTCAATATTTTTATTGCACAACCCCCCCCCCCCCGGAAAATTGGAAAAACTCCCAAAATTACGTTTTTCAGTTCTATGCATGCTAAAAACATTGGATTTTCACCAATCGACCCGAAATAAAGTCAAATTAACAGAAAACTTTGAAAAATTTCATTATCTACATCGCAACCCTTCGAAAATGGGAATAACACGCCTAAAACTGCCCTTTTCACTTCTATTCATGTTAGAAAGATCGGGTTTTTTCCATTCGACGTGGAACAAGTTCAAAATAACAGAATTATTTGAAAAAGTAAATTTTTCCATCACAACCCTTCCAAATTGGGAAAAACATCTCTAAAACCAACCTGTTTCTTCTAAACATGCTAGAAAGATGCAGTTTTTTGCAATCGACGCTAAATAGCTACAAATTAGGAAGTTAATTTAAAAAAATTTAAATTTTTCATTGCAAACCCTCGGAAAATCGGTAAAACACCCCCCAAAATTACGTTTTTCAGTTCTATACGTGCTAAAAACATTGGATTTTCACCAATCGACCCGAAATAAAGTTAAATTAACAGAAAACTTTAAAAAATTTCATTACCTACATCGCAACCCCCCGAAAATGGGAATAACACCCCTAAAACTGCCCTTTTCAAGTCTATTCATGTTAGAAGGTTTTTCCATTCGACGTGGAACAAGTTCAATATAACAGAATGATTAGAAAAAAGAAAATTTTTCCATCACAACCCTTCGCAATTGGGAAAAACACTCCGAAAATCAACCCTTTTCTTCTATACATGCTAGAAAGATGCAGTTTTTTTGCAATCGACGCTAAATAGCTACAAATTAGAAAGTTTTATCGAAAAACTTAAAATTTTTCATTGCAACACCCCGGAAAATTGAAAAAACACCCCCCAAAATTACGTTTTTCAGTTCTATACATGCTGAAATAATAGGATTTTCACCAATCGACCCGATATAAAGTCAAGTTAACAGAATACTTTGAAAAATTTTATTACCTACGTCGCAAACCATCCCCCATCCCCCCAAAAATAGGAAAAACACCCGTAAAATTGCCCTTTCACTTCAATCCATTTTAGAGAGATGGAATTTTCTTTTTAAACTCAAATTAACAGATTACTTTGAAAAATTTCATTACCTAAATCGCAAACCCCCGAAAATTTTTTCATTCAACGTGGAACGGGTTTAAAATAACAGGATTATTTTAAAAACGTAAATTTTTCCATCGTTACCCTTCGCAAATGGGATAAACACCCCTAAAACTACCCCTTTTCTCCTACACATTCTAGAAAGATGCAGTTTTTTGCATTCGACGCTAAATAGCTACAAAGTAAGAAGGTAATTCAAAACACTTAAAAACTTTCATCGCTTCCTCCCAAAAAAAATGGGAAAAGCACCCCCTAAGCTACCCTTTTAACTTCTATTCATGGTAGAAAGATGGGATTTTCACCAATCGGCCCGAAATCAAGTCAAATTAACAGAATACCTCGAAAATTTAATAACCTTCATCGCAATCCCCAAAAAGAGGAAAAACACCCCTAAAACTACCCTTTTCACTTCTATTCATGTTAGAAAAATCAGGTTTTTTCATTCAACGTGGAACAGGATTAAATTAACAGGATTATTTTATAATAGTAAATTTCCCCATCGTAACTAGTCGAAAATGGAAAAAACACCCCTAAAACTACCCTTTTTCTTCTATACATGCTAGAAAGATGTAGTTTTTTGCATTCGACGCTTAACTTAATAACTACAAATTAAGAAGTTAATTAGAAAAACTTAAAATTTTTCCTCGCCACTCCCTAAAAAAATGGGAAAACAACCCCCCAAACTATTCTTTTAAACTTTTATTCCTGGTAGAAAGATGGGGTTTTTTGCATTTGGTGGAGAATTTCTTAAAACTAATGGGGTTATTCGATAAATTTTAATTTTTTCATCGCCATCCCCTTCAAAATGGAAAATCTGCCCCAAAAATCACCCATTTACGACTTTACATGCTAGAAATATGCGACTTTTTTACACTCAACGCAGAATAACTGCAAATTAACAGGTTAATTCGAAAAACCAAATTTTTCATCGCTACCCCTTGGAAATCGTACCCCAAAACCCCATCCTGAACGCACCCCCAACAAAATTATCCCCCCAAAAATGTGATGTGAGACCTATCCATACACAGCCCCCCAAACTCCCAATCCTAAACCCACCCCCCAAAAAAATTATCCCCCCCAAAAAAACCCTACAAATTCCCCCGATAAAATTCCGCTTCCAAAAAATTACCCCTCTCCCCATTAATTCTCTAATGGTAAATACTTTTTGGTAAGTATTTTTTCAACTTTTTTTAAAATTCATGTAATGTCATCTTCTGTGACGCGGAGCCAACGGGTCAAGGCGGGAACCCCCTTACGTGCAGAGCGAGTATATATTGTATATATTGCTATGCCTGCAACAATAAAAATAATATTTAGGTATAGAGTAATATCATAGATTCATCTTTATTTATTAATATTAAGTAAATTGAAATTAGTCGCACTAAACTATTTGCGAATTCTAGTTGTCGTACTGTATATAACACCACGATACACTTGTTGGTTATCACTGGTCATATTTGACACCTCTAACTAAAATGACAAATAGACTTAAAGTGGAGTGGAAACATTCATATGTTTCCTTCCCTTTATTTTGAAATTAGACTGATCCACTCGCACTGTGACAATATTCGAGTATTCAATATAAATGAACACAGTTCTATCTATAAAATCGTACTTGTTGAAATGTATTAATATTGGTATATTCGGTCTGAAATTGTCTGTGCAGTATATTTACAAGACAAAATCCATTAGATTTTACATTTCAGTCATTTCAGTCATTTCATTTTTATTGTACGTGTCAAAAACTATTCATTCCCAAAACATTTTCAGTTTTTTTTTAAACTTTTGTGAGATTCAAACCATAGTCCACTATATTAACATATTTTTTTACATAAGAACCAAAATTGATTTGAAATACATTTTATATATCTATTATATATCTATGTATTTGAAAAATTAATTGGATAGACTATTAATTATTAAAAAAATTGAATTTAAATTTTAAATATCGTGTTTCTAATTATTTAATTCAGTTAAGTGTATATAAGTGTACAGTAGTTCTTACAAAATAATATAAATGCAATGTCAATTATTAATAATCTGTTTACTGTTTACCATATTGGTTACATACTATACGAGGGACTCTTGTTTAGTACGAGTACGCTAAATCCGAGGAGCATCATTATCCCAAAATACAGCTATCTAGAGGGGCTCTCCAAGTATTCGAAGCCATGCGTTTCCAGTGGAGTGCAGCTCCTTTATATATATATATATATATATATATAAATATATATATATATATATATATATATATATATATATATATATATATATATATACTAGCAATTCGTCCGGCTTAGAAGATGCGTCGGGTGCAGTGCCGCGTACAGAGCTTAGATAAAGTGCAACACTGACGTTCTCGTTCTCCGGCGCTCGCTAGTAAATCTCCCAGTCGGCATGATTTTTTCCAACTTCTTCCACTATCATCACAATGAATTAGTGAGACCTAGACCTTCCTCATGAATCACTTGGTCCATTGGTGAAAGCTGTACGAAAAAGCTGTATGAAAATTTTTGAGTTTACCGCGTACAGGCAGGCAGACGCGGTTGGGTTGGGTTGGGTTGGGTTGGGTACTTGTAAATATACCCAAATATGTATTTGGTTTAGTATGATCATGTGACTGAGTGGTTGAGAGTTATAAGCTATTAACAAAACATGCGATTGATATATTTCTGCAAGTACAAAGAGATGTAAGTATCGTTATATAACATACATTTATTGCGATTGAAAACTATCATCAAAACTTTCACGTGTAAAAACGGGCATAGTATACGGGACATCAGCATGTTATCCTTAAAGGTCTCCTTTCTTGGGAATCAGAACTGTTCGTCCTTCTGCGAACTAAGTCCGAATGGTTTCATATCATTATAATAATTATTATAGACATGGAGTAATGAACTAATTAGGTCATTTTATGAATCCCGAAAATTTTCTATTCTGATTAATATTTTGAACCGTTACAAACCTGAAACTATACTTAGACTTTTTTGATATATTGCAACACTCTCTTTTGAATAGTACTGGAAACTCTCTTTTACGTCAAACATTAGGTACATATCTAATCCAAAAAATTACCTGGAAGAATATTCATTTAAATTTCCAAATGCGATCATTGAAAAACAACTCAAAGCAACTCATATATCAGTTTGCGAACTTTCAACTATAGCAACAAAGAGTGCAAAATTTGAACTTGATCGAAAGTGTGTGGTAGTCGTACCTCAGCAAAAAGTGATCTTGATGAAAGAAGCCTCGATAAACAATCTAAAGAAGCGTGTTTCCATACTCATAACCGGTATGCTGTCATCGTCTATAGGATTCATTCATCACCCAATGATTATTATCACACATGCAGATATCATAATTCCAATGAAATTATGAGTGATTATTAATTTCATAATCAAACACAAATTATTTTTTTAAAAACCACCAAATGAATGTTATGTAAATATTATTGAAATGAGTGCGTGGACAATCAAATATAAATGATTATGATTACTATTTTAATTCGCATTTGAAATTCCATATATGTATATTCATTTTACTAATTAAAATATTGTAGTTTTTGTATGGTTTGTTCGAATTATAAACAAATTGAATATAATTTTATCTTCAATATAATAATAATAAATAATCATGTTTTTGTTAATAATTCAAATTAAACTTTATGCTAATGAATTATATTTTATTCCTTTGATTTCAGTCCGACGAGATTCGCTTCTCCCATATGTTGGCAATAGCCAGGAGCTTGCTTATCAGGTCTTCCTGGTGTTTTATATATTCGGGGTGAGATACACCGAATATCTTGTATCTGCTGTAAACTAGTAGTTCATATATAAGGGGTGTGATGCACCGAATATCCTGTATCTGCTCTAACCTAGGGGTTCACATTCAAAGATAATGTGGCTGGATGTTTCTTCCTCCTCGCCACACAATCTGCACATAATGGACCCGTTATGGAGTTCCATTGCGTGTAGATGCCTCCGCAGGGGACAATGTCCGGTAATGAATCCAGTAACCCTTCGCAGTTGCATTCTGTTCAGCTTCAGTGCATCGAGAGATTGATAGCCTCTTTGTTGCACTCTGAAGCAGTACCTTCCCGAGCTCTTGCCGCGGTACTTTTTCCCAGTGATCACGGTGTTTAGCATTTGATCACTCGTTGATCACCTGTTTACATGCAGTCCTTGGAATTCCTAAAATAGACTCTGGGCCTTTGAAGTTCACTCCGACTCCCTTCTTTGCTAAGGTATCTGCTTTTTCGTTTCCTTCAAAACCACTGTGACCCGGCACCCAGATCAATTTAACATTGTATCGTTTTGCCAGTTTCAGAAGTTCCTCTAGACAATCCTTGACTACCCTTGAGGTGACCTCAGTTCCAGACAAGGCTTTTAAAGCAGCTTGACTGTCCGAAAGAATACATACGTTCTAGTTTATGTAGCCTCTACATAGGTTCTCACGGATGCAAGACAGTATGGCGTAGGCTTCTGCTTGGAAGACCGTGGCATATTTCCCCAAGTTGAGGCTTATGTTTGCATTATGTACCTGACGATTCCTTTCTTGATTGGTGGTTCTCCTTCCGACCACATAGCCCTATCATATACTACAGTGAAAGGTTTTGAGAAGGAGTTTTTATTGCTTAGACCCGGCACCTACCTTGTGGTAAACCGGAGAGGTTTACTTGTACAGGTAAACCGAGGCGCGTGTACCAGGCGCTGCAGGTCAAACTGCATAGACGTAACGACCTGCGCAGGCGACCGGAAAAGAATCCAAATTAAATTATTTCTACCTGTGCAGGCGTGTGGACTTGAGCGTGTGTGAGAGTCACTCCGACACACCTGAACAGTTTTTAGGTTAGTGGTAGCTAGTTCCCTGAGTAGAGAGCGTCGGTCGTTTTTGTATTTTCGTGTACAATAGTGTTAACTAGTGACTACGCGTACCATAGTGCTAGTGACTTTTGTGATCATCATGTCAAGCCGAAAACGAAACCAAGTGATAGAAGAGTTTATCGAAATATATAGGTCGGAACCTTGTCTGTGGCGTGTGAAATGTAAAGAGTACCACGACCGTGAAAAAGAGACGCAGTATATGAAAGACTTCATAGGGAAATCTTAATTAAATTAAAGGAGTTAGAACTCGATGCTACAAAGAAATCTGTAGTTAAAAAAATAAATAATTTAAGAAGTTATGTGCGTAAAGAGAAGAAGAAACGAGACATGTCAATGAAATCTGGAGCTTCAATAGACAACGTCTACTCATCAAAATTGTGGTACTTAGATTTGTTCGATTTTCTTAGCGATCTTGGTAGACTTCTTCATTCGTCCACATATTTACGGTAATCTGTAGGATCTGAACTTAACTCTTTTAGTAATCTTGTATGAATGTAATCATTTCTCTTTGTGAGCCAATATTTATACCAGGCTTTGCGTTTCGCTTCTTTTTACACTTCATAGTCACTAACAAATCGACTAAAGCGATCGCGTCGTCCTCTTGTTTGCTCGCCATCTCTCGAATGAGTTAAAAACTGCCGGTTTACCGTAGCGTGTGTGTGATCTAGCATGCACAGGTATAGCTTTCCTGTTTATCTGGGCAGGTTTACCCGACAGGTATATCGTAACGTGTGTGCCGGGCCATAAAAATATTAATTTAGATTGATGTCGTACTTCAACCAGCAAGTATGACCGGCAAAATCAGATCGAACTTTTTGTGTTCTTTAAAAATTAAATTACCATGGTTGTGCTAATTAGTCCTCATTTTCTGCCAAAGCTTTTAACGTTTTAGTGTTTTTAACATTTTTTTTTAGATCGCGGTATTAATGAATAATTTTATTTTTAATTCGATACCATACAAACATTTAATTCAAAGCTGGGACCCCATGATTTGAATTTTCGAAGGTTTGTTTTTGCAGCAATCGTTAATACAACGTTTACACATGTTTTCACAGCGTTTATTTTCATTTGAACAAGCAGCAATAATTTGTCAGCAGCGTTAAAAAAATAGGATCGTATACAGACATTGTGCAAACGATTGGTACATTAAAAACGCAATAATTGGTAACTAGGGGGCTGAAGAAAATTCTCTTTTTTTACGTCTCTGAAAAATTTGGGCTTGTGAAAACGAAAATAATGACTGTACAAACGTGTACAATTTACCAACTGTGGCTTCTGGTATAGTTTTATTAACTTTTGAATAGTCTTGTAATTATCTCAAAAACTGAATATCATTTAAAGGAGCTATTTCACAATTGGAAACCGAAAACCAATAAATGGTATAACATTTTATAATGAAACAATCTAAGTTCTACGAGCGATTTTTCCTCTAGACTTGTAAGCTTGAATTCATTTCTAAATAAAAATATTTTGAGACTATATATTCCTATATATTCCGGGGGGAACTTCACCCTAAAACATTATGATTAAGTCTATAAATTCTTTATAGTCATCTCTAGGGAATGTCTCATTAATTCTATTATAATTATAAATATTGTGTAGTCGCATCATGGTTTATATCTAAACTATCTATACCATGATCTATAACTATCTGGAATTACTTATACAGGTGTCCCATAATTCACGCAAGATTCGAATTGAATAGAAAACACTTTTTTATTTATTGTATTTTTTTTTATTGAAACATAAAGTACATAGAATAGAGTTATGTAGGGAATAGCACTTCGGGCAAATGAGCCCCACGGCTTTGCTGACACATACGCACTCTTTTCCCGAAATTTTCCATGACCATTTTGCATAAATGTGGCTGAATTTCGTTGATGCAGCGTTGAATCTCCTCCTTCAGTGCACGGGTGCATGTGGACTTGTTGACATAGATCTTTCACTTCAAATAACCCCATAGGAAGAAATCCAACGGTGTTGAATCACATGATCTAGAGGGCCAATTCTGATCATCGAAACGAGAGAGTGCACGATCAGGGAATGTCTCACGCAGTAATTGGATTGTTTCACCTGCTATATGGCATGTCGCACCGTCTTGTTCAAACCACATGTCTTCTACATCGATATCATCCAATTTAGGCAGAAAGAACTCGGTTATCATGTCACGATATCGAGCACCAGTAACAGTAACTGCTTGACCAGCCTCATTTTCAAAAAAGTATGGTCCAATGACGCCTCCATCCCAAAATCCTCACCAAACAGTGACACGTTGTGGATGCATTTGGTTTTTGACAAACACATGTGGATGGTCATTAGGCTTCAGTTCTTGTATCAATTGAACTTTGTAAGCATGGAGACACAGTTCTTTAGTGAGTATACGCTGTAGAGAACTTCTTGAAATTTGCAATTCTTGTCCCCGACACCGAATCGATGTTCCTGGACTTTCACCAACACTCTCACGTACTGATTCGATATTATCATTTGAACGGCTTGTTATTGGATGACCAGTTTGTATGCATCTCCAATTGATCCAGTCTCCCTGAATTTTTCAATTACTCTCTTCACAGTTAACGAAGTTAAATCAATATTCCGACCATATTTTATACGAAATTGGCGAACCATAGCAGCCAAACTTTCATTATTTTTGAAATATTGTTCAACAATGAAAACGCATTGTTCTTTTGTCTAGTGCTCCATTGTTACTAATCCTAAAATTTCAGCTGTTAAATTGTTTTCTTTTTTTGGTTGGCAACACTTTACCGCACAAATGGCGGCAAATTCAAATCTTGCGTGAATTATGGGACACCTTTATATATACTAGTCAAGATACTAAAAATTTAAGTTGTATAATATAATTTCTGTTTGTATTCTGTTCTTTTTATCTGTGTATGGAGGGTGGTGTGAATATTTGTTATTTGGTTTCTGGATTTGTTTAAATATTTGGTTAAGTATTATGAGCATCGATTTAAATAGAAGATTCTCCCCATACAATAATGTGATCAACCTTTTTAGTAAACCTATAAAATATTGTGAAACTAATAGGTAAAGAATTTACTGTTTCATTACATTACATAAATTTAATATTATTTTTGACTTAAGGGCTAATGATGATGATGAAGTCTGACCTTCTATAAGAATCAAATAAAAAAACTTTGAAATGACCTCGATAAATACCTATCCTATGTCGTTTAAATGTGTGCATTTTATTTTATAGACTATATACAGGTGAGTCAAAAGTCATGGAGTTTTTGAAAAGGGTTGATAGGGGATTAAATTCAAAGATGAAAAGTCAGACCCACCGTTAATTAGATATTAATTGAATAAAGTAACCAATGAGAGAAGCGCGTTAACGGAATATGAAATGGTGGGGTTGGACGCAGCGGCAGCAGAGTTACGTGAGGGGAGCGAGCTCTCCCCACCACGACCGTAAAGCGAGCCAATCTTATGCGTTTCAAATCCGGTACAGTTTTTATAGTAGAGTTTTGAAAAATTTTGGAAAAAAAATTTACCATTTTTTATTTCGAAAAGTCTGATTAACTGAATTATTCAGTTTTTATTTTTTACAGTTTTTATTTAATTTGAAAATAATTTTCTAGGTGCTAGGGACCCATTTGCGGTAACCCTCTCATTATTATTTTTAACTCCAATAGTTATTGAAAACAATTTTTCAGTAAAAACAACTCAATAAAAATTAAATAATTTGGGTGACTAAGTTTCTGTGTAAACCAAAAGTTGATTAACATTTATTTAATGAAATTTCATCGTAAGAAATCCAATAAAAATTGAATAATTCAGTTAATTATATTTTTCAGTAAAAAAAAGGTAAATTTTTTTTCCAAAATTTTTCAAAACTCTACTTTAAAAACTGTACCGGATTTGAAACGTATAAAATTGACTCGCTCTACATTAGTAGTGGGGAGAGATCGCTCCCCTCACGTATTTCTGCTGTCGCTGCGTGAATTCCCCACCGTTTCTTATTCCGTTTACGCTCTTCTTTAATTGGTTACTTTATTTAATAAATATCTAATTAACGGTGGGTCAGGTGCAAAAATTTCCAAGGACGGTTCCTCTTAGAATTTCATCGCCTATCCACCCTTTCAAAAAACTCCATGACTTTTGCATCACCCTATATATGTAAGTGTATATAGGTACCGTTGTGGTATTTGTAGGAGTTATTGTGATTATTACTATTATATTGTGGAATCGTATTTAAAAGTCGTGCCACGTTTTGTTTTAAGAAAAAGAAGATGTTTTTATTATTATTTATATTTCTATATAAGGTATGCTGCTGCTTCATAGTTTAGTTGCTAATATAGAAGAAGAAAAAAATTATTTTAGTTGTTTATCTGAAACTTTCTAATATTAAAATATTATATATAAATAACTACATAAAAAATTGTATAAAGGTAAAATAAAATCATATCAATTACTTTGGTAGTTTTATTGGGCTGTATAAAGGACAACAGACAATAGAGAGACGCCAGGGGTACGCATTGAATGTCAGATGTATTATTACTTGCGGAATGAAAAATCATTCTTATTTTAATTGTATATAAAAAACTTTTAAAAAAAATCGACTTCAAAAAACACAAAAAGTCACTACACAAAAAAGCCAAAAATAACAAAATACAGATTTAATCCAAAAGACAAACCTATTACCTAATTTTAATAAAATATTATTATTGGTTCTACCTACTGATCGGTTTGAAGTCGGTACTTACGGACGTTAAGACTACATTTACAGACGTGACCATCCCAGCAGACTCTAACCATCCACACAGTCAAAAAATGGCTGCCAACCACGCAATGTTTAACAGATCACTAGAATTCCCACAACATGGACAAAACATTAACTGGGAAATCGACAACATAAAGCAAATAGCTAATGGATTCTCGTGTAACACTACCGATAATATTTGCTCATACATATAAAAAGGATAATGGATTTGGAGGCAAAATACAGATTTAATTCAAAAGAAACAAAATGGCTGCCAACCACGCAATGTTTAACAGATCACTGGAATTCCCACAACATGGACAAAACTTTAACTGGGAAATCGACAACATAAAGCAAATTGCAAATGGGTTCTCGTGTAATACTACCAATAAAATTTTCTCATACATAAAAAGGATAATGGATTTGGAGGCTGTGTATTCAAAGCCTGATAGTGAAAATACTCAACCATATAAAGTAGTAAAGTATTACGGAGAAGTCTCTGAAATGGTTGGGAAAGTTTTGAAAGGCCATAGCATGAAGGTAACATTTAAAGCAGCGGTAAAACTGAACAATAAAACTAAAATTGACGACAATAAAAAATCCGGAGTATATAGAATATCTTGCCAAGATTGCTTTAGAATATATATTGGACGGACAGAAAAAAGTTTAGAAACAAGGAAGGCAGAACATTGGAGATCCTACAGGCCGAATAAACAAGATACCACCATAAACCAAATTAGATCATTTTCAACCGTTACAAGTCGGGACTGAACTTAATATACCCTGATGTATATTATATACCGGGTATAAACACAGCCTCATGGCATTTGAAAGATGAAAAATAAAATATTATATTCAAGAAAATCGATACCCGTAATATTACTCGAAATAACAACATCCATAATTTTTTTATTTTTTTATGGTTTGTTGCCTTATTTTTTTATGAAGAGATGGAGATCCGAAAATAAACTTGGTATCGTTAATATACTGTCCCACCATGACTATTCAAACCGAAAGAATAGTTTTGAAGCTCCCGATATTAACGTTTAATAATATCAAATTTGATTCCTTTAGCTCTTTCCATACTTGTATGAAATATAATTTTGCCTTGAGACGAGAGGATACGAATTGTAAATTATTACTCTATTGTAGATTGTAAATATCTCAATATATATAAAATAAAGTCCCCTAGCCGCGTCTGTCTATCTGCCTGTCTGTACACGGTAATCTCAAAAACTACCGAACGGATTTACAAATTCCAAGGACTGCATGTAAACAGATGATCAACGAGTGGTCAAATGCTAAACACCGTGATCCTTGGGAAAAAGTACCGCGGCAGGAGCTGGGGAAGGTGTTGCTTCAGAGTGCAACCAAGAGGCTATCTCTCGATGCACTGAAACAGGACGCAACTGCGGAGGGTTATCGAATTCATTACCGGGCATTATCCCCTTCGGAAGCATTTGCACACCATGGGACTCCATAACGGGTCCATTATATGCAGATTGTGTGGCGAGGAGGAAGGAACATCCAGCCACATTTTCTTTGACTGCGACCCTTTAGGTTACAGCAGATACAGGATATTCGGTGTATCTCACCCCGAATATATGAACTTTCAGGAAGACCTGATAAGCAAATTCCTGGCTATTGCCAACATATGGGAGAAGCTAATCTCGGCGGACTGAAGTAGAAGGGGGAGCACAATAGACTATAAGGTCGAAGTGCAATACTTTTTAGACCCCAAGATGAATCTATCTATCTATCTATTGACTCCAAAAGTGGCTTTTCAGTTTCTACGCCAGGAAAAGAATGGCTTCCCACGGACAACGTCGGGAAATTCAGCTTAGTCGATAGATGCAGGCAAGGGAAGCCAATAAATTGGATCCTTAACTTCGGGACAAGGCTTGGGTCTGAGGACTGGAGCGTCTCGGGCTTGATTTTGAAGAAGGTTATGGCCAACGTGCCGGGCCTGAGCGAGATAAAATCTTGTATCCTCACATTTTCCTATAAATTGTAAATAAATAAATAAATACGTGTAGCAGCGTTTCAAGATAATCAGTCCTTGACGGGAGAAAATATTATGTTACTTGGTTATAAGGGCTTTACAAAATTTTTGCGGGTGAGGCCGCGACGGGTCATGCTAGTAGATTATAAAAGAACTATTTACGTTGTCAGAGGATTATTTGATATGTTATGTTGTGATAGGGAGTTTAAATTGGCATGTTACATGGGCCGACGACAGTCATATTGACATGGGCAAGAATAATAAAGTTCAGTTTCCGTTGAGTCCTCTTATTATTTACACCCACATAAATAACTATCACAGACCTTTCCAGGTTATAAAATAAAAATTTCGATATTCTTCCTAAATTTGCCATTAAAAATAATATACAAAATACGGATCGTTAACCTTTTCGGACAAAAAATTGAAATTTCATGATTCTTCCTAAATTGGCCATTAGAATACAACATAAACACATCTTTTTTTCAAAATCTGTCAATAAAAAAAACATCCTGATCAAAAGTCATATTTCGTATAAATATGGTTACTAAATCTGACTTGTAAATGATTCTCAAGGTTATCAATACCAAGTTTTTTTTCAAAAATCACGCAGCTTTAATCAAAGAAATGTATAATATTTTTAAAATTACTGCGATGATAAAATAAAAGAACAGAAATCCATTTGATACGCTCAACTTAGCTAAGAATTGAAACAAGGTCTTACATTTTTTAAATAATAAACTTTTTGTAAATTTGTAGCGAGCGTTCTTTTAAAGTTCATGGACAATTTTAAATAAAATAATCTTCAATAGTAATTAGCTTCAATTGTATGAAATAAAGAAAAATATGTTTGAAGAAGATAAAAATGACATAAACCACCATATGACCTCAATCTATTTAAATAACCCAAAATTTGTATACTGGAATTGCACAATGCGCCACAACATAAAAATAAACCGGATGATTATAATTAGAGACAACATTAGTTTGTTATTGATATAGATTTCTTGCATAATATTATATATTTTTTAACAAGTAGGTAATTACTTTTAATAAAGTATGATTTTTGAGGTTTACTTTCATAATTATAATCTATACCTATAAAGAGCATGCCATGCTCGCTTGCGGCTTTCTTTGTAGCTATAGGTTAGGTTAGTGATGTTTATTATTGGGATTTAAGTAGATACTCAACATTGACGACAAATGAGGAAATACTTTAATTCATATTTAATATTAATTCAGATATCTATCTCATACGGTTTCGTAATTGATATGATTCGTAATTGATTGAACGTAATCGGTTTAATTAAATATTATAACAATTTTAATTAATTCATAATTGTGATTTAAATGAAGTACCTAGTGACATGTATGTCGTAATATTCTTCGTTACTATAATATTAATATTCTTGAATAAATAATTCAAGAAAGAAAAATTAAAAAGTTTACCCGTCTACCCATGAATACGATAACTGAGAATCGAAAAGCATAAGTATTAGTTAGTGTGAAAGGGGCATTATTGTCTTAAAATAATCTTAGTGTAAACACAGCTTACTTATGTATGTTAATTTTTGTTGTTAATGTTAATAGTGAATATTCCAAGTATGATGTAATTTTGCATTAAGGTAGTTCCAGCATGAAATCACTTTTCGACAGATTGTGCTCTTTTTTTTTTTTCATATTGAGGTTCAAATCCCCTCAAAAAGTGAATCAGTCGAGGCTGCGCAAGCTACCCTCGCCAAGACACAAAAAACTGCAGGTGCATCCTGCACGATAAACTCCAGAATCCTTCCCTGAAGGTGGACTCCTCCGAAAAGGAGGAAAATCAGGACAAAAAACCTTACAGCCCTGATTTCTAATACAGTGGCACCTGTGGGGACCAATTCAGGGAATCAACCCGTGGAAAAACCACAGGAAAAGAGCTCGAGCCCTGAAGGCCCGAAACAGATCTCGAAAAAGCATAGAGGGGGGAACAGGCAAAGGCTATAAATAGCTTTGCTGAAACCACCTCAACAACAAAGATGTGCATTGCACTGCGGGAGTATCTTGATGTCAAAATGACTCAGGAATAATCCGAAAAGGTGCAACTCTCGATGCTGCTAACCCTCACTAACCAAGAGCTTGATGAGTGGCCTCAGTATCGTGGTTGCTGCCTGCACAGGGGGGCCCTGGTTCTGCCGTGCATAGGCACAACAGCCATAAACTGACAACGGTCCGGACATCAGACCAAGAAGGAGTGGAACTTATCGTCGGGGATGCTAAAATCCTGATGAACACATCAAAAGTTCTGCTGTATGCTCCTCAGATCTATAACTCTATTGAAACGGACAAAATAATCAAAACTCTAGGAGCGCAAAATGCAAACCTGCGCACTGAGGAGTGGCGAATTATCAACAGCTCGAAGGGCGTTACGGGACACACCATCGTGCTGGAAGTAAGTGTAGCGGATCTTTGGAAGGTTGGATTCCAGATCGACGATTTAAATTATCAGCTCTTCAGTTGCTTCAAATAAACCTCCAGCACAGTAAGGCAGCCTCCAATGTCTTCTGTCAAAATGTGATGGCAAGAGGAATTTCCATAGCCCTATTCCATGAACCTTGAGCTGTGAACCATAAGATTCTTTGACTATGAAATGACTGGAGGACAAATTATTTACAATAAAACTCCAGAGAAACCCAGAACTTGCATGTATGCAAGAAAGGGCATCAATGTTTTGCCGCTGATAGAGTTTTGTCAGAGAGATATTACAACGGTAAAAGTAAAATACAACATGGGGAACGAAACTAGAGTGGTAATCATCGCTTCGGTCTACCTACCCTATGATGCATCTACTCCACCGCCAACAACAGAGATGAAAGACGTTATCCAGTATTGTGAGGCAAAAAACCAACAATTGATCATGGGATGAGACGCAAACGCTTATCACACTGCATGGGGGAGTATTAACACAAATGCAAGAGGTGAGTACCTCTTTGATTATATTATGGCTAATGACTTAGATATAGTTAATCAAGGCAACAAGCCGACTTTTTTTAACAGAGTTCGGCAGGAAGTCATTGATGTAACACTGAGTACCTATGAAATCAGTGGAAAATCAAGAAATGGCTAGTTTCCGATGAACCATCTGCATCGGATCACAGACAAATCTATTACAATGTGGAGGTAAGAACGGACCAATGTAATATACACTATCGGGATCCGAGGAGAACAAATTAGGACGAATATAATTCGACACAAAAGTTCAAAATCGCCATAATCCCAAAAAAAGTTAAAACAGTATTGGACATTGAGTTTACTGCAACTGACTTCAGCATGCAATAATTAATTATTTCCAAGAAAACTGCCCTGAGGTCTCAAAAGACCTCATCAAGTCAACTGGCTGGTGAAATATAGACCTAAGGAATCAAAGGCAAAAAGTTCGCCTACTATTTAACAGAGCAAAAATGATAGGGACAACTACCATGAAGCCTTTACTGAATAAAAAAGGTATCTGAATAAAGCCAAAATAAACTCATGGAGGAAACTCTATCAAGATGTTGAAAACATATCTGACGGAACCAGACTCAGGGCTATTCAGGGCAAGCCTAGATGCAGGTTATATCCCAACAGTATGGAAGCCAGTAAGAGTGACCTTCTTGCCAAAACCGGGGAGGCTCAACCACTCTACGGGAAAGGACTTTAGACCAATTAGTCGGTCATCGTTCCTACTAAAGATAATGGAAAAACTAATAGGATTTCATTTAACTCAAGGGACACTGTCGAGAAATCCTCTTCATGCCAACCAGCACGCGTGTCAGGTGGGAAAATCCTGTAAATCAGCCCTCCACAACCTAATACACAGGATTGAGAAGAGAGCCGCAAAGAAACAAACTACCTTGTGCATGTTTCTTGACATTGAGTAGAATATACCCTTTGCTGGTGGATAAACTGTATGCTGATAGGTAGAAGAATACAAACTTCCCTTCTTGGAGAGTCTACCACTGTGAAAGCAACAAAAGGATGTACCCAGAGTGGTGTCTTATCCCCACTCCTGTGGGGACTGACAGTGAACAGCTTACTGACGAACCTCAACCAAGAAGCATACTACACGCAGGGATATGTGGACGACTTTATAATTGCAATCCAAAGACCCTGTGATAGCACAATCTTGGAGCTTATGCAAAACGCTCTAAGATTTACACAAGAATGGTGTATCAACCAGGGATTTAAAAAAACCCTGGTAAGACCACACTAATTCCATTCACTCGGAAAAGGAAGGTGGATAAAATAAAACCACCCATCCTCTTCGGTGATAGATCGTCAGGGAAACCAAATTCTCAGGAGTAATGTTAGACTCTAAACTAACATGGAACCCTCATCTGGAATACATAACAAATAAGATGAAATCTTCTCTCATGCTTTACAAGAGAGCATGTGGAAAAATCTGGGGTCTAAAACCCAAAATGATTCACTACACAACAGTATTTATAGCCTATGCTGCTTTATTGTGGTGGTCAAGGGTTAATAAAATAACAGCAAGCACAAAGCTATATAGGATCCAAAGACTGACCTGTTTGTGCATTACTGGATCCATGAGCAAACAGATTCAAACAGAGCAAACAGGGTGATCCATGCATGTAAACAGGTGATCAACGAGTGGATAAATGCTAAACATCTTGATCATAGGAAAATATACCGCAGCAAAAGCTCGGAAAAATAGTGCTTCGGTATGCAACCAAGAGGCTTTCTCTCGATGTACTGAAGCTGAACATAATGCAACTGCAGAAGATTACCGGATTCACATCGGACGTTATCCCCTGTGGAAGCATTTACACATAATGGGACTCCATAACGGGTCCTTTGTGTGCAGACTGTGTGGCGAGGAGAATAAACATCCAGCCACATTATTTTTGACTGCGAACCTCTGGGTTACAGCAGATACAAGATATTCGGTGCATCTCACCCCGAAAATATGAACCTTCAGGAAGACCAAATAAACAAGCTCCTGGCCATTGCCAACATATGAGAGAAGCGTATCTCGTCAGACTGAATTAGAAGGGGGAGCACAATGGACCATAAGGTCGAAGTGCAATACTTTTTAGACCCCAACATATATCTATCTATCTATATATGTGTATTTGTATTAGTTCTATAACAAAAATAACAAAATAAAACCGGTTTTTTTAGACTAGTAGTTCGCCTTCCCGGAAAATTATGACTAAGGTGTCATTCGATTCGTAATTACATCAAGTTTTTGAAAATGGAAAATCAAACTTTTTTTTATTTTCCAACGGGAATCTTTTTTAAATCTTTCAAAGAATATCTTCCAAAAGTAAAAAAAATTCCAGACTTTTATTTTAAAAATTATCGGGGTTATCGGGATTGGAAAATTTTTTTAGTTAACAAATGCATAATTAATGGAAAAATTGGGGAAAACATTTTTTGCCAACGGATTATTGTTTGTTAAAGTATCCAGTAAGTACATGCATTTTTTTTTCTTAATATTCATATTTAATGGGTTAAAAAAATTTTGTTGTTTAAGTGTCTGAATAAAGCTGAGCCGAATCACTAGTTTTCAATACCTATTTTCATCTCTCAATTAAAATTATAAATATTAGTGGTATAGTTTTGAAAGCAGGAACTTTTTTCTAGGAAATTTCCTACTCTTTAAGAATCTTTTATTCGAATTCCGATATCTACAATAGTTTTTGAGATATTTGCAAAAAACGAAACCCCCTTCTTTTTTTTTTTTACTAAATTGTTTATAACTTTTGCAATTTTTTTACGCGGGACTTCAACTTTTTTAAAAACTTTCTAGATGCAATTACGAATCGAATGACACCTTGGTAATTTTCTGAGAAGGCGAAACGGAATTCGAAAAAAGGCACTTCTTTACTAGTCTATTTGTCCTGGTTATACAAGTCAAATGCTGGAGCTACCCTCATGATTTATAATTTAGAAATTAAAAAAGAGAATAGTGAGTATTTTACACATTGGAGTAGTTTAACTTAAATTATCCGTAGTTTAAATTATCCGCATCTACATCCGCGGATGTCAAAAATTTCGCATCCGAAACATCCCTGCTATGTAGCCCTAACACTGACCTCTTCATAACTGGACAGAGTATACTTATGAGTGATTAATGATGAAATAACGGACCCTAAGATAATAAATAAACCGTTTTCTAACCGCCTCATCTAGTCAAAGAACTAAAACTTTATGCCTGTGTGGAAATACATGTGACATCCACACATACACTAACATACATTCTTATCATACATAGATGCCGTGCAGGCTCGTTGAAGCAAAACTTAGTTCCTTGACTATTTGAGGAGCGCTTCAATTGTGGTTGATAGCGTAACATTGTATTATTGTCATAGAGATAATATATACGTAGAGTAGGCAAGCCGAGTCAAAAGTTGTCCCTCAGATAGCTGCAGTTAGAAAATCGCTGAGGTAGAGCTATCTCTTTTTAATGATAATATATAATCATTATATATTATCCATTTAGAAAGAAATAGTTCTACCTTAACGATGTCTGACCTCTCTTTCTATTGAGGAGACGTTTCCACTTACACGGGTGCCTATGACTTGCCTACTCTATATATATATATTATCTCTATGATTATTGTCCAATTAATTAGAGGTCAGTGATACCTAAACATCCAAATTTGGAATGTTATAAAATTATTTTACGTTAGTAATACTTTGTGTTGTCAGATAATATTTTTGGGGAGATTATATGTCATTCATTTGCTAATTTCTACAGCTACCTTCATTCTAAAACAATATAAATCTATACTAATATAATAAAGCTGAAGAGTTTTTTTGTTTGTTTGAACGCGCTAATCTCTGGAGCTGTCAGTCCGATTTGAAAAAATTGTTTTGCGTTAGATAGCCACGTTCATGATTTATAGGCTTTCTAAATTAAATAAAAACAAATTTAAGAAAATAAAAAATAAATTATTTAAAAAAAAATTCTCCCTCCAGGCGGATTTGAACCAGCATCCTATTATGTCTATATCTATCTATACTAATATAATATAGCTGAAGAATTTTTTTGTTTGTTTGAACGCGCTAAACTCTGGAACTGCCAGTCCGATTTGAAAAATTCTAGTTGCGTTAGATAGCCCGTTTATTAATGAACGTTATAGGCTATATACAAATTTAACGCGGGTGAAACCGCGGTAGTTAGCTAGTTATTAATAAAAATAAAAGATTTTCGTGTTAGAAGCCATTCAAACTTCTTCATTCTATCAACATTTCTTCTTTTATACATTAATCATCGAGTAAAGTTTTTTTTTTACAGTAGTCGATATATTATTTAAAAATTTAAATTTTACAGACCTTTGTGTTGAAATTGAAATATTTACTGATCAAATTCATTTAAATACGAATATTTCGATAATTTTTTTAAATTTATACTTAGAATTATAATGAACAAACTTTAATATTTTTATAGAATATTTACGAAAATAAGTATGTATTTCAATTGATTTATTGAACAGATGTTAGAGGTCCATTACTATTTTCAAACACCGCCATGAGCAGGCAGCTTCGGGAAAGGGAGTGTGTATTGTACTCATATATTAGTATTAAATATATGATTGATTGTACTGTATTTTAATTATTTAATTTTGGTTTAGATATAAAATAATTATTAAATATTAACATTTTAATGGTGTGTATGTCAGCAATAAAAGGGATTACTGATCTATTAGTCTCTGCTACTGCTATAGCTGCACATATGTCACAACCGGGCTTCCGTAGATACGAGTGCTGAATTTAACAGAATGCAACCAAGGGACCGTGCACGAAATTTAGAGACAGCACTACTACCGAAGATAGCGCTCTCTAGTATTTTATGAGTGAAGTAAATGGGATCATAACATAATGGCAAACAATTGAAATTATTTTGAAATATGGAAAAAAAAATAAAGTACGGATTTCAACCTGTAATTAACAAGTAATATAACAACTAAGTTAATTATTTGAATACCCAGTATATACTGATTTGTATCAATATTTGAATTGTTAACAATTTTTGAATTGCCCCACAAGTATTAAAAATCTCTTATGGTTTTAAACATGGGCATATATTTTTTGCTTTCCGAGGAACTTTTGAGCACAAATTATGAGAAAGCTATTCAGTTTATGGAAAAAATTTTCAAACAAAAGTTGTTTATTTTAAAAAGCAGAACATTTTTTATAGTTAAATTTTTGTTATATCTCCTACGGTTTGAAAGATAGGCAGTTTAAGCCATTTTTCCCAAACATGGTTCGACTTTGCCCATTAACGAACTTGACCTTACTTTTTTAGGTTTAGGACGAAAATAGTGAAAAGGACTTTTTCTTCCTTGGAATCACTTCCTGTGATCTTTCCCAAACATTTCCACCCTTTAACTGGGGGGCGGTAGCAAACGTCATTGATACTCTCTGGAAATTTATAAAATTTCACTACTGTACCAAACCCAGGTTTACGACGTGATGTATTGGTACACCCATGGGCACAACAAACTTTTCTCGATGTTATTTTTAAAAAAATTGAATATATTTTATTAATAGTTAATGAAAAATAAATCACATGTAAAAGTTTATTAAATGCTCCCATCAGATCAACATTTTTGCAACCAGCTGCCGTAAAAGTCACGAAGCACGGTCCCTCCATCAAAAAGAATATACTCTTAAATAGAATAATAGAGACTACACGTAAATAACTTATATATTATCTCTATGAAATAACTAACTTC
The DNA here is from genome assembly GCA_963920215.1 of Nineta flava. Classification (NCBI taxonomy): domain Eukaryota; kingdom Metazoa; phylum Arthropoda; class Insecta; order Neuroptera; family Chrysopidae; genus Nineta; species Nineta flava. Next base: position 23,030,291 of record OY986044.1, read on the forward strand.
CTTATATTGTTGTTTTTATATTCAAATTCTTTGAATATTGCTAAATAATTTAAAAAAATCTCAATAATAACATTTTTTAGAAATGTGTTTTAAATCACGTGACATGATATAAATGATAGTGAAAATCAACAGTGTTATAATTTAACCCATTTCAATACTAGGGCTCCTCAGGAGACGACGAGCCATCATCTAGCTATGATCGAATTGTGCGCAGAAAGTTAAACAAACTATCAGATTTGATGTGTGATACTTAAAAATAAAAAAATATTATATATTTTATATTTGCAATTAAGAAAATAGTATCAAAATAATAGATAAGAATAGAAGAGAAATACAAATAGTTACAATGTTTTGATTTTGAGTACCATACCTTTGAAAATAAAACTAACATAACATAAAAAACGTGATATTACACGACCTAAATTGATTGCAACATTTTATAAACCAATATTTGTACGATCGTTATATGGCTTATGAGAAATGTATTTTACGCTAATTTGTCTTTGAATTGAATGATGTTCACGAAATATTGACAAATTTAATTGAAAATACTAGGGAACATGTATTCAATATTATCTGATCTGTATGTAATATCGAATCACTTACATATGTGATGAGAATAACAACGTAATGCAGTTAGCAAAACTATTTTGAATACTCAAGACTCGTTACAGTTACAGTTGTTTGAATCACTACCACATGCAAGAGCTAACTAATACTACTATTGTGACGTTTATAATGATGACTCGCACCGCACTCTCACTTTCAATACATAAATACACTGCACAGCAAAAAAAGTGGCGCACTTAGAAAAATGCACTTAAATTATTTTCTTTGGAATTTTTTTGCATATCAACTATATTTTTATAAACTGGTATATGTTTTTGCTCCACTCTTAGGCATGGTAGGACCTTGTCGTTGGTGGAGAGGCTTAAGTGCATCGATGAAGGGCTATGCTTCGCCGTCGGCAACTATGTTACTGGCACAAATACCCATGCCGGGCAGGATAGCCTTTAGAAGCACGACCAAGAAACCATGCAAAACCCAAGCTAAGGTGCGAGGCATTGTGCCTGGACAACTAGCCGAAGGCTAGGGCAGCAACTAGCGAACTTCACTGTATAAAAGCCTTCCCCATCAAGTGGCCGATGGGGTAGTACACGATCCGATTTACAAGTGGGACCAAAATGGTAAAACTATGTAAAAAAAATAACTCTGGGGCTCAAATCCCCTCAAAAAGTGAATCAAGCGAGGCTGCATAAGCTAACCTCGCCGAGACACAAAAAAATGCAGGTGCATCCAGCCCAGCAGGAAATCTGGACAATAAACTCTAGAATCCTTTCCTGAAGGTAGAAAGGAAAAATCTCTCGGGTGCAGCCCGTAGAAAAGCAGCAGAAGAGAAAGCCAGGCCTGAGGAGAAACCGATTCCTACGATAAAGAGGAAAATCCGGACAAAAAACCCTACAGCCCTGTTTCCCTCAGAAACAGTGATACCTGTGGGGTCCGATTCAGGGAATCAACCCTAGGACAATCCACAGGTGAAGAGGTCGAGATCTGAAGATGGGACCTCAAGCCCGAAACAAATCTCGAAAAAACGTAGAATCAGGAACAATCCGAAAAGGTGCAACTCTCGCTGCTACTAACCCTCATTAGCCAAGAGCTCGTTCAGGGCCCACAATCGGGATTGCCACAAAGCGCAACTGCCATAAACTGGCTCAAGAAGAACGTCGGAGATGCAAGAACCCTGATTAACATATCAAAAGTTCTGGTGTATGCTCCCCAGATCTGTAATTCCGTTGAAACGGGCAAAATAATCAAAACTCTTGGAGCGCAAAATACAAACCTGCACACTGAGGAGTGGCGAATTATCAACAACACGAGGGCCGATGCGGGAAACACCATCGTGTTGGAAGTGAGTGCAGCGGATCTGGGGTTGATTCAGGACCGAGGGTTTAAATTATACCGAGGGTTTGGTCAAATCTACCTTAGACCATTGAAAACATCAGAGGGAAAGAAGAATTTCAGATCTTCGGATGCTTCAGATAAACCTCCAGCACAGTAAGGCGGCCTCCGCTGTCTTCTGTCAAAAGGTGCTGAAATGTAAATTTCCATAGCTCTGGTCCAGGAACCGTGGGCTGTGAACCATAAGATTCTTGGACTAGGAGATACTAGAAGACAAATTATTTACGATAAAATATCAGGGAGACCAGAACTTATGCAAGAAAGGGCATCAATGTCTTGCCGCTGTTAGAGTTTTGTCAGAGAGATCTTACAGCAGTAAAAGTAAAATACAACATGGGAACGAAACTGGAGTGGTAATCATCGCTTCGGTCTATCTACCTAATGATGCATCTACTCCACCACCATCAACAGAGATGGAAGACCTGATCCAGTATTGTGAGGCAAAAAACCAGCAACTGATCATGGGATGCGATGCAAACGCTCATCACACTGCATGGGGAAGTCGGGGAATTGGGTCACTTCGTAAACCCGATGGTGAGTATACTAGCTCCGCGAAGGATACACTCAAGACACTGATCCGGATTCATTTACCGGATTCGGTGGCAGTGGACGGTGAAAATCCTTCTCAAGAGCAGCTTAACCAGGATATCGCACTGACAGGCGAGGACTGGAGAAGCGATTGTCATTAACCGCTCAAAGATCGAAAGGGCAGTAAACTCATTCAACCCCTACAAAGCACCGGAACCAGAAGGGATATACCCAGTACTTTTACAAAGAGGAGCAGAGCACCTTTTAACTCTGCTTGGTCATATATTCAGGGCAAGCCTGACTACGGGTTATATCCCAACAGTATGGAAGCCAGTAAGAGTGACCTTCTTGCCAAAACCGAGGAGGCTTAACCAATCCGCGGGAAAGGACTTTAGACCAATTAGTCTGTCATCGTTTCTACTGAAAACTATGGAACGACTAATAGGATTTCATTTGACTCAGGGAGCATTGTCGAGAAATCCGCTTCATGCCAACCAACACGCGTATCATGTGGGAAAATTTTGTGAATTAGCCCTCCACAACCTAATATACAGGATTGACAAGGGAGTCGCAAAGAAACAAACTACCTTGTGCATGTTTCTAAACATTGAGTAGAATATACCTTTTGCAGGTGGATAAACTGTATGCTGATAGGTGAAAATGTCACCAAATTGGTAACAAGTAACATATCCTGCGACAATATAAGAGTAATTTTAATAAGAGTAAAATTAACAGGAATAAATGTGAATGAAGGAAATTTTAACAAGAGTAATTTCAATATAATTTAAAATTTACTTTAAATCCAGTATATTTTAATTTAGTTAATTTTCTATTTATTTTTATTTTTGTCTGTTGATCTCGACTTTATATCTATTTCTAATTGTCAAAGAGTAAAGTATACGACTAGCTAATTTATACTGATGATGACTACATTGTAGTCGAAATTCGTACTTATAAAACAAAAAACTGATTAAGGTAAAGGGAGCGAATTTGAAATTTTATTAATATACAGGATTGAGGAAGGATTCGGAAACAAACTACCTTGTGCGTTTTTCTTGACATAGAGGGGGCATTTGACAATGCCTCTTACAATTCCATGGTTGATTCTGCAATTCGGCACGGACTAGAAGACAAACTTCTCTTCTTGGAGAGTCTGTCACTGTGAGAGCTACAAAGGGATGTCCGCAGGGTGGTGTCTTATCCCCATCCCTGTGGAGCATGGCAGTGAACAGCTTACTGACGTACCTCAACCAAGAACGATACTACACACAGAGATACGCAGCCAACATTGTAATTGCAATCCAGGGACCCTGTGAAGGCACAATCTCAGAGCTTATAAAAAACGCTCTAAGATTCGCACAGGAATGCTGTATCAATCAGGGATTAAAAATAAACCCTGATAAGACCGCACTAATTCCATTCACACGGAAAAGGATGGTGGATAACATAAAATCACCCATCCCCTTCGGTGAAAGACTACTGATCACAAGGGAAGCCAAGTTCTTAGAAGTAATATTGGACTCTAAACTAACATGAAACCCTCATCTGGAATACATAATAAATAAGAGCAAATCTTCTCTCATGCTTTGCAAGAGAGCATGTGGAAAAGTCTGGGGTCTAAAACCCAAAATGATCCCCTGGCTTTAACAACAGTAGTTACGCCCATTATAACCTATGCAACTCTAGCATGGTGGCCAAAAGTTAAGCAGATAACAGCATGCAAAAGCTATCCAGGATACAAAGACTGGCCTGTTTGTATATCACTGGATCCATGAGTAGTACACCTACAGCTGCCATGGAAGTCATACTGGGAAGTCATACTAGCTGCTTCCGCTAGGCATTGTAATAATAGCTAAAGCGAGATCCAGCGCCTATAGACTATCTTTCAATAATAACAGGAAAAATCAGGTTGGACATACAAGGATCGTGGGAACATGAATTATCACAGACCCCGTCTTCGAAATGAGCACAGATATTCTTCCCAAAACATAGTCCTTCTCAAAACCTTTCAATGTAGTCTGTGATAGGGCCATGTGGTCCGAAAGATAACCTCCCTATCTCAAGAATGGAATCGTTTGGTATACAGGCGGATCCAAAACTGAAGAAGGGACCGGGACAGGAATCAACGGTGAGAGACCTATTGCAAACATAAGCCTCAACTTGGGGAAATATGCCATAGTTTACGCCACTCGCGTCTATGAGGACCTACGTAGAGGCTACATAAACCAGAACGTATGTATTCTCTCGGACAGTCAAGCTTCTCTAAAAGCCTAGTCTGGAACTGAGGTCACCTCAAGGATAGTCAAGGGTTGTCTGGAGAAACTGCTGGAGTTGGCAAAACGGAACAATTTTAAATTGATCTGGGTGCCGGGTCACAGTGGTTTCGAAGTAAACGAAAAAGTAGATGTCTTAGCAAAGAAGGGAGTTGGAATCTCCTTCATAAGCCCAGAGCCTATTTTAGGAATTCCAAGCACTGCATGTAAACAGGTGAACAACGAGTGGCCAAATGCTAAACACCGTGATCACTGGGAAAAAGTACCGCGGAAAGAGCTCGGAAAAATACTGCTTCAGAGTGCAACAAAGAGGCTATTTCTCGATGCACTGTATCTGAACAGAATGCAACTGCGAAGGGTTACCAGATTCATTACCGGACATTGTCCCCTCATCTATACACAATGGGACTCCATAACCGGTCCATTATGTGCAGATTGTGTGGCGAGGAAGAAACATCCAGCCACATTATCTTTGACTGTGAACCTCTAGGTTACAGCAGATACAGAATATTCGGTGCATCTCACCCCGAATATATGAACCTTCAGAAAGACCTGATAAGCAAGCTCCTGGCTATTGCCAACATATGGGAGAAGCTAATCTCGTCGGAGTGAAGTAGAAGGGGGAGCACAATGGACCATAAGGTTGAAGTGCAATAGTTTTTAGACCCCAAGATTATGTCCAGAACACAATAATAATTGTCTCATAATTAGACGCTAATTAAATGCTAATTAAATGCCCTATTTAAAAATTAAATGCTCTTTGTTTTATTGTGTTACCGCATGCTCTGCTAGCTTAATGTTAAGCTAGCAGAGCAATATTTAAAAAATCTTCTAAATCGCTAGAACGATGCGGTTTTTGCATTCGACGCGAATAACTTGAATCTTATAATAAAAATTGGAAAATTTAAATTTTCCAAACGAAATCTTCCCAAAACTGGGAAAAACCAAAAACTACATTTAAGTGTAAATAATATTAAAGAGAACTCTAGGATTTTTCAAAATAAATTTCAATTTTTGCCCCAATTTCCTAAATCAAAATTTTTGTATTTTATAAATACGTATTTCGACTACAAAGTAGTCATCATCAGTATGAATTAGCTAATTGTAATCATTGTTGCTAATTTGGTGACGGTCTGCACCAGGGATGTTATGGATATGATATTTCGGATCTGGATACGGATATGAATATACGAATAAAATTATATCGGTTTCGGATACGGTTACGGATATGTAATTATTTCGGATAATTTGATAAACTGGGTAAACGTTTATCAAAAAAAATTCACGGTAACATGGCATGGCAATGATTGATTGGTGCTACTGGTTTCACTATTATCCTGTGATGTGCTTGAATGCAGGGATGTTATGGATATGATATTTCGGATCTGGATACGGATATGGATATAGGAATAAAATTTTATCGGTTTCGGATGTGCAATTATTTCGGATTATCCGTTAGTTTCGGATAGTTTCGGTTACGGATATTAGATTGAAGTAAAATATAAACACAAATAGTATGTAAAATTTGGTTTTATTTATAGGTTTTATCTAGTCTAGGTTATCATTTGGTATTATAATCAGTCATATAGGTAAGTAATTCTATTATAATAAAAATGCAATAAATTTAAATTATACGAAAACTATCCGAAACTTGTGAAACGGATACGGTTACGGTTACGGATATATTTTTATTTCAGATATCCGATAGTTTCGGTTATGGTTACGGAGCTCCATAACATCCCTGGTCTGCACACAGATTTTTGGTATGTGCACAATTTATACTTTCTAAGAATCTACCAAAATGGCCGAACTTTGGCCAATCACATAACACGTGACCGATGATGATTGGTTGAAATCTATAAGAAAAATCAGAAAAATTTAATTTTCCCAAAACAACATCCCCAAAAATGGGAAAGCACCAAAAATTACCTTTCTAGGCATGCTTGAAGGATGCGGTTTTTTGTAATCGAAACAAAATAGCCCTAAACCTATAGAAACATCAGAAATTTTTAATTTTCCCACCGAAACCTCCCCAAAAATGGGAAAAACCAAAAATTACATTTAATTGTTTAAATTTAAGCCACTTTCAGATATTTTAGAAGGATCCAGTTTTTTGCATTTGACGCGGAATAACTTGAATGCTATAAGAAAAATCGGAAAAAATAATTTTCCCAAAACAACATCCCCAAAAATGGGAAAGCACCAAACATTATTTTTCTAGACATGCTAGAAGAATGTGGTTTTTTGCATTCGATTTTAAAACCTTAAAACCTGTCAGAAAAATCTGAAATTTTTAATTTTCCCACCAAAACCTCCCAAAAAATGGGAAAAACCAAAAATTGCATTTAATTGTTTAAATATAATTTTTCAGACATTTTAGAAGGATGCGGTTTTTTGCATTTGACGCGGAATAACTTGAAACCTACAAGAAAAATCTGAAAATTTTTATTTTCCCAAAACAACATCCCCAAAAATGGGAAGCAGCAAGAATTACCTTTCTATACATGCTAGAAGGATGCGGTTTTTTGCAATCGTAACAAAATACCCCTAAACCTATAATAAATATCATTTACCACAGTGAAATTTTGCACCATCATTTAACACAGTGAAATTTTGGGCAGCTGAATTTAAACGTGCCCGTAAGAGCTTGGGAGACGATGAACGTTCGGGACGTCCAAAAACTGCAACTACCGACGAAAACATCGCCAAAGTTCACCAAATAGTGCTAGACAATCGCCGAATTAAAGTGAGAGAGATAGCAGAGGTTATGAACATGTCAAAAGAACGTACGTGTTTGTCACATATTAAATCAACATTAAGACATGAGAAAGCTGTCCGCGCGTTGGGTGCCGCGTTTGCTCTCGTTAGATCAAAAACGTGTTCGAATGTACATTTCCAACGCTCTGTTGGTGCAGTTTAGGCGCAATAAATCCGAATTTTGGCGCCGATTAATTACTGTAGATGAAACTTTCATACACTATAATACGCCCGAAACCCAAAGGGGGAACCGGCTCCAAAAAAGCAAAACTGTTTTTTCGGCTGGGAAAGTGATGGCGACTGTTATTTGGGATAGTCATGGAGTTATCTTAATCGATTACCTTCAAAAAGAAAAAACCATTACAGGAGCATACTACGCATCATTACTTGACAAGCTGAAGGCAGAACTTGCGGAAAAACGGCCACATTTGCAGAAAAAGAAAATCCTGTTTCACCAAGACAACGCACCGTCTCACACCTCAGCGGTAGTCATGGCGAAAATCCACGAAATACGGTTTGAACTGCTTGACCATCCGCCTTACTCACCAGATCTAGCTCCAAGCGACTTCATTTTGTTCCCTCATCTAAAAATTGCGCTCCTATATCCTTCTCCCATATCAACACTTTTTAAGAAGCAACTATTTCATAAAGGATTTCCCCGATTTTCCCGAAAACTCGGCACTTTATTACATTTATGCTTTTGATCAGATTAATCATTACTTCTTAATATTTGTAATTTTATTAATTAATTTGATTATAATTACTTATATACTATAATTAAAATTTTATTTATAACTATTAATTAATCATTACTTCTTAATATTTATAATTTTTTATATAACTTTAATATAATTTTTTATTAGGTATATAAATAATAATCATTATAACAATTTAATCATAATTTAACGTCAATGGTAACATCAAAATGCTTAATAATAGTATGTTTAACGAAAAACTTAAGCTTTTATCAAACTGTCATGTTCAAATTTACACTCTTCAATGTTTTTCAATAACATTCATTATATTTACTATTTATTTGTTATAGCGCCAAGTTTTAAATTCTCATACAATATGCTAATTTTGGCCACCGTGAACGCTACTGTCTACTACAGTTTGCGTTCCTTTCCTGACCTCTATACTATGAAAACGAAACATGATATTGGCACGCAAGCGCAGTGGAGCTGTATTTTAGTTCCTATATATGAAGGAGATCTAACTCAAACCGGAAAATTGACAAAATATGGCAACGAAATAGTAGAAGTTATATTTACTTTTTATGCCGCTAGGGTCGCTAGTTGTTGATAGGAACTCATCCGTACCGAAGTGAAATACCGTACGTTTAGTTTACATCTTCGCATAGCAGATCTCCCACGAGTATGAGAGAGTACATATGTATACATTAAGCAATGTGTATGAGATGGTGGTCTTAATGTATACATATGTACTCTCTCATACTCGTGGGAGATCTGCTTTGCGAAGATGTAAACTAAACGTACGGTATAGTATAATAAATAGAAATGAAGTAGCCAAAAGTAACTGGTTTTATTTCGAAGTGATTATTTTGAAGCATGAAATTTGTTTAAAAAATTTATTAAATAAAAAACTGTTTAAAAAACATTTAAAATGGGAAGAGTATGTGCAGTAGACAATTGTAATAGTGGTAGTGCTTGTGACAATAAGCAACGGGATCAATTGGGTTTAAAAAACCAGGACTTTTTAAAGTACCAAAAGCGAGTATAAATATTCCAAAATTAATTAAATTGTACGACATTATATTAAATATTAATTTTAAGCATTATTATTAATAAATAAAAGTTTAATTTAATATCTGATTTAATAATTTATTTTCATTTTTACAATTCCAACATTACAGGTTACTATTTAATTATTTGATGTTTTTTTTTATTTTTATGTAATTATTTTGCGATTTTTAACTATCACTTCAACTTCAACTAATTCCTTATTGAAAAATTGAAATTACTTATCATTTATTAAAAAAAATTTGTATTGGAAAAATACTTTGGCTGGAAATAATTTTTATAATACTATAAATGCGTAATGTTTTTCAATTAAAAATCGCGCCTTATACTCTCTGTTCTGTTTCCGGTGCCGAAGGAACACTACTGACATCTTATTTTTGCCAATTATTTGTTTACATGCAGCTATCCTTATTTAGTGTCTATGGTGCTAATCATGGAGACTAGTGTCTATGGTGCTAATGGCGGACTATAGTATCAGCTATCCGTATATAGAGGTCAGTGGTTCCTTCAGTTCATTATTTACATGTACTACGCACGCACTATTAACCACAAAATATATACATATATAGGTGTCAGTTCAGTAAAATATTGGGAAATGTCATATCTTGACGACTATTATGGTTTAAAAATAGTTATAATAAATATAATATTAAATTTAATTGTTAAGATGTAATTAATTATTAGATGGTTCTTTAAGTAATATTTATGTTAAAAATAATAAAATGGCTTTACAAGACAAATTAGTAAAGGCTTTAGAAACATTGCGACTGTCAATAACATTAAATATACAAAACAATGATTTGACAGCGGCGAAGTAAGTGTCAAAATTATGATTATTGACAATCAACTATCAATAAAAATAAAAATTTAACACAGGAAAAAACCCCTTAAATTCGACCTGTCGCACTACCGTTTTCTAGATAGATGCAAATAAATTTATCTAGAATAAATAACAACCATGATACGATTACGATTGGTAAATTGATACCTTTATTAATTTATAATAACTTTTTCAGAAAAAAAGATAAAGTAACAAATATATCTATAATAGCTGATACAATATGCAACACAAATATACGAACCTTGCCGAATTTCCCAAATTTATTGAGCGTTACAATCGAAGTATTTCTACAATTATGCGACGATCCAGAATCAGACGTCCGCATGATTGCCGACGAATGTTTAAATCGAGTAATACGTGCTACTATGTCCGACGGTCATGTTGCAAAAATTCAAGTTGAATTGCACAAAGAAATCAAAAAGAATGGTGCAGCAAGAACATTACGTGCAGCGTTATCACGATTTGCGCAATTATGTCATTTAATAAAACCACAAAAGGGTAAACCATATATTCAAATATTGGTACCTTGTATTGTTAAAATAGCCACGCGTGAAGAGGAATCAGTTTTAGAAACTTTGGAGCACAGTTTGGGTAGAATAATGAATGCATTAGGTTGTTTTGCTTCGGATAATGAAATAAAGGTAAGTAATTTGAATCAACTCTGTGTATTAATATAAAATGATTATTTTATTGATTTTAGACACTTCTACGAACTTTTTTATTAAATATACCTCATATATCAGCAGTCGTTCGTCGAACATCAGCCAATAGTATGATTACAATCTGTTTAAATTGTAGGAAGCCACAAATATTTATTACATTCGTCTTAAATACAATTTTAGGTAAGTAATAGGCATAACGTTTTATCAAATTTTAATAAATCAATCTAAATCCCTTTATTACAAACATACTTATGGAAAATGGATATATAATTATTAAATATTGATATGAACTAAAGTTAAAAGTAAAAAATTATTTATTTTAAAAGTTTGCAAATACTAATTGTTTTAAAGGTCCTTCTGGGCTTCTTTTTTTAAACTGATTTATTTTAATTAGAAAAAAGTTTAAGAACATTGGAAATTCAACAAAGTCCAATTTTATTGACAATTTTGGTAAAAGTAAAGGTAGGTACTTTATTGGTAAAATAAAGTTGATTATTGTATACTATCTGATCTGAGAAATCCAGATTTCAATAATATGCCGCCCTTTGTAATGAAGAATGAATTAGGACGGAACTCAATAAATAATTCTAATTTTATTGACAATTCTCAAAAGAACGATATCTCAAAAGTAGTAGCCCACAAATTACTATGTACACTTACATGCAAAATCTTATTCGATATTTTTTGCGGTCCTTGAGATCAGTATGGAAAAATCTGGACAACTTTTCTAATTTTAAAGACCTCAGGAAAAGTTTCTGTGTCCTGATAACCATTTGGGCGTATATTTAGAACATTATGTTTTGTTTAGAATTTTTTGCTAAAGTCAATAAATGCGTGCTGCAATGCCAGGAGATTTTTGTATCTACTTTAAGGATAGAGTTTTTTTATACCGCCAACCTGTTCTGATGGTTACGATGGTTTTAATGATCTGTAAAGAGCTGTCATAATTGTTTTTTAAATTGATGTTAATTTTCTGGAAGAGTCTGTAGACCATCTGTTACTTGATGCGATGAATCTTTCAGAATTAAAGTTTTCTGATTTTTACCTTTTACACTACGTTTTTTATATGTTTTCATCTATATTGTACTGCTAAGACATGAACTGACTGCGATATCTTAGTATAAACATCATTTTTCATTCTCAACGGCCGGGTCGGGCCGGTCTATCAAATTTTACAAGGTCTATCAAATCTAACTAAACCGATACGCATACGAACGAACCTAAACGAATGTAAACGTTAAAGTTATTCACAAGCTGTTTTGTTTGAATTCAGTTATTTTTTTAACGCAAATATTATTCACAAACTGTTATTAATCATATAGACTCACTGCACTCCTGTTCAAAAATATTGTTTGAACCAGCTCAAACATTCTAAGTGTTACTGACTGTATGTAATATTATACATATACTCGCTGCGCCCTACAATATAATGCAAAAAACCGCACCTTTCTAGCTTAAAGTAAAAAAGGTAATTTTTAGGGGTTGCGTTGGGAAAATTAGAGTTTTACAATTTTTCCCATAATTTTGAAGCAATTCCGCGTCGAATGCAAAAAACCCACATCCTTCTAGCATGCCTAAAAGTGGGTTAGAATTTGTATATATGAGTGAGTCAGTGAGTTACACAAAGGGCTCTTTCTATATATGTATTATAGCATTGATTTATTCAGTAATATATATCTACGCTTCAAATGTGACTTACTGTTTCAAATTTATTGTTTTGAGTGTATACTCACGTTCAAAAAAAATTAACCAACCTGAATTGTTAATTTTCTTACAATTCATAAAACTCCTCACTTTCGTTACTCTCTGTATAATGTATAATATTATTATATTCACCAATATATTTGATTCCAATAGTATTAAGTAATATAGTGTACTTTGTTTATTGTATTGATTGTATATCCTTTCTTAATTTTGAATATAAAAAAAAGTGTTTAGTATAGGAACAATTGGCATCAAAATGATGAGTATCAAAAACTGTTCTGTCGCAATTATATATGTAAAGTAAATTTATTTAAAGTCTTATATCTTCCTTTTACATATACCAATTAAATAATATGTTGTATCTGTAAAAACATTTAGTGCAAGAGTAATCAAAATTGTGAGAGCCTGATTCGGTTCAGATTGGTTCATTTTTTTTGAACGGGAGTGCACATTGGCGTTCAATTTAGAAATCATTTCAAAAATTAGTTATTTGTGCGATTTGGTATTAAACTTTGTAAAAACATGTTACTGAAAACTTGTTTAAGGTATTTTATAAATTTAGTGGTTTTTAGACCACAGAAAATTTAGCCTAGGTCTTTAGAACTGGAGCTATAATAAAATTGAACTTTCCTAGATTTATGGTGTGCTCAAACTTAAGTACAAGAGTTACTATAATTACTATTTTCCTTAAGTTAGCTGATGGGGCCCTTTATTTTATTTATTAAATCAGTATATTATATTTTTAGATTTAATTATTCCAATACGAGATGACGTTTCAGTATCGCTTCTTCTCGGCATTTTTAGTTGTTTGCGTTGTTTTTTGCCACATGCTGAACATGCTGAAGAAGGTAATCAACAAATGCAAGGTAGTTTTGGTGTACGTAAAGATAACCATAACCATAAAACTCACCACCATTCTATTGCTGATCGGTTTATTCAAGTTTATGAGTTATGTTTGTATTACTCCGTACACCATGATCATAATGTTATGAATGCTGCGTTAGAAACATTACATACACTGTTAGAGAATCCTGGCGAAAATCTAATGGGCATTCTGTTATCAACGAAAGGTATATCACGCAGTCGAATCACACCGTTGGATGGACAAATTCATTTAAAAATACGATCATTGAGTAAGTAAATATTGTATTTTTTATTTTAATAGAATTTTTATTTATTATTGAGACTAAAATTTTAAAACAGATTGGTTGGATAAATTCAATTTTCTATCATTAATCTTCGTTTAAAACTTCTCTTATGTTTTCTTATGTATTCGCCTTTGTACTTTGAATAATATTTTAGAATATTTTAGCAAAAATTTTTTCCTGTAAACACTGTAACACTGGAAGCTTTTCTTCTGTAAACACAGCCTGGACTTACTATGCGTTTGAGTATATAACCTTAATACACAGTTTGATAATGAACTCAGTTAAAACAGGTTATTTAAACAATTAACTCAGTTAATTGCTATTTTTACTTGTTAAACCTCCGATTACTGATAATTTTTTAAATGACTCTGAAAATTGTTTTATTTTTCGAATCTGAATCTGTTGTGGTAATTGCAGTTTTGATAATTTTGTGTCAATTAAACTACTATTTTTGTAGTTTTTCTTGTAGCGAAAGGGTGCGTGTGATAAAAAATTACTTGAAATGTATATTTTTTGTAAACTTTATTTCACTACTTTTTGGATAACAATTTCAACTTTAAGATTATACTTTTGAATTGTATTAACTTTTTGATTTCAACGAGTGTTAAATTTTTACTGCATTAATGTTACATTGTTACTGTACTGGTGATAAATTGGTACTGTGTTGAACTGAACTAATGTTGATGTGTGACTGGCTGTTAGCTGTTGTTGTCTTAATTTATATATCTGAAATGCACGCGTTCTAAGAAGGTGCGATAATCGCATCGAATATTCTTTACATTACCAGAACATAGCTATCCGCTTAAAGTCGATCCGCTTCCATACGTTCATATATAGGAGTATTCTACTACATATATGTATACGTAAGCATATAAAAAGAGACAAAGATATGCGTGTATACGTAAATGTATCGTTCTGCATTGTACCGCAGGTTCAATTGCTATGCTGATGTGATGGGTTAAATATGTGTAGCTGCCCTATGAGTGTGAGTCACTACATTCTAAGTCTAACCTCAATCTTTATGCAGTACAGTAATAAATTGTAAATTTAGTACGCTATCTTGTATAGTAGAGTAGTCTTGTTTATTACTCGTCTCTCACGTATGATAAACATTTGCGTATGAGTTTCATATCATACTTTCCATATGTATAAAAAATTAAGACATTGTAGTATTTCTTATTTTAGTAGAAGAACTGCGGTATTTACACACTAAAATGCTACATGGGTTTCGAAAGCGAAAAAAAAGCATATTTTCTCTAATTTTTTTCTAATATAATAAGTGAAATATTTGATTGAACCTTTAAACAGATCAAAGATCAATATTTGACAAAATTTTGTGATATTTTCGTGTCACAATTTTGCTAATTCAGCCATTGGGACCTCATTTCCTGTGACCCCTCAAATAAAGTTCCCTTGGCGTTGTCAAAACAACTCATGATAGATTCATCCGAAATTAAAAAATCAAATTGTTTTTGTTAGTAGATATATAAAGCTCGTGCTTGGACGAAGAAAAACAAAATTTGATAGAGTTTTGAATTTTTGATAGAGTTTTCTACAAAAGGGTACTATTTTGGGTACAATTTGCACCACGTATTGCCTTGTAAAATTAATTGTGATAAAAAATAAAAATCCTTCGTTCAAGCACTAGTCAATCTTATCTTGACGAAGTGTGCAAAATTTGAACAAGATCGGCTAATTATTTTTTGAGAAATTATGTCAACCGACTCCTAGAGTTTTACTCTAATTGACTTAAAACTATGTTAGAATATTCTAGACATCTTGTACCATTTAAGGATGTTCCAGCATGAAACCACTTTTCGACAGATTTTGCTCATTTTTTTTCAGTCTAAAAATACGTTTTCTAATAGCAAAGTAATCATTCTCTGTCACTCTCTCTGCTTAGAAACATATATAAACTGATATTCATTACTTTACTTATTTAAAGGTGAAATGAGTGTTGCAGTATCTGAAATTCAACAACAAGATGAACGAGATTTCTTGTTATCGAATGTTACTGATCAATTGTCAGCACCTGATGTAGAAAATTGGATTGAAACCTCAAAACTATCTCATTCCGAGTTGAAAGATGAAATTCCAAATGAAAGTGAACGTCCACAATCATTTGATCGTCTGTCTCTAAATAATTATTATGAAGAAGATGATACTAAAACTGAAAATCGAACGTCAACGAATAATCTAGATGAATATAATAATTTATTTATTCGTAATGTTAACGACAATGAATCTGATATATCGAATAGTACAAATCGTGAATCGTTAGATTTTAAAATTGATCCACCATCAATTAGAAAATTATCAGTAACTGAACCATCCGATATCATTGAACAAAATAGTTTTAAATCGACAGAAGATTTATCATCAAAATATGTTCCTGTTTCATCTGTTTCATTAAAAGACATTCATATTGGTGAATTCACCGATGAAGCGATTCCATTAAATTATTGTAGTCGTCATTTAATCAAATCACTGTTGTTAACTGGCTACCCCAAACAATTAATACCCGATTCCATGGTTCGTGTATCAGTTAAATCATTAGCGTTAACATGTCTATCGAAAATAGTTGAATTGTATCCGGATGTGCTGGCGTTATATTTAGATAAGTCATTCTGTGCCAAAACTACTAAAACAAATATTAACGAACAACCAATTAGTGATATCTTGTTGTATGCCAATCATCATGATCCACAAATACGTGGTATAATTCGGATTCTGGTTGCCTCGATGCTCAAATCGGTGTTGCTGTGCAATAATGCTAATTATGACGAATGGTTAGAGAAAATGATGGGAAATTATAATTTGGAAATGGCTTGTTGTTTAAAATTAGATTTTATGATTGATATTTTGAATAAGGTAAGAAGCAAATGTTGATTTCTAAGTAATATAGTTGATGTAATCATGGCGAAAAAGATAAGTCGGATAAATCATTTACAAGATGTTGAAATATTTAATAATTGTTTAAGATTTTATTTATTAAGAATGTACGGACACTGATGTATAGTCCATTTATAAAATTCTTCAAAATCTTATATAGTACATTCATAAAAGTTGAAATTTAATTTGGGCCCGTCATGCCGGACCTAACAAAAAAGGTATTTAAGAAAAAAACATGAGATTTCGGGTAATTAATCTACCGCCGACAGAAATAAAATTTACCCGATATCTCAGGTGTTTTCTTAAATATCTTTTCTTTTAGCCCATCATACCGTAATTTTATTGGATCAATCTCTTTGTTAATATTTCTATTCTCTATTGAGTAGTTTTTTTTTTATTCGGCTTATTTTATTCCAAGTGAAAATTATCAAAATATGTCAAAATATGTGTGAAAATATGGGTTTCTCCATAAGAGCAACGCATTAAAACTCGAACTTAAATAATTAATTAATTAACATTAAATAATTAATTCAAGACCCTCGTACCCCCCCCCCCCCCCCAACTTTTATAATTGATTTGCCTGCACTTCAACTGCATGTAAACAAAAAATCAAGACTTAATCTTTTTGAAGCTTCAGTGCTCGTACATCCTTAATTACCATCTGCTTGAATTACTCACATTGAATTACTATTTTTTTGGTTGTTTTTATTCTTTGATAGTTTTTCCCTGTGTAGTTTTTCCCAAAGTAGAAGAGCAACTTATTTTAATCATATTTTAAAAAATGTCCATTACTTGGAGAATAAATTGTATAGAGATTTCATCTTAGAATCTTATAAGCTAAAAAAGAATGTTAAATATTCCTCTGTAAACAAATATCAGACAATAACAGCAATATATCATGGCCATTCAATAATAAAAGACAAAATATTTATTATTAAAATAAATTTATTTCGGAATTTTTCTCTGTATTAAAAGGACAAATAGTTTTTTTATCATGTAATTACTACGTCCTTTCTTATTTTCCATTTGAAATTTGTATATATTGCTACGCCTACTATAATAAAAATAATTAATGAAGACAAGCACTAATATTTTAAGATCAATAGAAAAAGAAAGATAAGTAACATTATAAACTTATAACAAAACTATTTTCTTGGAAATTAAAAAAAAGTAATAATAATACTTAGGTATAGAGTTATATAATATATTCATCTTTATTTATTAATATTAATTAACTCATAATACATAATCAAACTATGCAATATATTAACAATAGTTGATTGAGATCAGTGGCACTAAACAACTATTTGCGAATTCTAGTTGCACTGTATGTAACACCACGATACCCTTGTTGGTTATCACTGATTTTATTTCACACCTCTAACTAAAATGACAAATGGACTTAAAGTAGGGGAAACATTTACATGTTTCCTTCCCTTTATTTTGAAAATAGACTGATCCACTCAAACTGACAATATTCGAGTGCTCAATACAAATGAACACAGTTCTAGTAATGTGATTCATATTTTAACTCAAATAGCGTTAAGTCTATTGGGTGGGTGGATAAAATAAATGTTTCATACAAAAGCTGTCTGTTGTCTTCTAAAGATAAACAATCTTTGTACTTTGTTAGATTTCCCCTACTATATCTATAACCATTTACATATTTTCTCATTTAACACAGATATTTAAAAATTTTTACTGAAATATTGGCTTTCTAAACATATGCGAAAAATTTAAAGAGTATTTACTTAGATGATTTCAAGATTTGCTTGCTCCCTTCTCGTTATTTCGAGATATACGAGGTGTGTTCAAAAAGTAAGGTGACTTTATATTTTTATCAAAAACTTTTTATTTATTCATCAATATTCATGTTGTTCCCTTCAAGTTAATACCCCTCAGATATAATACACTTGTGCCAACGCTTCTTCCAATCCTCGAAGCACTTCTTATAAGCACTTTTTAGTATAGTCTTGACTCTTTCAGCGATGCAGTTATTATCTCCTCAATCGTTGCAAATCTCCGTCCTTTCATGGGTCTCTTCAGTTTTGGGAACTGGAAAAAGTTGCAGGAGGCTAAATCCGGTGAATATGATGGCTGAGGCATGATTGTGGTGTTGTTTTTGGCCAAAAAATCACGCACAAGCAACGATGAGTGAGCAGGTGCATTATCGTAATGCAAAAGCCATGAATTGTTTTTCCACAATTCCGGACGCTTTTTTCGTATCGCTTCTCGCAAACGGCGCATTACTTCAAGGTAATACTCCTTATTGACCGTACGATTTGGTGGTAAGAACTCCTGATGCAATACGCCACGGTAATCGAAGAAAACACTGAGCAAAACCTTGACATTTGATCGATCGTCATTGGCATCTTCTTGGCCTTTTTGGAAGAGCTTGTACCACGTATAAACATTTTTTTTACTCAGAGTAGACTCACCGTATGGCACTGTCAACATTTCGAGTGTTTTGGAGCACTTAATTCCATTTTTTTGCACAAAATTTGATGCAAATTCTTTGATTCATTTTTTTTTGATAGCAGAAAATCGCAGAGCACTTCTAACCTTTATGCCTCTCACAAACAAACAAAGTTTGCTATATAGTTGAAGCTGTGAATATATGGTCGGGACGAGTATACCAACACAACAATATAAAAAAATCGAATGTTCGTAGCTCGCGAAATTTTTAAACCTTAGTTTACTTTTTTAACACACTTTGTACTTGGTGTCAGAAATACAGGGACAGTTTAAGTAGTAGTAAAAAATAGTTTATTTTTCCGAATGGTTCCGTTCCTATAAAAGTTTCCGAGATAGAAGAGTTGTCAATAATCATTAATCATTCTTAATATTATATTTTGTTTGGAATAGGGTTTGGAAGATGAATCATCCACATGTAATAAACAAAGTTTATTAGCATTAAAACATTGTTTGCCAGCGTTATTAGAATCGATGAACAGTAAATCAGTGATTTCAATATTGAATTTATTGCCAGTTATTGTTAAAAATCCATATTGGCTTGTAAAAGTAAGTGGTGCAAATATAAATATTATATTTGTACTTGTATTGTACTTAACGTTGTTTATTTATTTTAGGTACAATTAGTAGAAGTTTTACAAGAATTGCCTTACATTACAATTTATTATGTAACAGGCAATAGTCTATTTCAGGATAAGATATTACATAATGTTTTGTATTATTTGTTGGGCAATGATGATTTACGAGTCCGACATTCAGTTGCTAAATCTATTGTCAGGTAAATTATCATTTTTTATTTTCTCATGCAATTGATGAAAAAATACTGGTAATAACTGACTACTCCAGATTATTGTGATTATCATTTATTTACCTCTATATACAAACTAAATAAATAAATAAAAATTAATAATGGGGTTTAACCTCCATTTTTGAGACACGACGTCTATAATAGAGGCCACCCACATCATTATTTTTCAACCTTTATTAATTTTTACTTTTACATTTTTATGATGTGAGTGGAGGATTATGATGTAAGTGAGCGGCTGCAGCCGACTTTGATACAAACTATACCGATATTCATCTGGAGTTCGTGAAGGGAAACTGCAAAAAACCTTCACAAGCAGAGCCGGTTACTTCGTTCTTGTCCATACGCCGACAGTTTAGTCAATCAACCGCCCCATTAATTTTTAATTGACAAACTGCCGGTGTAGGGATTCGAACCCATAACCGCCCAGTTCCAAGTAGACACAACGCCTTAACAAGCGCGGCTACTGGTAATGACTGACTACTCCAGATTATTGTGAAACACATCATTTATTTACCTCTATATACAAACTACAATAACGTAATATCTAATACAGAGGTTATATGTTTGAGGTTGTTAGAATTGAAGGAAAAATAATCCAATTGCCTAAAACATAATTCTAAGAAATGTTAGTTGAAGATAATTTAGGATTCAGTCTAATCTTTATTTTTTCCTGATAAAAAATGTCTGAATATGTTTATGTATAGTTACAGAGGTAACAAACATATAGCTACCTAAATAACAGAGGCGTACGTAGTAATTATGCAAAGGTAATTAAATAAGATAGTATATTGAGATTTAGTAGCGAGTCCACTACAAGGTAATAAAATAGATATTGAGTTTCCATCGAATCTACGTTTTGAGGTCCCATTCTAAAAATTTTCCAGTTAAGGAAGTTCCAGCACTGTCTTGTATAATCAGGATAAAAAAGCGGTTTGCTTTTATTATAGAATAAATACATATACACACATACACAACACATACATATGTTTATATACAAATTAATGTAATTTTAAAAGGAAAAAAAATTTAAACTATTATATTTCGAAAACAAAACGGTAAAACGCGATTTAAAAAAAAATCTATTTAATAAATATTTATCTTTACTATCCTAGTTTTTTTTAAATTTTGTCGAGTATTTTTTTAATACAACAGATAATAGTTGGGCGGGCATGAAGTTTTACATGCTTCTAATGAGAGAGAATGATTACTTTGTTATTAATTATTTCGCGTTCTAAACGGTCAATAATTCTGAAACTTCGGGATTTATTAGAAAACTTTTAGCCTGTGAAAAAACATGAGCAAAATCTGTCGAAAAGTGATTTCATGCTGGAACTCCGTTAATTACTAAAATCGCGTTTCTACCTATCATTTTGCTATTTCTTAGTGAAATGCATTATGTTTTTTAGTTTTACAGTATTAATTATTATTTTCTAGAATAATTCCACATTTATTTTATCAGAAGGATCATCCACATAATTTACCGATAACAGCGAAAGCAATCGAATATAGATTAAAATACATGAATGAACTGTTGGATTTAAACATTGAGTCCAATCTGAATATGAATCAAAAATATTTTTTATCAACGATGCCAGAACCATTTTCTGCTCTTAATAATCATAATAATATGTTAATAAATAAAGTAGATTTTGTTGAAAGATCCTTGTCAAGAATTATAAATTATTTAGAATTACAATTACTTGAATCTGAATCCAAATATTTGACGGTAAGGTTTGGTTTTGTTAAAATTTCTTACATCACTGCACAGCAAAAAAAGCGGCACACTTTGAAAAATTCATTTAAATTATTTTCTCTGGAATTTTATTGCATTTTTACAAATTTGTGTATGTTTTGTTGATATGGGGGTAAAATTGTGAAAGAAAACCTTTTATTTTACGGAAAAAAAAATTAATTAAAAAAAAGACAAATTTTCATTAATTTTAAAATTTAAATAAACATTTTATATCAAGATTTTTGGAAGGAATTAAACTTTTAACAGTGCATATTACGTCCTTTTGCTCTAATGACTGCCTCAAGCCTTGTAGGCACACTTTTAATTAACTACGCTACGACATCTTGGGTGATTACCTCCCTTTCCTGCACTAAAGCTATTATGGGCCCCTGTGAACTACCAGGAGAGTTAATTCATCCTCATATACGTCGGACAATTTCATCCCAAAGATGTTCTATGGGAGTCCACTCTGGGCTACCTGGTGGCCATCTCAAAATCAGAATTTCGATCATTTTATTTTAATAAACACCCTTCGGAATCGTTTTTCAACTACTTTTGAGACTGTCCAAAGCCTTCTTATCGATCCTAGGCTTGCTATTAGTGCAAAAACTGTTAGAAGAAGAATTGTTGAAATATACTTTCAACTCAGAAAGCCAGCCGTAGCATCTGAGTACACTGTAAATCATCGCAGAACCCACTGAGCCTCCCCTATCAATGAGCCCCCTCCGAATTAAAGTCTTTCAATAATTCTATATTCAAAGTAACCGTTACATTACCTTCAGTAGACTCTTGCATTCATTTACATTACACGTTATGAGCTTTAGACGGGCTATTCGATGATTTACAGAGAGCACTGGTGCTACGACTGGCTTTCTGGATTGTGAGTTCATTTCAGCAAGTCTTCTTCTAAGAGTTTTTGCATTAGTAGCAACATCTTTTTTCGGTATCACAACGGACCCTATGGTCTAAGTGTGTCTCACCCCAGGACAGCAGGGCTCTAACCTAACCTAACCTAGTAACATTAGGATCCTTACAGAACCTTTGGATAATTTCAATAGCAGTTGAAAAACGATTTCGAAGGGTGTTTATTAAAATAAAAAGATCTAAATTCTGATTTTGAGATGGCCACCAGACTCCCATAGAACATCTTTTGGATGAACTTGTCCGACGTATATGAGGAGCTACCAGGAATTAACCCTCCTGGTAGCTCACAGGGGCTCATAATAGCTTTAGTGCAGGAAAGGGAGGTAATCACCCAAGATGTCGTAGCGTAGTTAATTAAAAGTGTGCCTAAAAGGCTTGAGACAATCATTAGAGCAAAAGGACTATGCACTGTTAAAAGTTCAATTTCTTCCAAAAATCTTGATATAAAATGTTTATTTAAATTTTAACATTAATGAAAATTTGTCTTTTTTTTTAAAATTATTTTTGTTTTCCGTAAATTAAAAGGTTTTCTTTTACAATTTTACCTCCATATCAACAAAACATACACAAATTTATAAAAATGTAGTTGAAATGCATTAAATTCCAGATAAAATAATTTAAATGAATTTTTCAAAGTGCGCCGCTTTTTTTGCTGTGTAGTGTATATTTATTATAAATTTAGTATGGTTGCTCTATTTCTATTTTAGTATGGTTGCTCTGAAGCATTATCAATGTTATCAAATGAATATTTGACAACAGTATATAGTCGAGCTTGGAATTGTTTAAGTTATCTTAAAAAGAATTGTAGTGGCTCAAAGTCGAGTTCGAATACATGTTTTCAACGAACAAATTCTCAATATATCGATACATCTTTATTAACGAATATCAATACAAGTGATACAAACTCAAACTCCTCGTGTTCATCTGGACTTTTAAACATTTGTGTGGCGCTAATGACAACGTCTACACTTAGTGAGGACATTTCTTGTCAACAATGGCTATTGACTCTAGCTGGAAATTTGTTTTCAGGTATGACAGCGCACAGCGTACGTATAATAGGTTAATGCTAATCTTAGTTTATTGTCAGTAAATTCCCTGTTTTTTGTCGATTAAGGTCTTCAACTTGAAAATTGAGAGTTTTTCTTTCAGTAAAAATAGCAAAGAGACTGTATACCATTTGATGTTCAATTTTCTCAAACATCAATTAAATGACTCCAACTTTACTGACATACTCCATTGACTGAGGTCATCCAAAATTGATAGTTTCACTTCATTCGGCTCTTATTTATAGATTTCTAGAAAATTTGGATTTCATCGATCGATTGATTAATATTTTAAGTGTTGTATAATTTCAAATTTAATTGTTTTAATTCGAAAAATTTTTAAAACCCAATTAAAAATATTTTTTTTATCCTTTGAAATACTGAAAGCAGACGAATAACAAATCAAGGTGAAATAGTATTTATAGATTTAGCTCCACCAATAGCAATTAAGTATCTGCAGCCAATGAAATTACAGTATTCATAACAATATGTTTACCATGTTAAATTCATCAAACAAAACATGCCAAAATATTCTACTTCGGGATAGAAATTTCGGGTTTTCATAATTTTTCTATCAGTTTGGTTACTATACCTAACTGTATGTCAAATATCAATTTTAAAGGATATCGGAAAGTACCACTTATAATTATGATCTTTACTACTAGTTTTTTGGGGGCGTGTTCACGTTTTTTTCGATTTTTGAATTTGAAAATATCTTTTTAACTATTAATTCCTTAATGAGGACTAAAATTAAAAAAATAGAGTTCAAATGACGTAATCTTTTTATATTCAAAATCAAATCAGCTCTGTAGCTCTTTTAGCTTAAAATTTACCAGGGGAGTCATTTTTGATCTAATATTACTTACTGTAATAGTCACTGTAAATACACATAGCTACCCACCCTTAAACTTGGCTATACGCACTGCCGTATTGTAGATAAAAGTGATACAAATTTCCGTTGGCAGTCGTTCATTTGTGGAGCGTGCTCTCCACAAATAGCCTTGTTAGCACCTAGTTACATATATATTTTGTAATTCTGGGTTTTTGGGAAGAAAATATCAAATTCGTAAAATTTTCAGGAGTCACAGTACAGTCTATTAGACGTAGACGAATGCTTAGTAATCTTGAGGTAAGATATTAATTAATAAATGATAAACAACTTAGTTCCCACAGGTATATCAGAAAGGGAGGGATACACTCAAAAGAATATAGTTGCCTCAGTTGTCAGGGAACAAGTACTTTAAATTAGTACTACTGTCAAATAGTGTCTGTACATTAAGAACAGCTTAACTAATTGAGCTTAGTTGAGCTTGAAATCTTCAAATAATTTTAACCACCATGAAAAATAAAGATTGTGGTGTTCATACTTATTTGCTTAACGATCCAAATCCAATGGTTTTAGGTTTTTCCATACAAATATTCAAATCTGTGGATACTTTAAATTTGGAATCATCCAATCAAAGGCGAAAAAATTGGGATATTTATACGGATACAACGTTTGGATTAATTGTCGAACAATTATTAACACATGTAGTCCGGATGTTGAACATTTTTATGCATGTATTAGATGAACTAACACCGGTGTTGCCTACAGCAAAAACTAGTTTACCATCCCTTCCAAATGCATCTACTTTGTCGTCACCAATCAAACGTAAATCAAAAATTGAATTAATTGAAAAAAATAAATTGATTTCACCAGCTAAAATTTTAACTGGCAGTGGAAGTTCAACAACAATGGATAAAGATAAAGATGATAAATCTGATAAAAAGCCAGAAACAAACAGTAAAATGTATACAATGGGATATTTTGTTAACAATCCGCATTATATGAAAATGTATGAAATATTAAAAACTGCGTATGGAAATTATAAGGTAATTAGTAATTAAACAATTGTATTGATTGCTTGCTCTTGAGTCAAACATAAACAATTATAAATAATAAAAAATTATACACACATTGATAACCACAAAAACAAAATTTAAATGACTTCATATCATATGTTATTTAAAACAAACGTGATGTTATCAACGTTTCTTTTAACAGAGCGTTGCGAACCAACGATCAGTCTATACACTATGTATTTTAAAATAGACCCAATAGCAACATTGTATAGTGCATCTATCACTGTCTATGCACAGTATGTCATGATATAACGCTCTTTGTTACACCCAAACTGCACCCAGCTGGGTGCTAACAGTGCATAGCATAATGCATCATAATGTTGGATGCTTTGTAAATATTTGGTTGTTATTTTAACGGTATTTCAACAATGGCACATTTCACAATACCAGAAAAGGTGCAAATTATTAAATGGTACTTTGCGGGAAATTCGGTACAGAAATGTGTTAATTTATTCATTGTGACATTTGAAGATAGACAATCGCCAAACATTCGAACAGGTACTCGTTTGATTAGCTGTTTTGAAAAATGGGGTTGTATATCTGGTTGTAAAGAATGCTACAATGATGACGAACCCCCACAAAAAAATGAAGAGAGAGATATAGCAGTTTGTAGTTCATTATTTCTTGACGATAAAAAATCGACAAGAGAAGTTGGTGAAGAACTGGGCCTAAGCCATTCTACAATGGCGAACATTTTGAAGCGAAACAATTTCAAATGTTTTAAATATAGAAAAACCCAAGAGATTTTCACTGAGGACCTTTACCGCAGGATGGACTTTAGTGATGGATTTAGTGATGGACTCTGTGATGAAAAAGACGAATCGAAATGATAATTTCATCAGAAATATTTTATTTACTGATGAATCTTCATGTATTATTTACTGAAGGATCTTCATCTGTCATGTGATATTGGTCTCAGACAAATCAGCATCGTTATATTAATACACGCACTCAGTTTCCACAGAAACTGAATGTCTGGACTGACATATTGGGTGACCAAATTATAGGACCATTCTTCTTTGACGGATCTTTAGAATCTCAAAAATATTTGAATTTGTTACAAAATAATATACTACCAACTGTTAGAGCTCTTCCTAATTTAGACCTGGAATCTATATGGTTGCAACAAGATGGTTGGCCTGCACATAATGCCATAATAGGTTATTTCTGGAACAAAATTTCCAGATACTTCCAGTCTTGAGTGGTTTTGGAACCATCAAGTGAACCATCCTAACGACTTTTATTGTGGGGTTTTCTCAAAACAGAAATTTATTCGCGGAATAAGCCTGAAATTTTGCAACTGTTAAGACAAAAAATTGTTGACAACTGTGCGAATATTTCTCAAGTGCTAGAAAATACCCGGGTAGAGTTTTACAATCGACTAGGATATTGTTTAGCAAATAATGGAGGAATATTCGAATAGTTGGTTTAACAATTTAATTTGTACGAAAATTCTATTTTGGGGGGGGGGGGTGGTTTTCTTTTTCTTTTAATTTGTGGTTTGTTGCTTTATGTTGTACTGTTAATAGAATACTATCATTTATTTTAAAACATTCCACATTCAAATAATATTATGTTATACTGTTAATAGAATACTATCATTTATTTTAAAACATTCCACATTCAAATAATAATTAATATTGTAAAAATAATTTTCAATTGTTGTAAATAATGCAAAACCTTTTTAATAGACGATGAACATAATACAACATCTTCTCTACATGTATAAATATGTACTGAGAACTATATTTTATAACCGATTTGAATGCAGTTTAAGTGTAACAAAAACAACATATCCTTACACTGCATATAGACAGCTATAGATCCACTAAACATTGTTTCCAGATTAGGTGTTGTTTAAAAAACAAGCTGTATAAGGGGCCTTAAATACAGTTTTACAGTATAGACTTCTGTCTATAATTTAAATCACATTTTACAATATAAAATAATAAAACTCCACTCTAATCTAATTACTAAATTTGACTAACTGTCAAATATAATTATGTAATTTATAGTAATCGAGTTATGTCCATAAATTATGTTATATACATGGGTTGGGGTTCATAATGATATATTAATAAAACCTCACAGGAGTTTTGTACCGATTTCAGAAGTTTTAGATTCGATTTGTCAATTTTGTGGTTCTGAATAACGTGCGCAGCTATACACGATTTGGGAGAACCGAAAAATCATGTATAGCTGGGCACGTTATTGAGAACAACCACAAAATTGACAAATCGAATCTAAAACTACTGAAATCGGTACAAAACCCCACAGAATTAGATGCATACGAAAGTATCTACATATACAAATTGAGAAAACAGATAAGGAATTTAGACAATGGCCCAATTACAAATTCTGATTTATTAAAATTAAACCATTTTCAAAAAAAAAATCGAATACCTGAATATCAAGGTTAGCTTCGATACCCTCACTTTAGTGACAAAAAAAAAAACGCCGCATAGTCACAAAAGGATACCGTCAATAAATAGGTGGGGCTCTTCACACATCTAATCCGATCAGATCATACCCTCAGTCAAATCGTATAAAAGACAGAACTTCTTCTTTAATATCATTGTGAGACACGCACCAAATTAGCAACAAGCAACATTTCTTTGAATCCATATCCCAGAGATAGTTACGATTAGCTAATTCATACTGATGATGACTACGTTGTAGTCGAAATACGTATTTATAAAATACAAACAAATGTTCTAGGAATTGGGGCAAAATTTGAAATGTTATTTCAAAAAACCTAGAGTTCTCTTTGATTATTTTAATAATCTTTATGTTTGTCTCTTGTAGGCTGTGTGTGTGTGTATGTGTATCAAGGGAATATGCGTAACCACCTCACGTGCGTAGCCTTCTCACACATCAAATTTTCACGACAAATGACTTGAACAAGTGTAAAACTAAACTGGCTGACTAGAGTGAATAATCAGTTCGTTCGATCTTATTACTACCTACGTCTTAACTATTTTAACAGATTTTTATTTTATTTGCACCAATAAATAGCAATAATGACTTCAGCTTCGTTCTGAAGTTCTTGAGCTCATCCTTCCTTCATGTACCGCCGAGTATATAATGCTTGATGTTTAACTGATACAAATTTTTCACTTATTTTATTGAGGCATCTTCTTGGTCACTTTCTACTAGATTTGGTTAAGGTCAATTGTATTTAGCTTTGTTCATTAGACTTATGGAGGTTAGAGATAGATTAGACTGTAAACTGTATGGTTAAAATATTATACTTACTAATGTGCTAATTTGAATTTGAACAGCTAACACTGGAAGAAACTGCAAGTGAAAAGTTTTTAAAACTATTGCAAGTCGTCTTGAATACCTTGTCACAAATATTAGAGATGTGTACGATACAAGAATGTGGGCGGATTGCTGAAGAGTTATTACAATATTTACAATCTTGTGTCAACTTTGAACCAGCTGGGTCCATACAATGTGTTCAACAACTGTTAAAATGTTTGTTTGGGACAAATCTATGTTCACAGATTGAAGATGTCAATTTATTACATCATACACAGAAGAAGCGACATGTTAATAGCAGTGTATGGTTTATATAAAAATATATTGTTTTTGGGTACGATTTTCAGTACAAATCTTAAAGGTACTTAAGGGCTACCATAATGGGCTAACAAAATATTGTTTTTAAGAAATATAATATGTTGTAGATGATACATTGAACTAATTTTTAATAAAAAATAATGCAAAATTTAAAAGGGTGAAGCATGGTAATAATGGTACCCCACACGAAATTTTGGTAAACTAAAATTATATCCCACACGAAATTTTGGTTATAAACAAAATTAATTCTCTTATAGCGTTTTCTTTTGAAGCACGAGAGAGCATGCTCGTTACTCTGTGATGATGTCATACTCGACCTCAGTTCTTACTCGAGAATTGCGCGGCCTTTTTTTTCAATCGAACGTGTTTATGATCATTTATGTTTAGGTTGACTGTCAGTGTCAAATACTTAAGTACATTTTAGCTATTCTTTTGGATTACTTATCAGACTTGTAGTGGTAGCATTGTCAGTGCTATACATTTGATATATTCTTTGATTTCTAAATATTTCCGTCCGTGTGCGTAAAAGAAATATTATTAAGTAAAAATGTAAATAAAATTGAATCTGATAGCACTGCCGACACTTTGCATTATTACTAACGAAGCAGGTAATAATATACACATGATGCAATTTGTAATTATAATTAAAGCGTCTTCATCATCAGAACTTTCTGACCAAGATAAAGTTCCAACAATGTCAACATTCGTAGGTTTTTCGACGCCATATTGCACTGCACTATTGCTCTGACCTTACTAGTCGGAGCGCACTAGGAGTTCTCTTTATCGTCGATCGAAAACGAAAAACTCAGTGCGAGCAATCCTTAATAGTCAATCGAACATACGTTTTATACTTAGTGTGCTCTCAGTGCGCACGAGGGCAGTCAAAAGAAAACGCTATAATATATTCATAAAAATTGTAATCGTGGAAACTCGTTTGTAATTATTTTCGTAATTAACTTTTAATGGTGTCTGTTATTTAAATCTGAATTAGTTCAGATTTATTTATTATGACTTTACTGACCTGTTTAATCAAATCCATAAGCAACAAAGATAATAATAAATGAATTAGTCAAATTAACTGAAAATTTTACCCGATACATTTGTTACTCAATCATATGCCCGTTTTTACACATGTAACTTCAGATGTAAGTATTCATGCGAATGATTTGGTGAGCAGGCGCAGTAGTATTTTTAATGCATGATTACAGTTTGATGAAATAGAGAAGAATTCTATTTTGAGGATTTTTATCATGAAATCTTATATGTAACTTCTGATGTAAGAGTAGTGTGTACGATATGTTTATATCCTACTTCCTTGTGACTGGTATACTCTAATCATGTGACTGAAGTGGTTGACAAAGAAAGAAATAGTAAACAATACGAGAGTTATAGCTGTTAACAAACATGTGATTGATATATTTCAAGTGAATTTCAGCGTATGCATAGCAATTTCACTCCAGTTATATCAACTATTTTTATTGGGATTGCAAACTTTCATCAAAACTTTCATGTGTAAAAACGGGCTAATATATTCAAAGATATAAATTCATTTATTTACGTCAACATTTTTAGGTGTTGGGTGGATCTCATAGTGACGTAAACAACGTAAACAGTTTCTATTCAAATGCATTCCAACATGCTTACACAAAATTCACAAACTGCTTAAACACAATAGCAATCAATAAAAAATTAGATAAAGATGATCTGCAGTGTTCTGCAGTGTTGGGCTATATGAAACGACGGAAGAG
This sequence comes from Nineta flava, assembly GCA_963920215.1. Classification (NCBI taxonomy): domain Eukaryota; kingdom Metazoa; phylum Arthropoda; class Insecta; order Neuroptera; family Chrysopidae; genus Nineta; species Nineta flava. The sequence continues at coordinate 23,061,023 of OY986044.1, forward strand.
TGAACGTAAATCATCATTAACGTTTAAAAGTTTAGCACGGTGTGCTGACAAAGCTTCGCTAGCTAGTTACATTCGATTGTTTGAACCGATGGTGATTAAAGCTTTAAAGGTATTGTATTGAATTGAAGTTTTAAGTTTAGAAAATCAAAAAGTTTAAGTGCTTAGTGACAATATTCAACTAACGAAATTATCATTCTGTAAAACATGAAATGATATAAATCGTAAATGAATAGTCAGTCATTGATGTGATGTATCAATTAAATTCGTAACTTTTCAAAAATATTTGACAACATTGTAAAAAGTGACTATTGAAAATCCTTCAAGTTGAAGAGGCACTTAAGGACGTTCATTTGCTACGCGAGAGTCAAATGATTACTATCTTTAATAAAATTTATTTAGGATTTTAAAAAAGTTGTAAAGTATATCAATAATCTTACAACGATTTATAAGCTTTTTTTATTTGTCCTAAATATTTTAAAAGTATTTTTTGAAAAAAAACAGGAAATGTAAATTAGAAATTGATTTGACTTTATTTGACAGTTGTTATACATTCACGTGTATATTTGTATATAGATGTGTATAATAGTTTCCAAAATATGGTGGCAAAAACAAACCTAACAAAACAGTTTTAATTTTATTAAATAATTAATTCAAACGTTCGTCAACACCATTTTTTTAATGCAAATATATAAACTACATATTTCAAAGAAAATTTTTGAGGGAGGATAACTACTGAATTGAGCTATCCAATTCACTAAAAAAAATTTTTAAATCTATTATCAAGCCTCATGTATGAACGTCCTTAAGGTTGTATCGACCAACGAATTTTGATTTTTGAATGTGCTTTTTATGTACTACATTAGATAGATAGATTGTAGAGGTTGCCCTGGACGGGCTACACTTCGACCATAAGGTCCATTGTGATGCTTAAGGATGTGAGTGGAGTGGAAGGAATTTTTGTGTATAGACTAGGAATTGGTAGGATATGCGGCTGCATCCGACTAGGATAGGAACTATGCCGATATTCATCTGGAATTCGTGAAGGAAACTGCAGAAAAGCTTCTCAAGCATAGCCGGTTACTTCGTTCTTGTCCATACGCCGACAGATTAGTCAATTAACCGCCCCCTTTTTTTTCTTAATAATTGACAAACTGCCGATGTCGGAATTCGAACCCATAACCTCCCATTTTCCAAATAGGCATACTGCGCAGACATAATATGTACTACTTTAATTAAAAGGTTACATTAAAAATTCAAATTTCAGTCTCCTTGGTGGTAGAAAACCAGTTTCTTGATGTTTCAGAATGATTACGATTAGCTAGCTAATTCATGCTGATGAAGACTATTGTAATCAAGTTACTAAATATATTTAACCAATAAAAACCTGAGTATCTTAGTTTTTTTTGTCAGGATATTTGACACATACTAAGCAACTAACTTCGATTGTGTCTTCATTTTGCTTAGTAAATGCAGCCGAGTACAAAATGTTTATTTATACTGAAAATTTATTATTGATTGATTGATTAATATCGGGGTAAAACTATTGCACTTCGACCTTATGGTCCATTGTGCTCCCCCTTCTACCTCAGTCTGACGAGACTCGCTTCTCCCATATGTTGAAAATAGCCTGGAGCTTGCTTATCAGGTCCTCCCGAAGGTTCATATTTTCGGGGTGGGATGCACCGAATATCCTGTATCTACTGTAACCCAGAGGTCCGTAGTCAAATATTATGTGGCTGGATGTTTCTTCCTCCTCGCCACACAATCTGCAATCTGCATAATTTATTATTAAATCCACTAAATTAAGGGAAAATGTCCCAAATTTGGCAACACTGCTGAGAACTTACAAGTAGTAACTGTGTCTGCGTTGAGAGAAACCACGTTGAACTTGATGCCTAGAAGTAATATGTTTGGAATGTGCTTTAATTTTATGTATATTAAAAATATAGATTTAAGCCTACCTAGTACTTTAATTTGCTCCAATAGCTAATTACAAACTAATTGACACACTATATATATATATATATATATATATATATATATATATATATATATATATATATATATATATATATATATATATATATATTTATTTATTTATTTCAGCAATATACAGTTACAAGTGATGTCAATCTACAATGTCGTGTTCTACAATTGTTAAGTCAACTGGTACAGCTACGTGTTAATTATTGTTTATTGGACTCGGATCAAATATTTATTGGATTTGTATTCAAACAATTTGAATTTATTGAAGAAGGACAAATTCCGTAAGAACTCCGTATTTACTCAAATAATTCTATTTTGTTTGGATTTACCATTTTTATTTTAGATAAATCTGATCAATTTCATTAATTATTTGTTTGTTGATCATGTTTAAAAGTTTTCTTTATATACTTGTTTGTGTCCAATGAGTGTTGATGGGTGTATGAAAAAATGTTTCAAATCAAAGTAATTCAGTTCGTTTTGTGGTTAAAACTTTCTTTATTTTTCACCGTTTCAATATAACATAAATCATTCCATACAAACATCACTGTTTTACATCTCTGTCGAATTCCACCAAATTTGGTGAAACTATTCTCTGGGCAAGAAAACCTAGGCAAATAGACTTATAGGCAATGTTTTTTTAAACTGCTGTTTGGATTTTTGTTGCGTGTAAACAAACATTTTAAATTAGAAAATATTGCGATTTGAAGGTTTTGTGATCATGGTTGTTAAATAAAAATACTTCTTGTATATTTGATTGTTAATTATTTATTTAATATAGCAGAGCACGCAGAATATATTTATGCAATGATGTGACAATTCAATCTAACTATTGAAGATGATTCAAAATACTTTTACCCACATTTCAACCCCTATTTTTATAATTAAAATATATGTGTTTATTACACACAAGTTCGGACAAGAAATGTAATGTATTATTGGTAAAAACCAAATGTGTTTACTGGAGATGTTCAATACTCCTTGAACATTGCCGACACATTTGTATATAGGAATTTGTTATAAATTTTATTACAAAATTTAACAGAAAAAGTTTAAATTTCGAAATCACAGGAATTTTTTTTTCGAATTATGAGTAACAAATTTTTGAAGTAAAAAGCAAAGCCATATGCTGCGATGTTATTATATTACAATACCATTGTAAGGATAACTGAGGTAAAACTAAATATTTGTTATTAATAATTTTATAATAATTATTATATATTAATATAAATATCTATATAGAACCAGCGACCTATGTATATCTATATCTATGTATATCTACATAGCTGGCAGTTACAGAGATTAGCGCTTTCAAACAAACAAACAAAAAAACTCTTCAGCTTTATTATATTAGTGTAGATTTAAACTAACATTTGTAATTTGTACTTTTTAGTAATGCGGATCAATTAATTCCAAAAATATTTAATTTCCTCGTTCATCTGTCATATGAAAATCAACATTCAAAAAGTATAATAGTCATTCCAAAAATAATAAACTTATGTGATGGTCTGATGGCCAGCGGTCAGTCACCAGTCACACATTGTATACCAGCACTGAGACCTGTCATTATTGATGTATTTCTATTTCGAGTGACTACCAACACAACAACAACAGAACTAAAAGAATTAGAAACCACACGTGATGTTTTGTTTAGTATGTTGTTGCGATTAGTTGAATATCATGATGTGTTGGAGATGTTAACGATTGTAATTAGTGACAGTCGATATCAATATCATAACGGTGATAACGGTGATCGATGGATTAAATGGTCCAAGCTGGTGTATGATTCAATTGTACCAATGCTAACACAACGACGCATTCGATTGGATTCACGTCATGCACAGATTGCGTTACATTCATTGTTATGTGAGCTACATCCAAATGTATATAAAGCGATGGATCCATTATTATTAGTTTTGTTTCAAGATCCACCTTATATGGTAGGTGGCCAATCATTTTATTTAATTGTTTTCTAATTCTAAATTCATATCATATATTATAAAGTCAATTAAATTGTTTTTTTCATTTTCGTCACTATACATACCATTGTCGTAAAAAAATTAACTCAATTTGGTAATTGCAGATCTTAATAAGTTTTAGAATAACAGCATTTACTCATGATATTTTAATGAAGTCGTCCTAACTTTATTTTTATTCAAAAGGATAGTCAGAAAAACTTTTTCTCCTATTAGGTTAGGTTGTAGCGGCTGTCCTGAACGGGACATACTTAGACCATAAGGTACATTGTGATACCTAGGGATATAAGTGGAGGACAAGGAATTTGTGTGTAGACTACGAATTGGTAGGTTGTGCGGCTGCAGCCGACTTTCATAGGACCTATGTCGATATTCATCTGGAGTTCGTGAAGGACTGTACAGAAAACCTTTACAAGCATAGCCGGTTACTTCGTTCATATCCATACACCGACAGTTTAGTCAATTAACCGCCCGTTTTTTTTTTAATAATTGACAAACTGCCGATGTCTGGATTCGAACCCATAACCTCCTAGTCTCAAGTAGAGCGCCTTAAAAAGCGCGGCTACTTGGCTGGTTTTTCTTATATTGAATAAATGTAAATTTAAATAAACATAAATTTCAACGAATTTAAATTATGACTCGATGCTAATTTTATTTTTAAATTAGCTGTACCCGGCCGGCATGCGTTGCAACGCCTCAAGCTTCAAGCTTTGAGGTAATTCCAGCATAAAATCACTGTTCGACAGATTTTGCTCTCACGGGCTAAAAATAACGTTTTCTAATAAATCCCGAAGTTTCAGAATTGTTAACCGTTATAACGCGAGATAATTAATAACATAGTAATCGTTCTCTCTCATTAGAAGGATGTAAAACTTCATGCCCGCCCAACTATTATATGTTGTATTTAAAAAAATTATCGACAGAATTTAAAAAAATCGGATAGTAAAGATAAATAAACCTTTTTTTTCTTCGATTGATTCATTTGAGTCATTCCATATGAAAACACCAAAACTATATTATAAAATTATGTTGTCGTAATTTAGAATTCAATAAAACACTTAAAACAAAAAAATTAATTATTAATGTATTTATACATTATTTTTTTTGTTTTAATTGAATTCTAAATTACGACAACATAATTTTATAATAAAGGTTCCAACATAGTTATGCAAATAGTATTACTTGAATCCAAACATATCATTGTATTTTTTGCTACTTTTTAAACGCCTCTACATACGTGAGCGATGAAAACAACCTGAAAGCCCTTGCAGTTTTTTTTAAGTTGGAGGGAAGTATAATATTTTTACTGCCACACGTCCAAATTATGGCCTGAAATATACATATTCTGAAAATTTCAAAATTTCAAGCTAAGATTTTTTCAAGATGAGGGAACGAACGGAACGAGTTGATTTGAATTTTCTATTCTCGTACAATATGTGCACTTGATATCTGAGAACAATTAAACCTCTACCTTCAATAGTACAGGTACCGTAATAAGTTGAAAATCACGAAAAATCATTAAAATATACGTATTTTCAATACCATATTATTTTGTATGGATATGAGGAATGTGAATTTTTAATTTTTTCTCAGAAACTCGATAATCTTTTAGCTTTAAAATGCCACCTTAATCAAGTGGATATCTTTAACAGAAAAATTTTTACAACCGAAACCGTAAACCCCAAAAATACGTATTTTTTATTGCTTTATTTTGTGTAGACAAGAAGTGGTGTGTGCGAAAATTAAATCCCCATAGGTTTTCGTCCTTGGGACCCTAAAGAACATTTCCACAAAGTTTAGGCAAAATCTAAAATAGCACAGCAACAATTTTTTTTTGTATGTTTTCACATGAAATGACTCATTTGAAACGTAATAATCTTACTATTTTTTTTTTACAAAAATTGGTTTTGGTTAACTTTGTTTTTGTTTTATTGAGTGAGTTTTATCAAAATTGTATCCTTTATATCTTTTTTCGATCATTACTTTGATGTATTATTTAAATATATTTGATTCATTTTATTATATTTTAGGAAAGTCCTATGTCAGCAATTCACCGATGGTTGGGTGGAATTTTAGCAATATTATTAACATTGTCATCCATACGAGAAGACATATTGTTATTTAAAATAAATGATATCCGTATGGATATACCAATTCGAGCTGTTTATACCAAATTAATAGAGAATTACGATCCATTGAATGTGACGAGTTCAGCACAATCCATACATAATATTCCGTCAGAAGAGATCTTTGCACGTTTTATGTTTCGTGTGTTCCACATCGTTAGTGAGAAATGTTTACAATCGTTACAATCGGTCCAACAAGTTTCTACATCTAAATCTAAAGACAATACTGATACTGAATATCTAATTGAACAATTTTCAACTGTACTTTTATTTTGCATTCATATGTTTGAATCAGGTTGGTAACTTTACTTTAACTCAACACTTAATTTACTTAAAAGGTTCTTTTTTTGTTTGCAATTCTTATTCGGGTCTCGTTTTGAAAGAGTTAATATAATTAAAATTATATAAATTTTTTATAAATTCCAGTTAAATGTCTCCTTACAGCTACCATGGAAGTCATACTAGGGCTAACTCCGCTAAACATTTTAATAATAGCTAAAGCGAGATCCAGCGCCTATAGACTATCTTGCAATAATAACTAGATTTAAAAAAGTTAGGTTAGACATGGGATTGTGGGAAAATCAACCATCTCAGACCCCGTTTTTGAAATGGGTACAGATATACTTCCCAAAATATACTCCTTCTCAAAACCTTTCACTACAGTCTGTGATAGGGACATGTGAACGAAAGGAGAACCACCCTATCTCAAGAAAGGAATCGTCTGGTATACAGACGGATCCAAAACTGAAGAAGAGACCGGGCGGGAATTTACGGTGAGAGACCCAAAGCAAACATAAGCCTCTACTTGGGGAAATATGCCACAGTCTTTCAAGCAGAAGTCTGCGCCATACTGGCTTGCGCCCGTGAGAACCTGCGTATAGGCTACATAAACCAGAACGTATGTATTATCTCGGACAGTCAAGCTGCTCTAAAAGCCTTATCTGGAACTGAGGTCACCTCAGGGGTAGTCAAGGATTGCCTGGAGGAACTGCTGGAGCTGGCAAAACGGAACAATGTTAAATTGATCTGGGTACCGGGTCACAGTGGTTTCGAAGGAAACGAAAAAGCCGATACCTTAGCAAAGAAGGGAGTCGGAATACCCTTCATAGGCCCAGAGCCTATTTTAGGAATTCCAAGGACTGCATGTAAACAGGTAATCAACGAGTGGATAAATGCTAAAAACCGTTTAGTCATCACTGGGAAAATGTACCGCAGCAAAAGCTCGGAAAAATTCTGCTTCGGAATGCAACCAAGAGGCTATCTCTCGATGCACTGAAGCTGAACAGGATGCTACTGCGGAAGGTTACCGGATTCATTACCGGGCATTATCCCTTGCGGAAGCATCTACACGCAATGTGACTCCATAACGGGTCCATTGTGTGGCGAGGAGGAAGAAACATCCAGCCACATTATCTTTGACTGCGAACCTCTGGGTTACAGCAGATACAAGATATTCGGTGCATCTCACCCCGAATATATGAACTTTCAGGAAGACCTGATAAAGCAAGCTTCTGGCCATTGCCAACATATGGGAGAAGCGAATCTCGTCAGACTGAATTAGAAAGGTGGGGGGCACAATGGACCATAAGGTCGAAGTGCAATACTTTTTAGACTTCAAGATATATCTATCTATCTAATGTCTCCTTAACATTGTCATAAATATAATAACATATAATATAAAGTTGAACATCAGACTGAACGAAAATATGCTCACGATAATATATAATTGGTCCTTGAACTCGCTCGCTAGGTGGAGCATAGGGCATCAACAAACATTCGCCATCGAACTCGGTTAGAGTCTTGGCCATCTGATCTATAAGTATCTAATTAGTTTAGATTAGATCCTTTTAGATATTACTCAGATTCAATTCTCTTCTCGTCTGAGCAAATCATGAGCGGAAATATTATGGGTTCGGTCGATAAACTCGTCGCTCACTCGTTTTATATAAGAAGATTTAAAGTATTGCTCGCTCGTAGTCCCTACTTATTTTTGAAGGAAGGTTTCTGCCCATTACTGAACTTATTTTTTATTACTAAACTAAACTCTAGTACTAAATTACATGTATTTATTTGTATTTTTAGGTAGTCATTGTAAAATAGCAAATACTGTAATGAATTTGTTGCACAATCCGTCCACGTGTACGTCCACAGCAGATGATAATCTGATATCAATAGATGAGACAAATGATATATTTTTAAAATTAGCAACGAGTGTTCCACTATTAACATTTCATTGGTGTTATATTTTAACATTATTAGGTTACAGTAATCAAAAATACTGGTCACAAATATTACAAAAAGTACAGACCAACACCAATAATAATAATTTAAATTGTATTAATTTAGAAATTGTACGAATTGGTGGTATTATATTGTACAGCGATTATATTGTAAGTGAAATCAATTTAAAAATGATTTACTTATCTTATGCTACATTCAATTTAATTTACTTTACTTTAGTGCGAAAATATTACGGATTGTGAAAATTTAACTTGGTTTCTAGTCAATCATATCGAGTCTGTGATCAAACTTTGTAATGAGTTCCCTGTGGCTGAGTTTGTGGCAGCGATTCATCGTAATCATGCAGCCAGTGGTTTGTTTGTGCAAGCTGTTGCTGCTAGATGTCAACTATTTGATCAGGTATTTCATAACTATAATAATATTTTAATAATATCAATTGAAATTAAATTACTATTTATATAGATATTTCATTTGAGATTGTAAACATTAGTTTAGTTAAAATATTTCTCTTTTCCTTCTAAAAACTCTTAAGGTATGGCCTCATGCTGTCGCTCGTCGCTCGTTTTCAGCGACAAATTAGGTCACGTGGTACAATTTCAAATTCTCCGCCACTTTAAGAATTGTAGCGACAAGTCGCAGCGTCGAACAGCAGCTTCAACATGGCTGCTTGTTGGAAAAATGCGAACCCTCTATTCCTATCCTCATAATATAGCATTAATAAAGTAAATAATAAATACCAAATCGTGGAAAATCAATTAATAACTCATAATAATTGAAGAATATATTCTTAAAATACAAGCGAAATAAAAAATAGTTGAATAAATGGAATTTACTTCTTGACAATTTTAATTTCATTCATGATTTATTTCATCGTTCGTTTATCGCTACCACGAAATTGTACCACGTGACCTAATTTGCCGCTGAAAACGAGCGACAGCATGAGGCCGTACCTTTAAACTACACATGGGTTATTCTGTTCTAACTGTTACTTTTTTTCCTATAACTTGTAAATTCTGTAAGCGAACTTTTTTCGTTTTTACATGCATATTTTCATTCTATTTTACAGTAAAAATGAAAGTACAAAAGTATTTTGCTACAACTATAAAATAAAATAACATGAATTTAATATGTATTTTGCTATAACTGAATATCTTTTTATTATTTTTTTAACATGGTACCGACAGCCACGGTACTGAAATTTTATATTTAAATAGTTACTATAATTTTTTGTTATGAATTTGATAATATCCAATTCAAGTATAATTTAGGTTACTATTAAGTACATAAATTTATCATTTATGATCTAAAAATTCAATACTTAATTTAGCTTAATAATATCACGGTATTGACAAGTAAATTTATGACACATCTTTTTTAAAACTGAGTAATAAGTTGACACAAGATCGTTGCATTTTTTCATCCGTGTGATGTTTGTAAACATTACACAGTTGACGTACTTTCGACATGTCTTAATAGTAGTTTCCTTCATCTCGAGTTAGATGACACACGAGCCTTAAGAATTTAAATTCAAAACTTTGTCTAAATCTAGGGACAAAAGTTATTCAATGCCAAACTGATATTAAAACAAAATATGTTAATTTAAGTTGAACTATATAAATTAAGATTTAGTAGATAATTAATTTAAATTAACATTGCGACAAAACAAATAACCAATTTAAAGGAAAATCCGAGAAAAGGGCATGACACGGTACTGACATTTGAGTAAGATATTGCAAGTTTTCTTTCAATTGCAACTTATATTATACAAAAATAGTGCTGAAATATGTTACTGAGGATTGTGTTGATATAAAATTTAATTAGTAGATTGATTATGTATGACCAGGGAAAGCAAACAGTATAGGACATCAAATTCGTAGTTAGAATGGAATCACCCATATACCATTTAATTGATCTGCAGTCGATACTTGTTTTATGCAACCTCTGTTGTATTTTACTCTGATTGATCTGCAGTCGATACTTGTTTTATACAACCTCTGTTGTATTTTACTGTGATTGTACAACCAGACGTACCTAAATTATAAAATTAAATTAATGTTTATACATAAAAATGTTTATTTTTAGCCGAGTTTTGTAAATAAATTATTAAAATGTTTGGAGAATGTGCACCCATCACAGTCAGGTCCATTATTAGTGTTCCTGGTACCTAATTTATTAAATTGTCGTCAATTGGCGTTGTCACGCATGAATGCTGGACTAGCTAGTCGACGGACGGAACTGCTGCTAACAATGACCATTGAAGAGGTTACTAGTCAACTATCTAAAGAAGATCTAACTATAATTATGGAAATATTACTACAACGGAAGTTAGCCAAAAAGTAACTTAGATCAATTAAAGGATCAATTAAAATAAATTACATTTTTTAATACTTTGATCTTCAGACACGGAACATTTGTTAGTTTATTAAATAAATTAGCATCCAAATATTATGATTTATCACCGTTGGAATTGGACCAAGGACGGACAGTGAATCCAGATTGTATAAAACGAATTCAAACAGATAAAGCATGGTATTATTCACAAGTCAAGTTACGTTGCTGTCAGAGTTGTTATCTGGGAGCAGAATCTGCAGAATTGCTAAATAAGTTGCCGTATGATGACATCATATCAATCATGTCACAAAAAGAATTTAACAAATTGATTTTAAAAGATTGTATTTCATTATTAACATTAAATATGATGGATACGACGGAATCTATAAATCAAGATGCGATGCCATGGCCATTGTTAAAAGCTTCTATTGAAATTCTTCAGTCACAAGTTGTATATTTTAAAAGTTTTATTCCGAAGTCTCATCAAGTAAGTTAGTAAATTAGTAAATACATAATTGTAATATTTTATTATCTCAAACTATTTTAAGCATGTGAATAAAAGTAATAATTTTCATTCGTTGTCTGAAAGTTGCCTGACTGAATATGGCTGAAGAATTATTGGGGATTTAGTGCACTGAAACCTAAAAAATCTATGATATATCCACGTCTACTGCCATCTGAGTCTCAGTCCTTAGAATCTAGTTAAAGTACATTTCTTTAGACTGAGCTCAGAGATTATAGCTCTTTCTTCAAAACCTGGTATGCTCCCAAGGATTCTCTTTTAAGTAGGGACGTCGCTCGCATTATTCCTTGAGGATATGTTTCTGAGTTTCCTTGATTATTTCTTCACATAATCTATGATCATCACCCTTACTTTCCAGATCTTGCTATCTGAGGTATCTTTTGGCCTTACAATGGCATGTTATAAACCGCTTTAGTGTAGTCAGCCGTAGCCGTAAGTTGAATTTAATAAGGTACGCATGTACAAGTATTACATTACACTTTATATAATCTCAAGTTTTTAATACTAATTTTTTCGCTGAAAGAGGGTTTCCCAATGCTCGATGGTGCAAAAAATCTTTGAATATAATTTTTTTTCCCAAAGCGATTTGGATGATTGTAGTTCTAACAACTATATTTTTAAGTTTTAAACTCTGCTTAGGAATCATCTGCTTCAAATTAGCTTAAAATAATAAAATCAACTCGCCAACAAATTTGTATCATTTGGATCTCATTCATCTCTAACTCCTTGAGGAAGCTCCAGAAGGTAAAAATTCTGAGATTGTCAAATCGAGCGAACATGATATGGCGGACATGATATATCATTTAGCATTTTTCGTTCGCCCGATTTAACAGTTTTAGACTTTTCTGCGAACTATCTAAAAGATAGCGTTTACATCGATAAATCTAGAACCCTTTCTATACTATGGAGAACATCCACACTGAAATAGTTCTAGACAAGGAATTTCAGTCTATTGAACGGTATGTAAATTTTTCATAAACAAAATACCAAGATTCTAGTTTCTAATACTGAAAGTTCTGTCTTTTTTAAAACATCAGTCATCAATCGAACGAGTTTATGATCATTTATTATTAGGTTGACTGTCAGTGTCAAATACTTAAGTACATTTTAGCTATTCTTTTGGATTACTTATCAGACTTGTAGTGGTAGCATTGTCAGTGCTATACATTTGATATATTCTTTGATTTCTAAATATGTCCGTCCGTGTGCGTAAAAGAAATATTATTAAGTAAAAATGTAAATAAAATTGAATCTGATGACACTTTTGTATTATTACTAACGAAGCAGGTAATAATATACCCATGATGCAATTTGTAATTATAATTAAAGGGTCTTCATCATCAGAACTTTCTGACCATGATAAAAGTTCCAACAATGTCAATATTCGTAGGTTTTTCGACGTCATATTGCACTGCACTATTACTCTAGATCTTACTAGACAGAGAAAGACCGAACGCACTAGGAGTGGTCTGTATCGTCAATCGAAAACGAAAACGAAAAACTCAGTGCGAGCAACCTATAATAATCAATTTAACATACATTTTATGCTTAGAGTGCTCTCATTGCCCACGAGGGCAGCCAAAAGAAAACGGTATTAATTTATGTTTAACTGATTTTCTATTCACATGTAAAAATACCACCAATGTTGATTTATTTAATAAGTATGAGAATCAGTACAAAATCGAATAAATAGAAGCTTTGTGGATTAATGTGGATTATTTTCAGGTTTACAATGTTGATGGTCGAAATCAGTCACCGACAGAAACAAAATATACAAATCGATTAAATGAATTATTCTCGGATAATATATTTTGGCAATCATTTTTTGAAATAGCACCAAGTGTTAACGCATATTTAGAATTAATAACATTGCATCCAAATATTATCCAAATACCAGAAATCAATCATGAAGATCTAACAAAATTTAGTGTGCTTTGTTTAGAAAGTATTACATATTTAATTCAAAAAAATAATAATGATCTGGATGTTGAATTAAATTATATTGAAATAGCATTACAATGTACGTCAGCGGTACTAAAAAAACAAAATGTTCAATCTAATATATTGGCATTGGATTCACACATGACCTGGTTGTGTTCATCAATCAATTCAATCTATATGTTGGTTAATTACTTTCTATTGAATCATGAACCACTGCCAACATTATCCAAGTTTGGTTTGTTAAAAACATTTGAGAATCCTGCAACACAATCGTCAGCCAATGCATGTCATCAATTATCAATATTAATTTGTTGGTTAGAAAAACTACGAACTAAATTAAAACCTAACATTCCAGAATCTATTTTTATATTAATTCGAAGTATTATTGTGTCGTTGTCACGTTTGCCACTCGTTAATTCGTATGTGCTGACACCACCAGATGTGTGGGAACATCAGTGGCAAGTGGAATTACTGGGTCCGTTCAATACACAAGTTCCTCCGTTGCCTATTCAATACCTTCAAGAAATTGAAATTTTAGAACAATTTATTTTTAGGTATGTATTTCATTCAAGTTTATGTAATAATAATCATTTTTATTTTGAATGGGGGAGGGAGGATGGTATTACCACATTTGTGGCATCATTTTAAGTCAATTCACACGCATCAAATTAGCAACGTGTAGTATTACCCTATATAACGATATCATGGGAAACTTATGAGAAAAAATCACGACTATATTTTATCAGTTTATTTTTATGTAACCAGCTCTTAGACCATTGGTTTTGCCACCATATTTTGAAAACTGGCGACAGCGCACAGTAAAAAAATATACACATACACACAAATATACAACATAGTTATTGTCAGATCTGTGACATCAAGTCAAATCAATTTCTAATTTACATTTCCTGATATTTTGCAAAAATACTTTTAAAATGTTTAGGACAAATAAAAAATGGTTATAAATCGTTGTAAGATTATTGATATACTTTACAACTTTTTTTAAATCCAAAATAAATTTTATTAAAGATAGTACTCATTTTATTCTAGCATAGCACATGAACGTCCTTAAGAACACTCACATTGGTTACTAGTGATTATCCTTCATTCAAAATACATACAAAACACATACTTATTACGGCCGGCTATGCCAAATGAACATATTTAGTTTAACATATATAGTGTTTTGTACTTACTGTACAAGACTAGTGTTGACAGTGATTATTTAATATTTTTGGAGTTGCAGTTGCAAATTATTACCATTAAATATGAATAGATTTAAAAAAATCCGCAATATGTTTTTTTTGTTTTTAAATTTGTTATGTTCAACTGTATAAGATATTTGTTTTTAAAAGAAATGTATAGAAAATTTCCCAATTAAAAAAAAAAGTATGCGCAAAGCGATTACGTTTATCTTGTATGTTATAAATTTCAACTTTGATTGCTTTGATCTTGAAATCTCTCTTTTAAATTAATTAAAGGATACTGAGCTCTGAGCTTAAGATATATTTCAATTTCATCAAAAAATAAACTATCTTAAACGAAGCATAAAAAATTGTATGTAGAATATGAAAACAAAAAGGATTTAAAGGATGTTATTATATTTTTATTTTAGAGTAACTTTATTAGGATGGGTAAACCGTCATCAATTCGAAGAAACGTGGATGTGTTTATTGAGTGTCTTATCTGCTGAATCTTCTGAACAAAATTACCAGGCTGATGATATTTCCGTGATCATTCAAGCAAATACTTTAGCTGTTCAAGCAATTACATCGTTATTGATGCAAACCCTATTAATACCAATCCCAGGCCATCCGAATGTATCACACTATCTCCATGTGCCCCGTGAAAAGAATTTAAATCAATCTACACTAAGGTGAATCACTCTTTTTCTATCTAGGTTCATATTATATTTATTTATTTATTTTATTATCTGCAGTATTAAAAAATTAAAAGCAGTACAAAACAAATTATATTGGCGTTACAAACACTGTTTTCATTTGTCTGCTGATGCTGATGTCAATTTAGAAAATATATTTGAAAGGCCTAATTTGGATAGAGTTCATCAGTCTAGTGATAAAAATAAATATACATATGGTCAACTTTCAATTGAATATTTGTGGACTACTGCCAACATGTTACAATCCACATCACAGCATCCTCATTCAAAAGCAGTTCAAATGTTAAAAGAGAAAGAGAAGTGTTCAAAAGAGAATGCTCTCGATGTACATTCTTGTTTACAATTTTTATTAGATTTATATTCACAGTGGACCAAACCACAGGTATGCAACACATCAAATTATATTATTTATATTATTTATTTATCATAGATTTAAACCATTTTGATCAACGATTCAGAGAACCAAGTAAATATGTTTTCTTCAAAATAATATACTCTGAGAAAGAAATTCTTGAATGAAAACAAATATTTCTTTCTCAGAGTATATTATTTTGAAGAAAAAATATTTACTTGGTTCAAGAAATTCCTTCTATCAGTGTATATAATAATAGTTTTTTGTTGTTAAAGTTTGGTACACCATTACGCTTATTAAATGAAGTGGTTCGATCCATGTTGGCCATATCGGACTTGTTCACGGAGAAATCACAATTTCAATGGATGTTAAATGTTTGTTTAGAATTATCAAAGACTCATCCACCGGAAGATGAAATCTTACACCAGTATATTGTGTTGGGTGTTTGTAAAGCAGCAGCCGTTTTAACACCGGTTTGTTGTTTGTTGACTGTTGTTTGTTTTAACACAAATTTATTTATTCTTGATTGCTATTCATTCAACATTATCTGTGTGGTAATAATAAATAATACCGAATCAAAACATAATTATTTTTTTTTACATACTGTACATAATTTTTTTGTGTATACTGAAAATATAAATTATATTTTCGGGTTTCAGTTTGTATTGTATGTATACAACGTTACAACGTCGTTGGTTAGTTTCTAACGCGAGGCTTCTATCTATCGCGTTGCAATCAATCGAAAATTGTTTAAGCAAACCACGAAAATAATTTTCTAACTAAGAGTTCAATTATTTATTATTACTAAAATAAACAATATTGCGCTCTGAAAAATTTATAGTATATTCTATAAATCAATATGTCCTTTTACCAAAGAGTAAGAGTAATACTTTAGACCTTTGGTCTAAGACAACAGTCGACGATTACGATTGAATTAAAGTAGTTTCTAAAAGGATCAAAAGTATTTAAATACTTATAAATAATATTAATATAAATAACCAGGTTTACCAGCAGTTTAGACCACTGAGAGATTCGCTCCTAAGAATGTAGCATTTCAATCACCCTCATATTTGTACCTGTCATGTGTGTGATGATATCTTATAGTTTAACTCATGATCATCAAATCTGTCTTTTTATCAATAGAGGTTTAATTCAATTACTTATGTGATCATGAGTTTTATTTTTTTAATTTATCAAAATATTTATATTGGTTGTTTTTTTGCGTCAAGATGAGGTGAGATATTTTACTGTAAACTAGTTGTATTGCTACTAGTGTGGAATATTTAGCAATAAAGAACGAACAATAATTTCTTTTTCAAAACTACAACCTTGTTTGAAATGATAGAAAAATTTAATTTTTGTTTACAGGATTTAGAAGTGTATGAAATAATAAAACGATTAATTGAAAATAGTTTAAAAAGTGGTTTTCTGCCAGAACGCATTGCTTGTTTATATGGACTGTTATATTTATTACAAAGTAGTGTTCTGTCGAATACGGTGATTGGAGGCATGTCAGATGAAATGTTACTCATTCATCCAATCACTATTGATTACATTCAATATCATATTACTGTTAATAATGGGTATGTATCTTATCAATAGAAATTATATTTGTATTAATTGCTTTTAATTGGTATCGTATCGTAAATGTCTAATCGATATGTTATACTAAATATTATACGAAATAGCTAAGAGCAGAAAAGGGTTAATGATGCTTTAATCGGCCAGTTAGATTGTTTGAACTAGGTGTAGGTTAGTCAGACTCATTTGCACTGAATCATTTAAGTATAAGACTCAATTTTAAGTAATTCTTAAACTGACACAATTGTATTCCACCATTAGATAAGCTGTATCTGTTCTTAAATAGACAAAATAGCTCTTGATTTCAAGCCCCCGCTATACCGATATCGAAGCTTGCGCTATATCTGTCAAAACTTGCTCGGTTTTCAAATATTGTTGAATGAAGGATAATAATATTTAGTTACATGAATATTTCTCGTTACCTGCACGAAAGTAAAATGAAAAATTTTAGATTCGTAATATATATAATTCCAACGCTGTAGAATGTGTCAGAGGAGTAAAATTTATAGGACTGTACGTACGTTGACAATAAACTATATATAAAGTACAAACACGTAAAAAAAATTAGCAAACTAATTTACCTATTGCGAAACTTATCTCACAACACTGACCTGACCTTCAAACGTGTAATGATGGACAGGTATATTCCCAACCCAGCTCAAGTACGGTATCATTTCCTGGGGAAGCTCCACTGATTTCTGAGACCTATTTATATTACAAAAAGCAGCAGTAAGATCCATTTTTAAGCTAAGCAAAAGACAACTTATTGTATACCAACCAGTTTTTAAGAAAACGAGATTCTAACTCTACCGTCTATTTATATATATGAGACTTCGGTCTTCGTCAAGAAATACATCGAACTATATCAGAAAGTCAAAGAAAATAATACAGGAAAATTAACTGTCTAATGCTAGTTGCTTGCTTTGCAGATAAAACCTTTATTTTAAAAACTGTATACCACCAAAGCTCGATCAAAATTAAATAAAAATTAAAAATTTAAAAAATTAATTTTTATTTTTATTTGTTACCTTTGCTGACCTTTTAAAAATTTTATCTATAAAAAATTTCAAAATAGAATTAAGGAAAATGCTTGTGGAAAAATGTTATTAAGATTGTGGAAAAATATTTGATGCTGATCATATTCTGATTATAATTTATAAATGACTGATTCAATCAAAATCTTGTATTTTAGAACACTTTATCAAAGTGAAGATCATCGACAAGTAATGTGGGCGTTGGCGTTCTATTTACTGGAACATGTCGAAGAACAAATAGCTGATACGGAAATTGTACCGAACGTTTTACAAGTTGTTATGTTATTGTTATCACAAAACTCTCAATTATCAATGTCTTTACATAATACTTTACTGCAGGTATGTACCTAATCAAAAAAGTGTATGTTTACTTATGTACGCACGTAAGAAATTATACTTCTTTTAAAATATTAAATATGATCAACACTACTATATTACGACACAAAAGTTTAATAATATGATTTTGGTAGTGAAAAACTACAATAGCAAAATTATATAAAGTCAAAACCGGCTATACCGACATCGGATAAAGCGACCAACCTTTATCATATATATATATATACCGTACGTTTAGTTTACATCTTCGCATAGTAGATTTCCCGCGAGTATGAATACATTAAGCAATGTGTATGAGAAGGAGGTCTTATAGGTTTGATAAACAAGCATATTTTTCAAAACAGTGAATAATATTCATAACTGTTCGAGTGGTTGGTGATTGTCTCATATAACACAACACAACATTGCTTTCACACCTTCGCATAGTAGATCTCCCACGAGTATGAGAGAGTACATATGTATACATTAAGCAATGTGTATGAGAAGGAGAAGATAAAAAAAAAAGAAAAAAAAAAAATATATATATATACGTCATCGGCTATAACGACCAAACGTCATACTTTTAAGTAAAACAAATCACTATATATATACCGTACGTTTAGTTTACATCTTCGCATAGTAGATCTCCCACGAGTATGAGAGAGTACATATGTATACATTAAGCAATGTGTATGAGAAGGAGAAGATGAAAAAAAAAATATATATATATATATATACTGTCTGTGTTCTCCAAATACATATTATTATTATTATATATATATATATATACCGTACGTTTAGTTTACACCTTCGCATAGTAGATCTCCCACGAGTATGAGAGAGTACATATGTATACATTAAGCAATGTGTATGAGAAGGAGAAAATAAAAAATAAATAAATAAAAATATATACGTCATCGGCTATAACGACCAAACGTCATACTTTTAAGTAAAACAAATCATTATATATATACCGTACGTTTAGTTTACATCTTCGCATAGTAGATCTCCCACGAATATGAGAGAGTACATATGTATACATTAAGCAATGTGTATGAGAAGGAGAAGATGAAAAAAAAAAATATATATATATATATATATACGTCATCGGCTATAACGACCAAACGTCATACTTTTAAGTAAAACAAATCATTATTTTGAACACTATTATAATGAAATAAGGTATAATAAGGATTCTTTTGTCTTATTATTAGCTATGCCCTTTCTCCCACTCCACCCGAGCCTCTTGCGTGCTCTGTGCCTTGCATGTATTATTAAGTGCTAATAGTAACAGTCGACAGGTCATACGTATCGTTTTGATTTTATTTTGTTCGCGCGTTTTTAAGTCACCATGTCGTAAAAAAAGAGTAGAGTGTTTAATATTGAAGAAAAATCACACATTATATGGAGATTAGAAAATGTGAGTCAAATGGGGATATTGCAAAGGAATGTGACGTCTCACACTCTACAATATCAACGATTTGGAAGAATAAGGGCAAAATAAAAGCTATCTTTGAAAATTAAACGGTTGAGTGTATTTGAACATAAAGTTATAGAAGAGGCTTTATTAACGTGATTTATATATCAGAGGACAAATGACGTGCCAATAAGTGGTCCGGACCTTTAACAAAAAGCCAACGATTTCGCTAGACTTAGGAAAAAAAATTTAGTGTGCTCGTCATTTTGGGTACAACGTTTCCGCGCTCGTCATAACTTTGTGGCTGGAAAAGTTTGTGGTAAGTGAAGGGACCAGTCATAAGTGACCTGCACTGTCCAAAGGTTACAACCCAGAGGAAATCTTTAATGTGGATGAAACCGGACTCTTTTTAAATTTGACCCCTGACAAGACACTTAAATTCAAAGGTGAGCAATGCAAGGGTGGGAAATTGTCTAAAACAAGAATTACAGTGTTGATTGCTGCAAACATGACTGGATCGCGTAAAGAAAAACTTTTAGTGATCGGAAAAGTTAAGAAACCACGTTGCTTTAAGAACATTCGCTCATTGCCTGTAACGTACAAAAACAACACAAGTAAAGTGTAAAGTAAAAGTTGTTACTATATTTCTAATGAACAACTTTTATCCGAAGCATTTTTCGAAAACCGAATAAATAAGGCAATTATAAAATCAATTATAAAATTTTAGATAGAATAGAATAAAGATAGATAAAATAAAATTTTTTCCCGATGGAGGATCGATGGGGGATTTTCAAATTTTATTTGTAACAGTGTACCCAACGTCTACCAATTTTCAGCTCTATACGAATTATTGCAAGCTTACCACTACTTTTTCATCTAAATTGACCGGATTAATTTATTATTCAATGTCTCCCAAACACTATGCAATGGAGAGGGATAGAAAACTGTGTAACATCTATCTACATTACGGTTCAAAAAAAAAACAAATGAACCAATCTGAACCGAATTAGTATCCCACAATTTTGTTGATTCTTGTATTAAAAGTAGTTTACAGATAGATACAACATATTATTTAATTTTTATATGTAAGAGGAAGATATAACAGTTTACATATATTTGTTAAAGGCTTACTTTGTTTATCACTCTATGTTCTTTAAAAAAATATAAATATAATTTCATAAATTAATTTCTTTTTACCCACTTAAAAACTATACATTTATCTTTGTTATAAAATTTACAGCATTTGGGGTTATGGGCTTATCTTTATAATGTTGAATCTGAAAACCCTTCGTTTTAAAAACGCATTTTGATGGATGTTTAATGGGTAGAAAAAGTCAAATTTGTAATTTTTTTAAACTTAAAAATTTATACATTCTAAAAGAACAATTTTATTTTAAAAAGTCACAAAATCTTTTATGTTTGAATGTAGCCAAACAATATGAAAAAAGTTTATTCCGTTCGAAAACAACAATTCAATTTCAAACTATTTAAACAATTTTGCTTTAAAAAAATTAGGACCAAAGTCCCGCATGGCAAAATACGTATGTACAATCAGTGCAGCATGTAGAAAAGGTTCATAAAAAAAATGACGACAGAACAGTTTTTGATACTCATCTGCCAATTATTCCTATACAGAACACTATTTTTTGTAATACAAAATTAAAGAAGGATATATATATATACATTGATATCAATACAATAAACAAAGAACACTACTACTTAATACTATTGGGATTAATATATTTGGTGAATATAATAATAATAATAATATACATTATACAGAGAGTAACAAAAGTGGGTAGTTTTATGAATTGTACGAAAATTAACAATTCAGATTGGTTCATTTTTTTGAACGGGAGTGTACATCAGTCGAGTGTTACATCAGCGTTTCGTTATATTCTGATCGGATTCTCATAATGTGCTAAAAGAAGTATAACTTAAAAAATGAAGTTTGTTCGTATCATATATTTAAGTAATAAATATATGGTTCGTATTCAATATTTCATTTTCATGTTTTTATTATTTATATTTAGGGCTTGGAAAGATTAATCGTTGCAAAAAGTATAACTGGCAACGTTGTCGAACAAGTAACAAAATTAGCTGTTGATCGATTGAAACATCCAAATCCAGGCTTTGCATTTCCAGCTCTACAATTGTTATTAGCTTGTATGTACACAGAAGGTGAGAAACAAATAAATGCACCAGAAAATGTAAATGGTATTGTTCAAATGGATCCAGATCTCTTAGTGGAAGGAATTGAAAAGATTTCTGCAATATTTGATCGTATTAAAAAAGGTTATCCGTTCGAAGCAGAAATATTATGTACGGTTTTACCACACGTTTTAAATGATTTCTTTCCACCTCCCGAAATTCTAACGAAAGTTATTGGTGAATTTTTATCACAACAACAACCACATCCTCGATTATTGAGTAATGTTGTTTTTCAGGTAAGAATTATTCATTCTATTTTTGTTGTAAAATTGTATGCGCAGTATGTTCGTATTATTAATTAAATAACTTATTAAAAATCAAAGAATTTTAAGTTCTACGTCAAAGGTTTACGTCATCAATAGACAAATATAATATTTGCATGTCGTCACGATTCAAGTGACCACAAGTTTACCTTTTATCTTTTTGGAGTTAAGGGAAAAAAAGAATTCAATTGCCTAAAAACTAATTCTAGAATAATTAGTTAAACACAATTTAGAATTCAATCTTATCATTTTTTTTTTAAATAAAATATGACTGAATATGTTTGTTGATAGTTACTGAGGTAACAAATATATAGTTACCTAAATAACAGAGGGCATACGTAATGATTCCGCAAAGGTAACTAAATATAAAAGTAAATTGAGATTTAGTAGCGAGTCCACTACAATCTCATACACAAAACAATATAACGTTAAAATGCATGATAACTTTACAATCAACAGAATAACAATATAGTCTAATTTTTAAAATAAAAGTCCGGAATTTTTTTTTACTTCTGGGAGTTATTCTTTGAAGGATTTTAAAAAAATCCGCGTTGGAAAATTTAAAAAATTTTGATTTTCCATTTTTTTTATTAACAAACAAAGATACGGAAAAATTCAAAACATAAAGTATTGCGACTTTAAAATTTAAATATCTTTTAAACTATTAAAGATACGACAAGACCACTTCAAGTCTTTTTTGTTTTCCATTAACCAATGAACAAATTGAGCTTTTAAACGAAGCTCTAACTGAAATTTTTAATAAATTACGAATGAAAATAATGGATCATTACTTTATTTATGTTTTGAATTTTTCCGTATCTTTGTTTGTTAATAAAAAGATGGAAGATCAAAATTTTTTTCCAACGGGGATTTTTTTAAAATCTTTCAAAGAATAGCTTCCAGAAGTAAAAAAAAGTTCCAGACTTTTATTTTAAAAATTATCGGGGTTATCCAGATTGGAAAAATTTTTTAAATAACAAAAGCATAGTTAATGGAAAAATTGGGGTAAAAATTTTATTGTTTATTTAAGTATCCAGTAAGTACCTGAATTTTTTCTTTCCTTAATATTCATATATAATGGGCTAAAAAACTTTTTTTGTTCAAGTGTCAGAATCAAACGGAGCTGAATCGCCCGTTTTCAAGCCCTATTCTCAACTCTCAATTAAAATTATAAATATTAGTTCCGGGATGTGAAACTTTTTTATAGAAAATTTCTTGCTCTTTAAGAATCTTTTTTTCGATTTCCGATATCTGCAATAGTTTCTGAGATATTTGCAACAAAAAAACAAAAAACCCTCCCTTTTTTTAAAATTGTTTATAACTTTGCAATTGTTTATGTGCGGGTTTGAAATTTTTACACATTTTTTAGTACGTCATAACGAGTTCAACGAGCTATCGCACGTATTTTAATTCGCATTAGCAAGAATTAACACATTTTTTAACTTGCTGACTAGACTAATAATTGTATTCATTGTTTTAGATATTCGAAAGAGCAAGTAATCAAAATCAATTAACGCTACTACAAGATTGGGTTGTATTTAGTTTATCAAATTTTACACAATGTTTGCCAATTGGAATGGCAACATGGTGTTTAATATGCTTCTTTATCAGTGCCAGCACGAATCATTGGTTGCGTGCATTCTTTCCGCATGTCCAATCACGGATTGGTAAATATGAGTATGAAGATCGAAAGATGCTGTGTATATCTGGTACAGACTTCTATCGACAATTACAAAGTGACGTACAAAAAAAGAAATTTGTTGAAACATTTGAGTCCGTTGTTGATTTACCTGGAACTCCTTTTAAAGATTTATTATTATCATTATAAAAAAATTAAATTAATTTTAAGAATAATTGATTAACTATTATATTGTTAAATATTTGTATTCTATTTTAATGTAATATATAAAATTTATGATAATTTATGATGTGCTTTTTTTATTTTACTTTTTTAAAACGAAACGATCATGTTCTCCTAATACAAATCGATAAAAATTAGCAAATTATTTTAAGGTTGGTTGATCGGACACATGTATAGGTAAAATCGGCAATGTACAGATACAAATTTGAATTTTTGATATGTTATTAATTCCTATCTCATACGTATAAAATAATTTTTTGAAAAAAATCTGACGAAAGGTTTTCATGTAATTAATCATTAAAAATTGGAATTTTAACATGTTGTAAATAGTAAATGTTGAATGAACGCACATTTTCGATAATGTTACTTCACATTCTATAAATTAAAAAATAAAAAACTTCTACTTTTATAAATTAAATCTCGTACATTACGTTAAAATTAAATATCTTAATTTAAAAAAAAATACAGACGAATTGAGAACCATCCTCCTTTTTGAAGACGGGTTAAAAAGATAAAAAAATTACGAAAATTTTCATCAAATCGTCAAAAGACGATTATTTATTATTTTTAATAATTCAATAATTACATAAATCCGATTACTAGGTATGTTAGATGCTATCTAAATTTAAATAATTAATTTACAGATTATAATTTCTGTTACAAAGAGTGTTTCTGTTTATTATGAAATGTACTGTACTGTCCGGTCAACCTTAATTAAACTTTGGCATCTTTTAGAAAAAAATCGAAACGATCATGTTCTCCTAATACAATTCGATAAAAATTAGCAAGTTATTTTACATTTAAAAAAAACTTCGACATTTTTTAGTAAAATCCGAAACGATCATGTTCTCCTAATACAAATCGATAAAAATTAGCATATTATATTTATCAGAAAAAATTAATTTTAAGGACGTTCATATGCTCCGCTAGAGTCAAATGTACTATCTTTAATAAAATTTATTTAGGATATTAGAAAGTTGTAAAGTATATCAATAATCTTACAACGATTTATAACCTTTTTTTATTTGTCCTAAATATTTTAAAAGTATTTATTGGAAAATATCAGGAAATGTAAACTAGAAATTGATTTGACAGATCTGCCAATATACTATGTTTTATATTTATGTGTGTATA
The DNA here is from genome assembly GCA_963920215.1 of Nineta flava. Taxonomy (NCBI): domain Eukaryota; kingdom Metazoa; phylum Arthropoda; class Insecta; order Neuroptera; family Chrysopidae; genus Nineta; species Nineta flava. The sequence goes on from OY986044.1 coordinate 23,086,212, forward strand.
TTTTTTTTTTACTGTACGCAGTCGCAAGTTTTCAAAATATGGTGGCAAAAACAAACCTAACAAAATAGTTTTAATTTTATTAAATAATTCAAACGTTCGTCAACACCATTTTTTTAGAGGTAGAGGTAGATTGTAAAGGTTGCCCTGGACGGGCTACACTTCGACCATAAGGTCCATTGTGATGCCTTAGGATGTGAGTGGAGAGGAAGGAATTTGTGAGTAGACTAGGAATTGGTAGGATATGCGGCTGCAGCCGACTATGATAGGAACTATGCCGATATTCATCTGGAGTTCGTGAAGGAAACTGCAGAAAACCTTCTCAAGCATAGCCGGTTACTTCGTTCTTGTCCATACGCCGACAGTTTAGTCAATCAACCGCCCCTTTTTTTTTATAATTGACAAACTGCCGACGTCGGGATTCGAACCCATAAACTCCCTGTTTCCAAGTACTGCATACTGCGCAGACATGACGCCTTAGACCGCTCGGCTACTTGGCTGGTTTTTTAAATTCCATTTTACTTACCATTTTTTTAAATGCAAATATATAAACTACATATTTCAAAGAATATTTATAAACATTATTTATTATGGTGGCTACTTTAATTATATAGTTATTATAATTTTAAGTACAAAAAATTCCTGTTCTCCATAAGACGCTGTGTTAAAAGTTTGATTTTTAATCGATAATTACTCTTTGAAATGATCGTCAGCAAGTTTTAAATTTTTGAGGGAGGTAACTACATAATTGATGTATTCAATTCACTAAAAAAATGTTATCTGCTATGAAGCCTCATGTATGAACGTCTTTAATAAGCTTTGACATTTTTGGAAAAAAACGAAACGATCATGTTCTAATACAATTCAATAAAATATAAGCATATTATTTATTATATATTTTTTCAGAAAATATTTTTGTTTCATTATTCATTTTGTTTCACCAATTTTGTTTCACAGAAATTAAAATTCTAAATATCTCTGTACACATTCGAGTTTTAGAAAATATGATCAGGTAATGAATTGTAGCAAAGTTGTTTTTCTACAACTTTACTGCTTTCTGCATACTGCATACATTTGTCAATTGCTTTAACATTAAGAGGGATATTTTATATTTTTTATTTTATTCTTTTTCTATGCTTTCTTCCCCATGACCTATCCCATTTATTAAAAAAATTGGCCTTGCAAATACTAAACTCATATCAGATACGACATTTCATTTTGATCAGACTAAAATTGTGACCGCTAGAGAGTAATTTATGTATTCTAAGGAAATTCGCTAAGTTGACGCAGCTGTTGCGTAAAGAATTTTTTTATTTTCGAATTGCATAAAATTGGAGTTCTATAATATCTAATAGTAAGACCTTAAAAAGTGAATTAATTAAATGCAGACTTGAGGAGCTGCTATAGAAACTGATCAGTTTTATATCGGAGACATTTTTGTATCTCCAGTTTATAAATTCATGACCCCCATGACCCCCCCCCCCCCTCCTTGTGGATCCGCGTTTGCATGGTTTAGTTGAGCATGCCAATCCAGTAATGTATAATATTGATTAATTTAATATTTCATAGTAAACTAAAGAATTAATTAATAAGAGTATATACTCATAAGCTTATGAGTGAAGAAAGCTTATTTTCATTCAAATGAAAAAAAAAAAAACTTTCTGCAAATCTCCAGACTGACTTGTACTTACCTACAATCTCCAGTAAAGTTTAGAATTGTCATTCCTAAATTAATTGCTCTTTTAGTCCTAATTTAGTGTATCGTACACCAAACATTATTTTCTGCGATGAATATTTACAACCGTTACAAATTCGGGACAAAACTGATAATACTCTTGTATATACTATACATATCAGCCGTATAATAATTATTTCACATTAATTACCTATGCACTCTTTATTAACTAACAATTTTGTGTTGCCCGGGCAACTCGGGTTATTACAGCTAGTCTAAGATAAATAAAGTTAAAATATTAAGATTTTTTGTAAGATCTTCTGTGTATGTAATGTATATAGATTAGCTGCAGAGTCATTCTATATGAAAACACCAAATCGGCAAAGCTGGCATATTTCAGATTTTGCTTAAACTTTGTGAAAATGTTCTTTAGGGTCCCAAAGACGAAAGCCTATGGGGATTTTATTTTCGCACGCACAACTTCCGGTCTACACAAAATAAAGCAATTAAAAAGGCATATTTTTGGGGTTTACTGTTTCGGCTGTAAAAATTTTTCTATTAGAGATGTCCACTTGATTAAGGTGGCATTTTAAAGCTAAAAGATAGTATTAGATTATCAAATGATAATTAATGAGAACTCTAGGTTTTTGAATTAAATTTTCAAATTCGTCCCAATACCTATATCAGTTGTTATATTATATATACAGTTTTTATATTATATTATATTTTATATTATATTATATGTATTTCGACTACAAAGTCACCAAATTGTGAAATTGTCATCAAATTAGCAACGAATAACATATCCTGAGATAATATAAGAGTAATTTTAATAAGAGTGATGTTAACAAGAGTAAATTTGAATGAAAGCAATTTTAACAAGAGTAGTTTCAATAAAATTTATTATATTTTAATTTATTTTGTTTAACTTTTTTTAATTTTTATTTTTATCTATTGATTTCGATTTTCTATCTATTTCTAATTGTCAAAGAGTAAATTACGACTAGCTAATTTATAATGATGATGGCTACTTTTTAGTCGAAATACGTTTTTATAATACAAAAACTGATCTAGGTATTGGGGCGAATTTGAAATTTTAATACTAAAAGATAGTAGTTTCTGGGGAATAAATAAAAATTCACATACCTCATATCCATACAAAATAATATGGTATTGAAAATACGTATATTTTAATGGTTTTTTGTGATTTCACTTACTACGGTACCTGTACTATTGAAGGTACTAAAGGTACTAATACTACTATTGAAGAGCTAATTGTTCTCAGATACCAAGTGCACATATTGTACGAGAATAGAAAATTCAAATCAACTTATTCCCTTCCCTTTAGCCATGAAAAAATCTTAACTTGAAATTGTCAGAATTTGTATATTTTAGGTTATAATTTGGACGTGTGGCAGTAAAAATCAAAGGTTGAAAATCACAGGATAATTAGTTCTTACCTTCAACTTCAAAAAACTGCAAGGACTTTCTGGTTGTTTTCATCGCTTGCGAATGTACAGGCGTTTAAAAAGTAGCAAAAAATACAGTGATTTGTTTGGCTTATATACTAGAAAGTAATGCATTTTGCATAACTATTTTGAAACCTTACAATTAAAACACTTAAAACAAATAAATAAATAAATTATTAAAATTATTAATCTCCATAGGCTATCGTCTTTGGGACCCTAAAGAACATTTCCACAAAGTTTAAGCAAAATCTGAAATAGCACAACAATGACTTTTTTGTGTGTGTTTTCATATGGAATGACTCTGCAGCTAAACAGAATATAGTTAATAATAATAAATAATAAAAAATTTAATTATAGTTAATAATAATATTATTTGTTTTTGAGTTCGAGTATTCGAAAATCTGGTCCCAATTTTTATACCCGGTATATATAATATATACAAGGGTATATTAAGTTTAGTCTCGATTTTGTAACTAGAGGTTAAAAATATTGATCCAAGAAAAACATTTTTGGTATAGGTGTTCATAAAATGACCTAATTAGTCCATTTCCGCATATCCGTTCCGTTCGTTCGTCTATCTATCTGTCCGTCAACACAACATTTCAAAAACGAAAAGAGATAGCGAGGTGAAATTTTGTGCACACTGTTTTTTTATTAATCAGAAATTTTTATTTACTTATTTTTATTTATCCTGAGTGAAATTTATAATTAAAATTTTGTTCATAAGTGGAAATAGTTATATATAATAAAACAACGACTTTATAGAAAAATTTTATAAATATTATTTTAAAAAACTCATGTTTAATTTCGCGCAAGTTTTTATGTATGATGAGGTCTCGCTACTAAACTATTTCGTAAAACTCGTTAATTAAATGAATGGTAAGTAGTCCATATATGATTGAGGTCAGTGAGTCAAAACATTTGTTTTAAGAATAGTCTAGAATCAATATTTATCTATTTTAAAATGTAGTAGTGAATGATGAATGTTAGATCATTAAAGAAATAATTTGAAATTGACGTCTTATTTTAGTTTCGTTGACAATTTATTTTAATGTAAAGAAATGTTAAATAAAAAACTATTCTTATTTTACACAAATGTAACATATATTGCCTAAATTAGTTAAACAACATATAATAATGTATAAAAAACTCAACTGATCAACAAGGTCCCATGGTGTAATGGTTAGCACTCTGGACTCTGAATCCAGCGATCCGAGTTCAAATCTCGGTGGGACCTATTAACTTTGCTATTTTTTAAACATTTGAACCTTTTTTTTAAATGTTTGTATATTTGTATATTTTCATTTTAATTATTTATTATTTTATTATTAACAATATTCTGTTTGTCTGATAAGTCTATAATCTAAATAATATAATAGTATAATATTATAAAATATATTATATATTATAATATATTATATATTATATATAATATTTATTATATATTTCTTTATTTTATTATATTTTATATATAATATAATACATATTCATAATATCTTACAAAAAATCTAATCTTATGTTTAAAAATCTTAATATTTTTACTTTATTTATCTTAGACTAGCAACCCGGCTTAGAAGATGCGCCGGGGCACTGGTAAAGCTCCCAGCCGACATGATTTTTTCCGACTTCTTTAACTATCATCGCCATATTTCAGGCAATTTACACAAAACCTCAATGAATTATACACCTAAACCTTCCTCATGAATCACTCCGTCCATTGGTGAAAACCGTATGAAAATTCGTTCGGTAGTTTTTGAGTTTATCGCGTACATACAGACAGACAAGCAGACGCGGCGGGAACTTTCTTTTATCATATTTATGTAAGGATAGCTGTAATACCCGGCGTTGTCTGGGCTTCAAAAAATTGTTATAAGGAGTGCGCAGGGTCAAATTTCCGCTAGGGCAGAAAATATAAATACAAAAAATATTCCTTTTTCAAACATTTTTAAACAACTTTTGTTTGAAACATATTTTCATAAACTCAGTACCGGGTATTTAAGCAACTAACTCAATTAGTTGTTACAGTTTGAAACATCAATTTTTATTTTTTAAATTTATTGCCAAATAAATTTTGTTAAGGATGTACGAGCACTGATGCATAGTCCATTTATAAAATTCTTCAAAATCGTATACAGTACATTCATAAAAGTCCACGATAATGTTTATTAAATTAAAATTTAGCAATGCATTAAAACTCGAACTTTAACATTAAATAATTAATTCAAGACCCTCGTAACCCCTCACACCCTGAAACTTTTGTAATTGATTTATATGAACTTCAACTACACGTAAACAAAAAATCAAGCCTTAATATTTTTGAAGCTTCAGTGCTCGTACATCCTTACTGCATGCATGTATGTCTATAGAAATATATTCACTACATAAATAATAAATAATTTTAAACTATATTAGAGATCTAAACGGCTATGAAACTTTGGAAAGGTCAGAAAGCTATAACTTAACGCTTTGGAATTTTGATAGTTTTTCTGGAGCCTTAAGGAAATCCTTAAGGCTTATATCCTAAGTTTTCTTCAAATAATTCGGAGAACACAACAAATTTTCATTTTATATATAGATACTCGCTCTGATCGCAAAGCCCCCTTGGCGGCCTTTGCTTTGGCTTCGCGTCCTTGACATTATGCAAAAAACCGCATCCTTCTAGCATGGACAGAAGTAAAGAAGGTATTTTTGGGAGTTTTTTCCCATTTTCAGGGGGGTTTAGTTCGAAGTTTTCCGATTTTTCCCGTAAGTTTGAAGTTATTCCACGTCGAATGATAAACCGTAGCCTTCTAGCATCTCTATGTTCAGGCGCGGATCCAGCCTCAAAGAAGGTTGTGGTCACAGCCACCCAAAAATCGGCCAAGTGCGAGTCGGTGTATGAACTCGCTCATGATCGATATAGTGCATTCCTACGAAGGAGATGTTTACAAAATATATAACGCCCTGACCAAGATTTTGTACAGTGTATAGTTCCACGTGGGCAAAGCCGTGGGGCGAACAATAGTAAATTAATAAACCTGTAAAATGTTAGTTTGTTCGCTCACGAAAATTACAAAAGTAAATGTCTGTTTGTTTGAACATCACAGTGTCACATTTAGACTTACACTGACTGACAATAACAAAAAACTTTATAATAGACGACTTTTAAATTAATACTTTTAAATTAGTAGACGACTAGTACTTTTAAATTAGTAGATGACTATGTGCACCCAGCGAATAGTCATCTCTTTTTTCCAATACAAGTATTCATGTGCCAAAAGAAACAGATAATATGTTGTCAAAAATGTGACATAACGTGTCAGCATATCGTCTATGATGACTAAGTACTTCGCTACGCTCCGAATTACGCACGATTCATTGTTTTTTTTTTTAATTTTTTTTTTTGGATTGGATATAATATCATCAGCCTATCGACCTCAATAGACCGTGAACGTGTGACGTCACAAGTCTGTTAGGGTTAAACCGTTGTGGACATGTCCATCGTGCCCACAACGGTGAATCCGCGCTTGTCTATGTGTATTTATTTTATTTCTGTACTTGTTTAATTTGTTATGTATCTTTAATTTTTTAACTTGAATATACGATGGGTACAAACATGTAATAAACAAAAATGGTAGCACGGGTGGAACAACTTTTGGCAGTTTGAAATGTGGAATGTTTGAAAATAAATGATAGTATTCTTTTAACGGTATAACATAAAACAACAATCCACACAAATTAAAAGAAAAATAAAACCCCAAAAAGAAAAAATATATATAATTTCGACAAAAAAAAAAGTTAAACCAACGGTTCGAATATTCTTCTATTATTTGCTAAACAATATCCAAGTCGATTGTAGAAATCTACCCGGGTATTAATATTTGCACAATTGTCAACAATTATTTGCCTTAATTGTTGCAAATTTTCAGTCCTATTCCGCGAATAGATCTGTGTTTTGAGAAAACCCTACAAAAAATAGTCGTTAGGAGATAGATTTGGCGATCTAGCTGGCCACTTGAAGGTTTCAAAACCACTCATAAGACGTTCTTGGAAAGTTTGTTCCAAAAACAGCCTTACTATCATGGCATTGTGTGCAGTGTAACCATCTTGTTAGAACCAAACAGATTCCAGGTCAAAATTAAGAAGAGCTCTAACAGTTGTCAAAATATTATCTCGTATCAAACTCAAATATTTTTGAGAATCTAAAGATGCGTCAATGAAGAATGGTCCTATAATATGGTCACCCAATATTCCAGCCCAGACATGCAGTTTCAGTATGTATGTGTATGTATGGTTTTATAGTAAATATTTTATTTATTTATTTAACATTGATTCTCTTGAAATCTGTTTCTTTCTTTTTTGTCGGTTATAAATTTATTTATATACTAATACCATATATTTAATACTACCCTAATACGGATGATACTAAGCAAAATGGCGTCATAGTCTGAGTTGCTAAGTATCTGCAAAAGTGTCCCGGATGAAAACTAAGCTAGATATTCTAAGTATCTAATTTATACTAAGGTATTTGTACGCCCAAACAGACCCAATAATTTTTAAATGATTAAAAACAATTCCAAACGAGGAGTCCTAATTGAATTCAAAATGAAGTGTTTTCATCACCTAAAAAAATGTATTGTTAAAGTTTTCAAATGCATAAATTATCAAATGGTTTGAAAGATACCAGATATGAATAGACAGACAGACATCGTGTGTTATTCACATGAAAGTCTTCATTTTCTTATTTTGTGACATTTATACTAAAAATATATTACAAGTACTCAAAATATTTGGCAAAGTTCTTGTTGGATAGTTTGTTCAAAGTATTTAAGCATAAGCAGTTAGTAGGTATAAGACATTTTTTGACATTATTTTTTTAAAGAGTTTTTTTTTTTAAATATTTTAATGACATTTTTTAATTTTAAAGAAATTTTATTAATATGATTTTAATATATTAATATAAAAAAAATTTTGCAAAATAGAAACCCGACTTCAAAAATCAAATATTCTAAAACCAAAAATGCACTAAAAAGTAAAAAAATAATTGCATATTCTTGTGTCAATTTTAGTTCACCTAAGCAAAAATTTTTAAATATATATGTACAATTATTGTTATTTTTGGAGTCGGTGTCAGCATAGAGAAATTGAAAAAATATTGTCGTTTTTATTTCGAAAAAATATTGTATTTATTGTATTTGTTTCACATAAAGTATATCCTTTACACAAAATTTGGACACCGCCTCCAAAAATAATAATAATTGTACATATATATTTAGAAATTTTTGCTTAGGTGAACCAAATTTGACACAAGAATATGCAATTATTTTTTTACTTTTTAGTGCATCTTTTGTTATAGAATATTTGATTTTAGAAGTCGGGTTTCCATTTTGTCAAAATAGGTTTTATTTCTCGCTTTTTAGTGACTTTGAAGTTCTATAACTGATTTTATTTGTCTGAATATGGGTAGACCTACTAAACGATCTACTAATTTTTAGTGCATTTTTTTATAACACATTTTTTTTATCCGTCTTTTTCATTTTTATTGTATTTTTTTAATTTTTAGTGCATTTTTTCATGACAGATTATCAGTTTTTTTTACATGCATTTTGTTTTTTTTTGGAAAAAATTTTTTTTTTTGAGGTCGGTTTTTTTTTGTAAAAAATTTTTTTATTTGAAGTCGGTTTAAAAAAAATTTTTTTCTTATTTTTCCATTATGAATGAGTATATCTTTCAAACAATACAAAAATTTTCGCAGAATCTGTGATCACATATAAAATGAGGATTTTCCTCGATTTCCAGGGGATCCCTTCATCAAAATGCGATTTGGTGGCAATGGTACCAATGGAAAATCAAACCCTTTAAAACAAACAAAAATTCAAAATCGGTTCATAAATAACGGAGTTCTGAGGTGACACACATTAAAAAATAAAAAATACAGCCGAATTGAGAACCATCCTCCTTTTTGAAGTCGGGTTAAAAATATAGAAAGAGGACGGCAGGTGCCTGACCCTGAGCAGGTCAAGGGCAGGTATGCAAATTCGTAGCTCATAATGTTCATGTTTATATTATTTTCAATAATTGAAAAAAAAAAAACTAAAAAAATTCACAATATAGAATATACAATACAATGAACACGACACCGACATGACTGTTATAGTGTCGTGTCGTGTCGGAAGCTATTAATTCATACTTATATAGACCAAACCATCTTCTACTTAATAAAAATCACAGGAGTTCGTTTATATAACAAAAAAATAACAGGAGTTTCTTAGTTCCTTAATTGTAAAAACTATTCTCAACCATTGTAAAGCTTAATTGCATTGTTCAATAAAGATTATACATTACAAAAAATTTTTTGTAAAATGTTTTTTGACTCGTACATTGCGAGAACAATTGATGATTTCGACTCCGATCTAATTTCATTCGACGCATAATTGCATAATGTACAGCTGTTAAGGTTTGCAAGAAGTTTGAATTGGCGTTTTTTTTTTTAAAATAATAATAAAAAGACTAAATAAATAATAATAAAGACAAATAATAATTTCGACTTCAGTTTAATTTCATTCGACGCATAATAGGGAATATGCATGAAAATTTTTTTTCATTTGAATGAACCATGTTTACTTGACAAATATCAAGGTAAAATTATTTTTTAAATAACTTTAAAAATAAGCGAGATATGAATGATTGAAATTCCCGGTTAGACAAAGAGGGTGATAGCCCTCTTGATATGTTATGTGACGTCATATTACACTTTCAACATTTAAAATACACGTAAAACTCCGTTTTTATTATTTTTGCAAGAAAGAGACAGATAATAATCTTTAAAAGCTTATAGATTCCTTGATATTTGTCGAATTTTAATTTCGTTTTTAAATATTATTACAGTATTAACAGAATTTTCATATTCTGAAAATAAATGTGAAAAAAAATTTTCATGCATATTCCCTATTGCTTAATGAACACTGGAAAGATTTACAAGAAATTTGAATTGGTGATTTTTGTATAAAAACTACTAAACATTGGATTATCAAAATATTAGATTATCAAATGATAATTAATGAGAACTCTAGGTTTTTGAAATAAATTTTCAAATTCGCCCCTTTACCTAGATCAGTTTTTTTTGTATTATAAATACACATTTCGACTACAAAGTAGTCATCATCAGTGTAAATTAGCTGGTCGTAATTTACTCTTTGATAATTAGAAATAGATAGAAAGTCGAGATCAATAGACAAAAATAAAAATGAATAGAAAATTAACTAAATTAAAATATACTGGATTTAAAATATAATAAATTTTAAATTATGTTGAAATTACTCTTGTTAAAATTTTTTCTTCACCTTTATTCCTGTTAACTTTACTCATTAAAATTTGGTAACCATTTCATGTTAGGTGAAATTAGCAACAAGTAACATATCCTGAGACAATATAAGAGTAATTTTAATAAAGTAAGAGTAAATTTAACAGAAATAACTGTGAAGAAAAAATTTTAACAAGAGTAATTTCTACATAATTTAAAATTTATTATATTTTAAATCTAGTATATTTTAATTTAGTTAATTTTCTATTCAATTTTATTTTTGTCTATTGATCTCGACTTTCTATCTATTTGTAATTGTCAAAGAGTAAATAACGACTAGCTAATTTATACTGATGATGACTACATTGTAGTCGAAATACGTATTTATATTACAAAAAACTGATCTAGGTAAAGGAGGCGAATTTGAAATTATATTGACAGTTACGTTTTTTTTCCAACGGCTCATAAACCACACCAAATCGTTGTTTTGTCTGGATGTAATGGCAATTCTTGAATCAGACCAAATACGGCAATTTTGTTTGATGACATATTCGCTAAACCAGAAATGTGCCTCACCACTAAACTAAATTTTTGTCGAAAACAGTGGCTTTTCTTCAAGCTTTTCAAGAGCACAAAGACTGACGCTGTGCCGGGCTAAGTCTTTCCATGATGAAATGTCAAACTATACTGAACAAAAATATCATGATAGGTTAAAACGACTCACGCTTCATCTGTTAAAAAATCCACAGCTATATATATATATATATATATATAAATATATATATATATATATATATATATATATATATATATATATATATATATATATATATATATATATATATATATGCGAAATTTCTCAAAGGAAGGATCTATAATACATATGAAATTAACATCAACTGATTTTCATATGTATTATAGATCCTTCCTTTTAGAAATTTCGCATAGTCTACGTAGTGCCTACGTGTCCAAATAATGTTAACATTACATGTAAATAAACCATACAATAAGTTGTTTTGATAATTATACGTAATTATATGTAATTACACATTTTTTTATGGCATATAGTCATTAGAATTTGACGGTGACATCATATTCTTATATCTCATAATCTTGGATTAGGTATGTATTATATTAGTCTTATTTGCAACGATTAGGTATGGTGTTCATTAAATTGTTTTGATTTATTTATTTGATTTATTGGATAGCCGAGTAAATTTTTTAAATATGGAGAATTATAATAGAAGAAAAATAAAACTAAAACATGTTACTAAAGGTAATGACAAAAACTTTTTTAATTAAAAATATCAGATATACATAAATACAAAGCTATATAAAAATAATACCTCACATGAACCTACTATCGTCAGTTGTTTTAAACCGAATCTATTTGCTTTAATTAAAACCAGGCGCGGATATAAAGTTAAAGTTAAGGGGGGGGGGGGGTCAGAGACAAAAAAACACTAATTAGAATAAGTAAAAATTGCATTTTCTTAAAAATTTTCGATAATGAGTATTATTCTTGGGAAAAGAGTTTTTATTATTATTCTTGAAAAACTTTCAAATTAAGAATTAGAATTGAAGAAAACCAGGTTTTTTAATGTCAATTAAATATTAAATATTATAATGGTCAATTTTTATAACTGGAAATAAAATATATTATTTGAGTTTAAAAAGTAAATAAATATTATAATTATTCGAATAATTGGTAAAGATAATTTTATTCAATTGATAATTGAATTAATTTTCTTCAGATAGTTATCTTTATTCTTAATTTAAAAAAAACATCATTGATAATTATTCTGCATAATTAATTAAACTTATATCAAGTCAACCATGATTATCGATAACCAATTGGAAAATATTTGTTACTCATGAATTGATAAAGATTGATTAAACAATAGCATTTTTTCAGTAGTTAATAAATTACGTAACACTCCAGATTTCATTCCCACCATTTAATTATCTCAACGTAAGATTTGAGTAAGAAGCAATAAAATTATAATTAAAAAAGAAATTATATTTAGTTTTTTTTGGGGGGGGGGGGGTTGTCATGACTCCACAACCCCACATCCTAGATCCGCGCCTGATTAAAACCTAATGCACTTTAGCAGGGTGTCGATATAGTAAATACATTTCTGTGATTTACAGTGGATTTTAATCTAGAGCACGGTCATGCGATAGGTCGAGTTTAAGCGGTTTTTGCCTGGCTATTATTTTTACACGTAAATGCAAAAAGATATACAACAATTTTTCTGGAATGTCATGAATATAAATTAATTTTTATATCCGGTTTATATAATATACACGCAGGGTATATTAAGTTCAGTTCCGACTTTGTAATGGTTAAAAATATTGATCGTAGAAAAAAATTTGTATTATAGATGTTCATAAAATGCCCTAATTAGTCCAGTTATGCAAATATACGATAGATAGACAGATAGATACATCTATCGGGGTCTAAAAAGTATTGCACTTCGAAATTATGGTCCATTGTGCTCCCCCTTCTACTTCACCCCCCTACTACGCATTACGCAAATATCGCAATTTGCAAAACGTATAACGTATAAACTCTTACACTTACAATTCTCATACACTTCGTTTGTCCCGACACTGATTGATTGATTGATTGATTGATATCGGGGTAAAAATTATTGCACTTCGACCCTATGGTCCATTGTGCTCCCCCTCCTAACTCAGTCTGACGAGACTCGCTTCTCCCATATGTTGGCAATAGCCTGGAGCTTGCTTATCAGGTCCTCCTGAAGGTTCATATATTCGGGGTGAGATGCACCGAATATCCTGTATCTGCTGTAACCCAGAGGTTCGCAGTCAAAGATTATGTGACTGGATGTTTCTTCCTCCTCGCCACACAATCTGCACACAATGGAGCCGTTATGTAGTCCCATTGTGTGCAGATGCTTCCGCATGGGATAATGCCCGGTAATGAACCCGGTAACCCTCCGCAGTTGCATCCTGTTCAGGCTCAGTGCATCGAGAGATACCCTCTTTGTTGCACTCTGAAGCAGTATTTTCCCGAGCTCTTGCCGCGGTACTTTTTCCCAGTGATCACGGTGTTTAGAATTTGACCACTCGTTGATCACTTGTTTACATGCAGTCTTTGAAATTCCTAAAATAGGCTCTGGGCCTATGAATGGCATTCCGACTCCCTTCTTTGCTAAGGTATCCGCTTTTTCGTTTCCTTCGAAACCACTGTGACCCGGCACCCAGATCAATTTAACATTGTTCCGTTTTGCCAGTTCCAGAAGTTCCTACAGACAATCCTTGACTACCCTTGAGGTGATCTCAGTTCCAGACAAGGCTTTTAAAGCAGCTTGACTGTCCGACAGAATAAATACGTTCTGGTTTATGTAGCCTCTACGTAGGTTCTCACGGACGCAAGCCAGTATGGCGTAGACTTCTGCTTGGAAGACCGTAGCATATTTCCCCAAGTTGAGGCTTATGTTTGCTTTTGGTCTCTCACCGTAGATTCCCGCCCCGGTCCCTTCTTCAGTTTTGGATCCGTCTGTATACCAGACGATTCCTTTCCTGAGGTAGGATGGTACTCCTTCCGACCACATGGCCCTATCACATAATACAGTGAAAGGTTTTGAGAAGGAGTATGCCTTGGGAAGTATATCTGTGCCCATTTCAAAGACGGGGTCTGAGATAATTGATGTTCCCACGATACTTGCATGTCCAACCTGATTTTTATTAATCCAGTTGTTATTGCAAGACAATCTATAGGCGCTGGATCTCGCTTTAGCTGTTACTACAATGCTTAGCGGAGGCAGCCCCAGTATGACTTCCATGGCAGCTGTAGGTGTACTGCTCATGGATCCAGTGATGCACAAGCAGGCCAGTCTCTGGATCCTGGACAACTTTATGCACGCAGTAATCTGCTTAACTTTTGGCCACCACACTAAAGCAGCATAGGTTATAATGGGCCTGACTACTGTTGTGTAGAGCCAGTGGATCATTTTGGGTTTTAGACCCCAGACTTTTCCACATGCTCTCTTGCAAAGCATGAGAGAAGATTTGCTCTTATTTGTTATATATTCCAGATGAGGGTTCCATGTTAGTTTGGAGTCCAGCATTACTCCCAAGAACTTGGCTTCCCTTGTGATCTGTAATCTTTCACCGAAGAGGATTGGTGGTTTTATGTTATCCACCTTTCTTTTACGTGTGAATAGAATTAGTGCTGTCTTACCAGGGTTAATTTTCAATCCCTGATTGATACACCATTCCTGTGCGATTCTAAGAGCGTTTTGCATAAGCTCCGAGATTGTGCCTTCACAGGGTCCCTGGATTGCAATTACAATGCCGTCCGCGTAACCCTGTGTGTAGTATCCATTTTGGTTGAGGTTTGTCAGTAAGCTGTTCACTGTCAGGCTCCACAGGAGTGGGGATAAGACACCACCCTGTGGACATCCCTTTGTGGCTCTCACAGTGACAGACTCTCCAAAAAGAGAAGTTTTTATTCTTCTTCCTATCAGCATAGATTTTATCCACCTGCAAAAGGTGTCTTCAACTCCGTGCCGACCTGCAGAATCAACCATGGAATTGTGAGAAGCATTGTCAAATGCCCCCTCTATGTCAAGAAAAACGCACAAGGTGGTTTGTTTCCTTGCGAATCCCTCCTCAATCCTGTATATTAGGTTGTGGAGGGCTGATTCACAGGATTTCCCCACCTGATAAGCGTGTTGGTTGGCATGAAGCGGATTTCTTGACAATGCCCCCTCAGTCAAATGAAATCCTATTAGTCGTTCCATTGTTTTCAGTAGAAACGATGACAGACTAATTGGTCTAAAGTCCTTTCCCGTGGAGTGATTAAGCCTCCCCGGTTTTGGCAAAAAGGTCACTCTTACTGGCTTCCATACGATTGGGATATAACCCGTAGCCAGGCTTGCCCTGAATATATGACCAAGCAGAGTTAAAAGATGCTCTGCTCCTTTTTGTAAAAGAACTGGGTATATCCCATCTGGTCCCGGTGCTTTGTAGGGGTCGAATGAGTTTATTGCCCATTCGATTTTTGAGCGGTTAATGGCAATCGCCGCTCTTCTCCAGTCCTCGTCAGTCGGCGGGAGACACTGGTTAAACTGCTCTTGAGAAGTGTTTTCATCGTCCACTGTCACCGAATCCGGGAAATGAATCCGGAGCAGTGTCTCGAGTGTATCCTTCGCGGAGCTAGTATACTCACCATTGGGTTTACGAAGTGAGCCGATGGTGTCAGCGGGTTTCTTCGCCAGGACACGATGGAGCCTTGCTCCCTCAGATGTGTTTTCAACATCATGACAGAGCTTCCTCCATGAGTCCACTTTGGCTTTCTTCAGAGACCTTTTGTATTCGGTAAGGGCTTCATGGTAATTATCCCAGTTCCCCAACCTCCTTGCTCTGTTAAATAGCTGGCGAACCCTTCGCCTCTGACTCCTTAGGCCCTCATTCCACCAACAAGTTGACCTGCTGATGTCTTTTGAGACCTCCGGGCAGTTTTCTTGGAAAGAGTTAATTATTGCATGCTGAAGCTCAGTTGCAGTAAGCTCAATGTCCAATACTGTTTTAACTTTCTTTGGAATTGTGGCGAGTTTGAACTTTAGTGTCGAATTATATTCGTCCCAATTGGTTCTCCTCGGATCCCGATATTGTATATTACATTGGTCCGTTCTTACCTCCACATTGTAATAGATTTGTCTGTGATCCGATGCAGATGGTTCATCAGACACTAGCCATTTCTTGATTTTACCACTGATTTCATAAGTGCTCAGTGTTACATCAATGACTTCCTTCCGCACTTTGTTAATAAAAGTCGGCTTGTTGCCTTGGTTAACTATATCTAAGTTGTTAGCTATGATATAATCAAAGAGGTACTCACCTCTTGTGTTTGTGTTTGTGCTACCCCACGCAGTGTGATGCGCGTTTGCATCGCATCCCATGATCAGTTGGTGGTTTTTTGCCTCACAATACTGGATCAGGTCTTCCATCTCTGTTGATGGTGGTGGAGTAGATGCATCATAGGGTAGGTAAACCGAAGCGATGATTACCACTCCAGTTCCGTTCTCCATGTTGTATTTTACTTTTACTGCTGTTAGATCTCTCTGACAAAACTCTAACAGCGGCAAGACATTGATGCCCTTTCTTGCATAAATGCAAGTTCTGGGTCTCTCCGAGGTTTTATCGTAGATAATTTGTCCTCTAGTATCTCCTAGTCCAAGAATCTTATGGTTAACTGCCCAAGGTTCTTGGATCAGAGCTATGGAGATTCCCCTTTTCAGCACATTTTGACAGAAGACAGCGGAGGCCGCCTTACTGTGCTGGAGGTTTATCTGAAGCAACCGAAGATCAGACATTCTTTTTCCTCTTTGAAGTATTGAGTGGTCTAAGGTTGACTTGACCAAACCCGAGGTATAATTTAAACCCTCGGTCCTGAATCACCCGCAGATCCGCTGCATCCACTTCCAGTACGATGGTGTGTCCTGCATTGGTCATCGTGCTGTTGATACTTCACCATTCCTGAGTGTGCAGGTTTGTATTCTGCACTCCAAGAGCTTTGATCACTTTGCCCGTTTCAACGGTGTTATAGATCTGGGGAGTATACAGCAGAACCTTTGATGTGTTCATCATGGCTCTTGCATCCCCGACCACAAGTTCCGCTCCGTCCCATGGTCTGATATTCGGGACGTTCTCCATGAGCCAGTTTATAGCTGTTGATCCTATGCACCGCACAACAAGGGCCCCCCTGTCCAGGTGGCAACCCCGATATTGTGGGCCCTCAACGAGCTCTTGGCTAATAAGGGTTTGTAGCATCGAGAGTTGAACCTCTTCGGATTGTTCCTGAGTCATTTTGACCTCAGGATACCCCCGCAATGCAATGCATATCTTTGTTGTTGCGGCGGTTTCAGCAAAGGTATTAATAGCACTTGCCTGTTCCCCCTTTCTTCGTTTTTTCGAGATCTGTTTCGGGCTTGGAGTCCCATCTTCAGATCTCAGTCTCTTTTCCTGTGGGTTTTTCGAGGGTTGATTCCCTGAGTCAGATCCTACAGGTATCACTGTTTCTGACAAAACCAGAGCTGTAGGTTTTTTTGTCCGAATTTTCCTCTTTATCGGAGGAATCGGTTTCTCCTCAGCTCTTGCTTTCTTTTCAAATGCTTTTCTCTGGGCTGCACCCGAGAGATTTTTTATTTCCATCTTCAGGAAAGGATTCTGGACTTTATCGTCCATATTTTCCTCTTGGCTGGATGCACCTGCAGTTTTTTGTGTCTCGGCGAGGTTTGCTTGTACAGCCTCGGTTGATTCACTTTTTGAGGGGATTTGAGCCCCAGGCTTATTATTTTCTTTATTGTGTTTATCCATTTTGTTCCCACGATAAAAATCGGGCCATGTACTACCCCATAGGCCACTTGGTGGGGAGGGCATTGATACAGTGGAGTTCGCCAGTTGCTCCAAGGGGATTGTTTATGACAGCATTTAACCCTGCTGCCCTAGCCTTCGGCTAGATCTCTTGGCACAATGCCTCGCACCGTAGCTTGGGTGTCCCGACACTACGCAAATATAACAATAAGCAAGGCGTAACTTTTCGGTACAAAAATGCAAATATAACTATTTGCAACAAAAGTGAGTCTTCGCGTTACGGAAATGTAAATATTTGCAGTGGAAATGTTTGCAACACGTAACGCTTCACTTTGTGCTACGTAACTTCGCGTTACGTATCGCTACGCGTTAAGTATCACTTCGCGTTAAGTAACGCTTTGCGTTTAGAAACACTTCACGTTGAATAATGCATCGCGTTCAGTATCGCTTTTCGTTGAGAATCGCATCGAATATTATTCGGCGAATATTAGCGTTTGTACGTAGTCAGTCAGTTGCGATATTACAGATATTTGGTATTAGAATTTGAAAATAGTACCCCATCCATGGAATTTCGAAAAACCAATTATACCATCTAATTGGT
The DNA here is from genome assembly GCA_963920215.1 of Nineta flava. NCBI lineage: Eukaryota > Metazoa > Arthropoda > Insecta > Neuroptera > Chrysopidae > Nineta > Nineta flava. The sequence continues at coordinate 23,104,583 of OY986044.1, forward strand.
CACTAATTAATGGTGAGGTAGTCCCATTAATTGGTCAGCGATAGAAAAATTTTTATCGATGTTTTAAATTTTTTTCAAGTTCATCCCAGGAAATAGATTTTTCCCAGGAATAGATCTGACCAATTATTTATTTTAACTGACCAATTATCAGTCGATAATTCTCAATCGATTAGTTCCTTTATTTTTTCTCTGTATGGAATATGGGGTGCTAAAATTTTTTTTGACCTTGAAAAAAATGTAAAACATTGATAAAAAGTTTTCTATCGCTGACCAAATAATGGGACTACCTGACCAATTAGTGACCAATTAGATGGTATAATTGGTTTTTCGAAATTCCATGGATGGGGTGCTAAAAGTTTTCTATGGCCTTGAAAAAATTTACAGATCAAGAAAAAGTTTTCTATCTCTGACCAAATAATGGGACTACCTGACCATTTATGACCAATTAGTGACCAATTAGATGGTATAATTTTTTTTTCGAAATTCCATGGATGGGGTGCTAGCCTCTCGGAGCCGTGCCAGGCTCCCTAAATCTGTTCTTTATATACGTTCGTAACGAAATAGTTTAGCTCAATAAGTGGCTAAGTCAATTTATTTAAGTTAAAAACCAGCATCAGCAAAAACAGTATTTAAAGAAGTTCATAGTTTAAAAAAAGTTTTAAAACATTCTAGTGCATATTATTAAGTAAATTTTTAAATTTGTTATCAATGGATAACAAATAACATGCCATTTTTTTCGTTTATTAGCCATATTTTTTTTTTATACAGATTGCAAATAGTAGACAAAAAAAAGTGGCCTGAAGGTTGAAGGTTACATAGTAGTTAAAATAAGTTTATTTTTATCTCATAAAAAAATATCCCAATTTTATTTCAAATGAATCAATTCATGTATTTTCCTATAATTATCTGATTCATCATTTAAATGAGTCCAGTTATATTAAGTTTCGACGCACATTTCTAGAAATAAAACTACAAATTTATTATGTATTATTAAGACAATCTTTTAACGTTAAACGTTATTAACTTTTTTATATAAAAAGGATAAAACATTATCATAAATATAAATTTGTTGATGTTGAATGTCCAATTTGCAAGGTGCAATATTTTTCAAAGTTCAAAAATATGCATAATTTTGCATAATTTTTTAATATGTTTATAATTACTTGAAATCACTAAAAAGAAAATCATTTTCAACGTAAAAAAATTCATAACTTCCGATCGATCGATGGACGATCGCAAAAAGATAATGACATTAATTCTCATTTACAAAATGTTATGTTAAATACCTGAAAATGTTTACTTTGTTGCTACAGCATGTAAAAATTGTTCATTTCATTTTTATTTCTGATGATTTTACAAAAATTTTAAATATTTTTTTATTTAATAATGTTAAAATGAGATCTGACTGCAACGTGGTAACTTGATTTCCCATGGTAACTTGGACTATTGTAATTAGAACTAATATATCAAACATGTCATTAATAAGTTAGTTTTTTAAGTCTGAGATATTAAGTCTGAGTGTTAAGTCTGAAAAATCGTATTAATTGTTCGATTTTTTAATGTTATGTGAATAAATTGATATAAAAAAATTCATTACGCAGGAACTGCGTCAACTTAGCGAATTTCCTTAGAATACATAAATCACTCTCTAGCGGTCATAATTTTAGTGTGATCAAAATGAAATATAATATCTGATATGACTTTAGTATTTGCAAAAATTAAATTTATTAATAGCCAAAATAGAACGATATATAACGATTATAGTTACTATGGAAACGACAATCAAAATTGACATTTCAAAATTAAAACAAAATTTTAATAAAATAATTTTATAGTGATCTTATAGAAGTAGAATTTCTGTGGAGATGACAAAATCAAAAAAAATTTTAACCAACTCCAAAAAACAAGGAGGAGATTCTATGTTCGACTGTTAGGTAATGTTACAACTAACTGACTTAAATGTTTGAATACCCAGTATATACTGAATTGTATATCAATGATTAACTTGTATTAACAATCCTACGCAGGATTAACAATCCTGCATATTCGAAATGTTAACAATTCCTTCCGAGGAACATAGAATCACAAATTATGAGAAAACAATTGAGTTTATAAAAATCTTTTTCAAACAAAACTTGTTTATTTTAAAAATAAGATTTTTTGTTAACAAAATTTTTTTTCTATCTCGTACGGTTTCAAAGATCTACATACCCCACCCCCAAGCGAAAAAAAACATGTTCCAATGGTTTCAAAGATAAGCAGTTTTGCCCAAATATAGTTCGATTTTGCCCATTAACGAACTTGATTTTACTTTTTTGTTCTAGAACACATTTCAGCTCGTTATCTCTTTTCGTCCTTGGGTTATCGTGTCCACAGACAGACACACGTAGATGCGGAAATGGCCAAATTTTATGAACACATATATCAAACATTCATCAATATTTTTAAGCTTTACAGTCGTGATCAAACTTAATATACCTTGTATATTTACATATACTAAATTAAACGTAATAGGTTTAGGCAAGAATTGTCTTTTGGATTAAATCTGTAAATTGTTATTTTTAGCTTTTTAATATAGTGACTTTTTGTGTTTTTTGAAGTCAGTTGAATTTAAAAATAAAAGTTTTTTACAATAAAATATATTTCGTGTATTCGTGTCAAACAAACACAAAATATAAAATATCTCTCTTAATATTAGAAAAATCGAAAAATGTATACGGAGTAAAGTTTTAGAAAATCAAGTTTGCTACAATTCATTACCTGATCATTTTTATCAAACTCTAATGTGAACAGAGATATTTAGAATTTTAACTTTCAGTCTTTAATTGTAAATATTTCTGTAAATATTAGTGTAACAGAATAATGATAAGAAACAAAATTACAGTAAACTTTAGTACCTACAACTTAACTCCTGATAAATTTTTCAATTTTCAAATATTAAGGGAGATATGGCAAATTGTGTGTTTCCTCCTCCCTCTAAACGCCCTTTCCATTCGCCCGATTTACCCATTATCGAACATGATCTTTAGAATACCAAAAGCGCCTCAAATACCAAATTTCATTCCAATCGGAATAAAACTGTGACCGCTAGAGAGTCCACAGACATTTTAAAAAGTACATATATATTTATTTGAACAGTATACATCCTTGATGAGACACGTAATATATTCATAGCATACTTTTTAGCGAATTTCCTTCAAAGGAAATGCAGCTATTGTTTTTTACCAATGTTGGAATTTCGTAAAAATTTCTTCAAATGACCATCAATCCTACCTACTAGATGTTAAAAATCACTGGGTTACCGGACCCTCTGCAGTTGAATCTTGTTCAGCTTCAGTGCATCGAGAGATAGCCTCTTGGTTGCACTCTGAAGCAGTACCTTCCCAAGCTCCTGCCGCGGTACTTTTTCCCAGTGCTCACGGTGTTTAGCATTTGACCACTCGTTGATCACCTGTTTACATGCAGTCCTTGGAATTCCTAAAAAAGGCTCTGGGTCTATGAAGGGTATTCCGACTCCCTTCTTTGTTTGCTAAGGTATTTGCTTTTTCGTTGCCTTCGAAACCACTGTGACTCGGTACTCAGATCAATTTAACATTGTTCCGTTTTGCCAGCTCCAGCAGTTCCTCCAGACAATCCTTGACTACCCCTTAGGTGACCTCATTCCAGGCAAGGCTTTTAGAGCAACTTGACTGTCCGATAGAATACATACGTTCTGATTTATGTGGCGTCGACTTCTGCTTGAAAGACCGTGGAATATTTCCCCAAGTTGAGGCTTATGTTTGCTTTAGGTCTCTCACCGTAGATTCCCGCCTCGGTCCCTTCTTCAGTTTTGGATCTGTATACCAGACGATTTGTTTCTTGAGATAGGGTGGTTCTCTTTCCGTCCACATGTCCTTATCACAGACTATAGTGAAAGGTTTTGAGAAGGAGTATATTTTGGGAAGCACATCTGTACCCATTTCAAAAACGGGGTGTGAGATAATTGATGTTCCCACGATCCTTGCATGTCCAACCTGATTTTTTTAAATCCAGTTATTATTGCAAGACAGTCTATAGGTGCTGGATCTCGCTTTAGCTATTATTACAATGCTTAGCGGAATCAGCCGTAGTATGACTTCCATGGCAGCTGTGGCTGTACTGCTCATGGATCCAGTAATGCACAGGCCAGTCTTTGGTTCCTGGATAGCTTTTTGCATGCTTTTGCATATCTGGTTAAACTTTGGCCACCATACTTGAGCACCATAGGTTATAATGGGCCTAACTACTGTTGTGTAAAGCCAGTGGATAATTTTAGGTTTTAGACCCCAGACTTTCCACATGCTCTCTTGCAAAGCATGAGAGAGGATTTGCTCTTATTTATTATATATTCCAGATGTGGGTTCCATGTTAGTTTAGAGTCCAACATTACTCCTAAGAACTTGGATTTCGTTGTGATCTGTAGTTTTTCACCGAAGAGGATGGGTGGTTTAAGTTACCCACCTTCCTTTTCCGTTTGAATGAAATTAGTGCGGTCTTACCAGGGTTTATTTTGGTATCAATTCCTGTAGTCTTTCACCGAAGAGGATGGGTGGTTTAAATTACCCACCTTCCTTTTCCGTGTGAATGGAATTAGTGCGGTCTTACCAGGGTTTATTTTGGTATCAATTCCTGGTTGATACGCCATTCTTGTGCGAATCTTATGCATAAGCTCCGAGAATGTGCCTTCACACGGTCCCTGGATTGCAATTACAATGTCGTCCGCGTATCCCTGTGTGAAGTATCTTTTTAGGTTGAAGTTCGTCAGTAAGCTGTTCACTGTCACGCTCCACAGGAGTGAGGATAAGGCACCACCCTGCGGGCATCCCTTTGTGGCTCTCGCAGTGACAGACTCTCCAAGAAGGGAAGTTTGTATTCTTCTTCCTATCAGCATAGAGTTTATCCACCGGCAAATGTGTCTTCTACTCCGTGCCGACTTGCAGAATCAACCATGGAATTGTAAGAGGCAATCTCAAACGCCCCCTCTATGTCAAGAAAAACGCACAATGTGGTTTGTTTCCTTGTGAATCCCTGTTCAATCCTGTATATTACGTTGTAGAGGGCTAATTCACAGGATTTTCCCACATGAAGCGGATTTCTCGACAATGCCCTCAGAGCTAAATGAAATACTATTAGTCTTTCTATTGTTTTCAGTTGAAACGATGACAGACTAATTGGTCTAAACTTCTTTCCCATGGAGTGATTGAGCCTCCCCGGTTTTGGCAAGAAGGTCACTCTTACTGGCTTCCATACTGTTGGGATATAATCCGTAGCTAGACTTGTCATGAATATATGACCAAGCAGAGTTAAAAGATGCCCTGCTCTGTTTTGTAAAAGCACTGGGTATATCCCATCTGGTTCCTGTGCTTTATAGGGATCGAATGAGTTTATTGCCCATTCGATCTTTGACCGGTTAATTGCAATCGCCACTCTTCTCCATTCCTCGCTTGTCGGTAGAAGGCCTTGATTAAACTGCTCTTGAGAAGTATTCTCACTGTCCATTGTCACCGAATCCGGAAAATGAATCCGGATCAGTGTCTCGAGTGAGTCCTTCGCGGAGCTAGTGTACTGACCATCGAGTTTACGTAGTGACCCGATGGTGTCACTGGGTTTCTTCGCTAGGATACGATGGAGTCTTGCTCCCTCAGATGTGTTTTCAACATCTTGACAGAGCCTCTTCCATGAGTTTATTTTGGCTTTCTTCAGAGACCTTTTGTATTCAGTAAGAGCTTCATGGTACTTGTCCCAGTTCTCTATCATTTTTGCTCTGTTAATATAGTAGGCGAACCTTTTGCCTTTGATTCCTTAGGCCTTAAGCATAGATACACCTAAAAATAAATCTTACATCAATTTGAAAAAAATAATCCAAATGGAAATATCCAATTCACTTTTATTGGTAATTTATTTTATTCGAAAATACTTTTGGTCGAACATGATAACAATGTAATAATGATACGTGAGTACTGTCAACAGCTAAAATCGGTTTCTATTTAAAATTTTTGCAGTTGATTTGGGCCTACTATGTACGTTTGGTTTTCGGAATATATCACGAGTATTAGTTATTCGTCATAAAAATACTTTTGTTCTACATTTTTTCGGAAATCAAACGGATTCGGCATAAATCAATCAAATTTTAAAAAAAGAACGTCAGTTTTGCAGTCGTCTGTAGGTAGGTAGGGAGACTGGGGTCGGTTGAACCATTTTCGGAAAAATCCCTGTCTTTATGAACAATTTAAACTGAGCGTATTTGACAGTATGCCTTAATTAAACCTTAGTTATTCGACTACTAATAGATAAAAATATAATGGCATTATCTGCATTGCAAAAACATCTGGGACCAACGTAAGAATAACAGGGAAAAAGTTAAACCGGTACTATATCCGGGGTGGTTGTAACATTGATTGGGGTCAGTTGTAACACTAGCAAAATAGAGCAAATAATGTTGTTATATACTTTTTTATGAAGACAAAATTACAGATAGTAACAAAAATAGCTTTTCTATATATAACGTATCTGTATATGTAGTCGATTTTCTCTTTTTGCACCCCTTGTTTGCCGTCAGCTTAAGTGGAGCTCGTAGGTGGTTTTGGTGAACCTGTTCGACTTGTATATGTTCTGGTATGATCTGCTGGAGAAGTTACATTTGCACGTATTAGAGGAATTATTGCAGTTATTAGAGAAGACTGAACAGACTCTAGAGTTGGACTAGAACATGCTTCATTTCTTTCGCAACTTGCATCATTCAGATTTGGCGTGTGTTCATCAGTTCCTACATGGAAGTTTGACTGTTCATTTACATTGAAGGACTTATACCCTGAAAATAATCGTCATCTTCTGGATTCTCTTTATTTGGATTTGGCCGGTCATAACCGGTCGGTAACATAATGATGGCGCAAAATCAAGTTCCGAAAATATGTTGTGGTAAAACGGTTAAATGCCTGCGATTAAACGGGTACATGGGGTCGGTTTAAACGTTTCATCCGACCACGAAAAAATTGTTACAACCGTCCTCGACACATGTTTTAGAAAATTTGTTGTCATAATCCAAAAAAGTCAATTTAAATAAAAAAGAATTACCCCCACCTGTACTTCGATAACCGAAGTTCTTACATAAAAAACTATAACAATCGTATAAAGATTATTAAGATAATCAAAAAGAACTCTCCAGAACTCTACAGAGATATCTACAGAAAACCTATACACACTGAACGATACATTACAGCCGATTCAAACAGCCCACCTCAACACAAAATGGCTGTTTTCAATTTTTTGGTAAACAGGCTATTTAAAGTCCCACTGTTAAAAAAATTTATTTGAAAGAAATAAACCACATTAAACAAATTGCAATCTTTAAAGGCTTCGATTCTAACATAATAAATAATTTGGTCCGCAGAACTAAATTTAAAATTTTACGAAACAATTCCACCGTACTAACACAAGCGACTGGCACCGTTAACAAAATAAATGGTGCAAACTAGCATACTTCCGACCATGCACAAATAAAATCACTAGAGAATTAAGGGATCATAAATTAAAAACAGCACTGTTTAGTAAAAATAAAATTAAACAGTTACTGGGCAACCCTAAGGATAAAATTATCAATGAAAAACAATCGGGTATATATAGTGTCAGTTGTCAAAACTGTTCAAAAATTTATGTTAGTCAAAGTCGTCGCCAAATCGGAACTCGAATCAAAGAACGTCTGGCTCACGTGAAATTTGGAGGACCGAAAAATCGTGTATGGCTGCGCACGTTATTGAGAAGAACCACAAAATTGACAAATCGAATTTAAAAAAACTGAAATCGGTACAAAACACCACATAATTAGATGCATACGAAAGTGTCTACATACACAAATTAAGAAAACAGATAACGAATTTAGACAATGGCCCATTTTTAATACCTGAATAGCAAGGTTAGCTTCGATCAACACCCTCACCTTATTGAAAATAACAACGCCGCGTGGTTAGAAAAGGATACCGCCAATAAATGGGTTGGGTTTATCACACACTTAATTCCTTAGTTGGCCAGTCAACTCAAATAATCCTTCAGGTAGGTACTACCTCAGTCAGATCATAGAAAAGACAAAACTTTTTTAATATTATTGTGAGACACGCACCAAATTAGTAACGAGCAACATATCTCTGACTCCATATCCCAGAGATAGTTACGATTAGCTAATTCATATTGATGATGACTACCTTGTAGTCGAAATACGTATTTATAAAATACAAATAATTGTTCGAGGAATTAGGGCAAAATATAAAATTTAATTTTAACAACCATAACTAGTATAGTTTTGTATTAAAAAACAAAAAATCGCACAAAAAAAATTAACTTTTGCACTCAAAAACACAATGACCTTTCTGGCACACGTATAATGATCTCGAAGCGACACTGAACTTTGACAAGCATTTATTTTCTCCTTGTACGGTCCCGCTATCACCATTATTTTTTGAATTATTAGCCTTGTTTCAAAAGAACGCTGTTTCAACTGACTCTGGTCTACCTACATATAATTATTACATGTACACCTATATTATTATTCTAATTTTGATTTATAGCCCTGATGGGAACTCTAGTACTTGGATATGCTCTCTGGTGCGTAAATTTTAAACTAGAGCATAGCTGGGCTCAGGTTGACTTCATTCGACTCTGATTGAGAGGTAGGAAGGTGGATAGAGTAAATACAAGGTATCTTACCAATTGTTATTATTCTCTTTTTTTAATTAAAACATTTTCTGAAAAAAATATAATAACACCAACTCTTTTTTATGGTCACTATTATACAAAGTATACAATACATACAATAATACATACCCTGGAATTCTGAGCTGGTAATTTGGGGCATAAAATGTACTTTTTTAATATATTTGTGTATGAATAACATATAAATGTTATATAAAATATAAAATATAAATCTTTTGATCCTTTACGTTTACCGCTTGACCGTTATAATAAAAGAGGTAAATTTTTGCTGAGAATTTAAATAGAATTGAAAAATAGTTTAGACTTTTAGACGAGAAAGCTGTAAATTTTTTTGATTTTCCGAATAATTTTCCTAAACTATTACATATCGGAGAACTAATAAACAATTATTTACCTGATTTAATTATTTTTTCTTCGTAGGGGGTAGAGTGTCATTGGAATTTGATGACACTGGATACAATAAACATGCCAATGATAAGGCTGGGGGGGGGGGGTAATTTGTTACTGATTTCTCAATGGTTAAATTTTACATAAATTGGGAATTTTATGTTAGCTTACTCAACCTGACAGAGTTTCTTCTACGTTGAATTAAAGTTATTCTAGTTTGAATTAAAAAAGTGAAAAGTACTATTCGTGATAGTGAAAATTATTTTTCGCATAATAACTTTTTTTTAAAAAAAAAGTAGTGATTTTAATGAAACGGTAATTTTACAAATTAATAATTGATTTAAAGATTTCGAAAATATAAATGTAATGAGTGATTTTTTAGTGGCCCCTTTTAATAGAAAATTTAAAATTCCCGCTTTAATAGAAATTTTTCTCAAAATTTTTCCGGATTCCAATGATTGCGTGTTATTACACGAAATGATTACCCTTCCAACAAATTATAATTTATTAGGAGATTAAACTTAGTAGTTGTTTCGCATCTTCTTATCTATGTGAATCGGGATTTTCACATATGAAACATATAAAATCAAAAAACTTATTGAGCAATAATTGGTGAGCTAGCCTGTATTGAAACATCGTCCTGTCTTACTTCAAAACATATCTCTCTTGCTTATTCTCACTCAGCTTATGGAGTGCACAGTTGCTCTGATGAGCAAACCATGCCCACCTCTGATCTAGAGCTAGTAGGTAGATGTTTCCTGTCATAACCTTCGTGTCATACCTTCCTAGGGCAGTTATTTTATCGTAATTGTACCGTTGATTTATCAATGGGATTCATCTAATCTGTAGATATATTTACAAATACATTCATACGATAAAGCTATTTGTATGTGTATCGATTAACAACACTATATGAAACGATGATAGCCACAGCACTCCACAGAACTCTATACACAAAGTAATTCGAACGTCGCGACGCTAGTACCTAGTGTCTCACGATCAAAGCGTTGCCGACCATTGAACGTTCAACATCATAAGTATATTTTTATATACCTTCTAGATAAAGATAGTTTATATATAAGACTTGCATTTAAAAAAAAAGACGTATCATTTATAATCTAAAAAAATTATTAGAAAAGTGTTAAAAATATAAAATTAATTTAATTTCAACAATTAATAAGATTATGTGTTTTTTTAAATTTAAAAAGTTTTTTTAATTTTTGTGAATTAAATTTTTCAAACTTAATTAAAATTATATTTCAAAAAAAATGAGTCATCCATCGATACAATCAATGAAAGATTCAAATTCATCTTCGCCGGGTCCTCCCAAATTACCTCCTCCTGTTCGACCTCGCATTATAATACCGGGTAATCAGAGCCCGTTACATTATAACAATAATCCATTGTATGTAACGCCCGGTATAAATATGCAACCAATGACCCCAGTAAACCCGATCATTGCAAATGATCCATTTGCCTATATGTATCCAACAAAAGCATCCGAATTTATGTTTAAACAGTTTTCTGGTTTTAAAGATTTTACAATGAATACGGCAAAATCTGGACTAAGTGTTGGTGAAAAAAGTGCCTTTTGGATGTACAATAAAATTAGTGCATGGAGTAAACGATGGTTTACACACTTTTTTTTATTCGCATGCATTGCAGCGTATAGTGCAGCTGGAGCAGCGATATTTGTGGCTGTAGAGGGTAAGTCTAATTATATTGGTACCTACGATATTTATTTTTTTGTTTACATATTGTTTACAGAAAAATGCATTGCATTTAAATATTGAAGTTTGATGTCAACTTAACACCCAAATTATTTTTGTCTTTAAATTGCGCAAAGTCAGCGCAACAGTTCGAATTTACATTTGTGTTTCCACTACACGTGGAAAATGTAAAGAAAGTTTTGAATCGTTGATAGGTGACATTTATTATTCTTCTCTAAAGAAGTAAAATGATTCTTTTTGACAATAATAGGTATTATATATTGAATGGGTCGTTAATTGACGAAAATACATTAAAATTATTAAATTAAAAAATTATTCTTCAGAAAATATTTACTTCTTCAGAAATAAAAATGAAATGAACAATTTTTATATATTGTAGCAACAAGGTAAACATTTTCAGGTTCTTAACTTAACATTTAAGAATGAGATCTAATAATATTGGAAAAACCTAAAACTTTATATAGTTTTATATTTTAGAATTGACAAATTATTGAAATTATTGAACACAAAATTTAACATTTTATGCTATATTTTGAATGAATGAAAGGCAATAAAAATAAATGAAAGGAACAAACCTTAAAACTATAAAACAATTATTAATTGTGTTTGTATAATGTATATTGTATAAGTGTATAAGTGCATACAACCTAAGTCCTAAACTCTAAAGTACAACCTAAAATCAATTTAACTTAACTACCATTTCACAATATAATTCAGACGATGTTATTCATTACCTAAAAATGTATATCAAAACCCGTATGTCAAAACAATTTGTATAATTTTTCAATTCAAAAATATTTTTATAGTTTTTTTTCAGGTTTTTCCAATATTCTTAGATCTCATTCACAAAATGTTATGTTAAGAACCTGAAAATGTTTACTTTGTTGCTACAGTATGTAAAAATTATCCATTTCATTTTTATTTCTGAAGAAAGAACTGTGTTCCGAACCTAGTCAAAATAAAGTGATTTTACGAAAATTTCAAATATTTGTTTTATTTAATAATAATAGGTATATTGTTAACTACGTTTATTTTTGCACTCTGTTTCGACCTTTTGTAACTTAAAAAAAATGCATTACGCAGGAGCTGCTTCAACTTAGCGAATATATAAATCACTCTCTAGCGGTTACAATTTTAGTCTGATCAAAATGAAATATCGAAACTGATATGATTTTAGTATTTGCAAGGCTAATTTTATATGGTATAGGTCAATGGGAAAAGAGGGCATAGAGAAAGAAGTAAACACAAAATAAAAATATCTCTCTTAATATTAGAATAATCGAAAAATGTATAAGGAGTAAAGTTGTAGAAAATCAAGTTTGCTACAATTCATCGCCTTATCATTTTTCTCAAACTCTAATGTGAACAGAGATGTTTATAATTATTACTTTCAATCTTAAATTGTAAATATTTCTATAAACATTAGTGTAACAGAAAAATAATAAGAAACAAAATTACAGTAAAACTTAGTACCTACAACTTGACTCCTTTTAAATTTTTCGATTTGTCAAATATTAAGGGAGATATGATAAAAATTTGAGGTTCCCCCTTGCTCTAAACCCCCTCCTTTCCCCTCGTTCGATTTTACCCATCAACGAACTTGACCGTTTGAATACCAAAAGCGGAATAAAACTGTGACCACTAGAACGTCCACAGACATATAAACTTATATGTACATATGTATGTTGATATATATATACATATATAAAAATTTTAACGATACTGATTGTTGATATCTAGTAGGTAGGATCGATGGACAGTTGAAGAAATTCCAACATTGGTACAAAAACAATAGCTGATTTTCTTTGGAGGAAATTCGCTAAAAACGATAAAGATTTTAAAAGATAAAGATTTTAAACGATTATGATTTTAAAGATTTTAAAATCATATATTTTTTCTGATGAAGAAACTGTGTTTCGAAACAAATCAGTTAAATTTTAAAATAAGATTTGATGTACGGTGTTAAGTAATAAAACGAATAAGTATTATCACAGAAGGATGTTAATAATGTTTTTATTAAATATTTACTCCAAATTTTTGTGGACATTAAAAAATATATTTATTTTATTGAGAATAACAACGGGATAATATAGGGTTTAGAATCCTTTGCGAAGTAGATAAAGCTCTTCTTTAGTATTCATGGATATTAGAAATTATATTTATTTTATTAAGAAATCAAAATGGCAAGTCACTGGCGAAGTGAATAAAGCCTATCACGTGAGCAAGTCTAGTTACTAATACCTTTGGTACCTATATCTAACTAAGTACTTTTAGTATCCAGTGAAGATGTGGTTTCACAATAATTCAAACAGGTCATACATTTTATCACCTTAAAGTATTTAAACTATATGAGCTTTTCTTACACAAATCAGTTTAAATCCAAACTGATACTAAAAAAATAGGATGCAAATGAATATAACATTAAAAAAATTTTGACAAATATTCTTTTTTTTTTTTTTAGCATCCTAATTTTAACTATTATCAGTTCTAATAAGAACTATGAATAGAGTGATCACAAGATAAAAATCGTGAATTGTGTCTACCCAATGGAAGACACAAGAATGAAGAATTATATACTAAAATTATTTAAGTACATTTATCACTAAAATGTCAAATAAATCTATATTTTAATTCTAAGATATTAAGTTTATTTAGTCTGTTTAAGGTCTTACTATTGTCAAGAAGATTAAGCACATACACATTTGGATGCGTTTCTAAACGATACATATAGTTTTCACTAAATCGCACTATTTCTTCACGCACTGTAGACACATTTAAACTACGATGTAGGTCATCGTTTCGAACGTACCATGGTGAATCACTTATCGCACGCAGCACTTTAGACTGAAAACGCTGTAAAATCTCAATGTTACTCACACTTGCAGTACCCCACAATTGAATACCGTATGTCCATATAGGTTTCAAAATGCTTTTATACACTAATAACTTATTTTCGAGGGATAATTTAGAGTTACGATTAAGCAACCAGAAATATTTATTGAATTGAATATTTAATTGTTTTCTTTTGGCCCATATATGCTTTCGCCAAGTTAAACGTTTATCCAGATGCATACCCAGATATTTGACATCTTCGTTTTGTGGAAGTATCGCGTTATTTAAGGTTACTGGTGGACAGATTCCCCTACGTAATGTGAAGGTAACTTGGACCGATTTATTTGTATTAGCACGAATCCGCCACTTATGCAGCCATTGCTGAATTTGGTTTAAACTTAATTGAAGTTTTTCCGATGCTACATTTGGATCCGAATCTGATACTAGGATTGCAGTATCATCTGCAAAAGTAGCAGTAATGTTTTCATCGTTCACTGGCAGATCTAGTGTATAAATAAGATACAAAATTGGAGCTAAAACGCTTCCCTGGGGAACTCCGGCAAAAATAGGATGTATATCAGACAGTTCATTTTGAAATCTTACTTGATAATATCTGTCAGTTAAATATGATTTTAAAATGAGATAATACGAATCTGGAATGTTCTTTTTCAATTTATATAATAATCCAGGATACAAATATTCTAAAACAAAAAATGCACTAAAAGGTAAAAAAATAATTGCATATTCTTGGGTCTATTTTAGTTCACCTAAGCAAAAATTTTTAAATATATATGTACAATTATTGTTATTTTTGGAGTCGGTGTCAGCATAGAGAAATTCACATAAAATCTGGACACCGCCTCCAAAAATAACAATAATTGTACATATATATTTAAAAATTTTTGCTTAGGTGAACTAAAATTGACCCAAGAATATGCAATTATTTTTTTACTTTTTAGTGCATTTTTTGTTTACTTTTACTTTTTAGTGCATTTGATTTTTGAAGTCGGGTTTCCATTTTGTCAAAATAGGTTTCTATTTCTCGCTTTTTAGTGACTTTGAAGTTCTATAACTGATTTTATTTGTCTAAATGTGGGTAGACCTACTAAACGACCAAACATTTTTTTAACAGATTTTTAATTTTTTTACAAGCATTTTGTTTTTTTTTGTAAAAATTTTTTTTTATGTGTCGGTTTTTTTTTGTAAAAAATTTTTTTGAAGTCGGTTTTAAAAAAAATTTTCTTATTTTCCCATTATGAATGAGTATATCCTTTCAAAAAAACAAAAATTTCGCAGAAATCGGTTATCACATATAAAATGAGGGTTTTCCTCGATTTCCAGGGGATCCCTTCTTCAAAATGCGATTTGGTGACAATGGGACCAATCGGAAATCAAACCCTTTAAAACAAAAGAAAAAATTCAAAATCGGTTTATAAATGACGGAGTTCTGAGGTAACAAACATTAAAAAAAAATAAAATAAAATTTAAAAAAAATACAGACAAATTGAGAACCATCCTCCTTTTTGAAGTCGGGTTAAAAATTGGCAATCTACTCTCTCAAGTAACAATTCATTTTGACAATAGTTTTTTTGGCTAACTTTTGATTTAAATAGGCACAGTGACTGACTGTTTTGGCTAAATAGCCGATGAATAATTGCCGTTTTCCGCATAAGATAAAAATATCTTCTTGGCAAAAAAAGTGACTAATGCAGGCTTTGCTATTGCCATATTAAAGATGTAAATTAAGTATAAATAAATATAGCTATATAGACGAGGTAGAAGCAAGTTTATAATTGAGTTAAATGTTCACCAGAGACGCTATTATAGTATATTTTTGCTTGAAAATAATAATAATATATGTACTCCATATTTAAAGGGAATACCATTAAATAATATTAAAATAATCAAAGAGAACTCTAGGTTTTTTGAAATTACATTTCAAATTTTGCCCCTATTCCTAGAAAATTTTATTGTATTTTATAAGTACGTATTTCGACTACAATGTAGTCATCATCAGTATGAAGTAGCTAATCGTAACTATCTCTGGGATATGGATTCAGATATATGTTGCTTGTTGCTAATTTGGTGTGTGCCTCACAGTAATATTAAAAAAGTTTTGTCTTTTATATGTTCTGACTGAGGTAGTACCTGAGGGATTAATTGAGTTGAATGACCAATTAAGCCTATTAGGACCAACCCATTTATTGGCGGTATCCTTTTCTGACCATGCGGTGTTGTTATTGTCAATAAGGTGGGGGTGTTGATCGAAGCAAACCTTGATATTCAGGTATTGAATTTTGAGTATGTCATTGTCTAAATTCATTATCTGTTTTCTTAATTTGTGTATGTCGATACTTTCGTATGCATCAAAAAACGTAGAGTTCTCTTTGATTATTTAAATAATCTTTATCTCAAATAAAAAATAAATTGTTTATTTAATATATATATATACATATATATATATATATATATATATATATATATATACATATATATATATATATATATATATATATATATATATATATATATATATATATATATATATATTATTAAATAAACAATAGGTTAGGTTAGGTTAGAGTGTGAGCTGTCCTGGGACGAGACACACTTGGACCATAGGGTCCGTTGTGATACCAAAAAAGTGGGCTGGCCATCCACGGCCACAACTCCATGAACCATTTGGAGCTGTTTAAGAACAGCGAGAGTGCTTTGACGTCAACGGACTGCTGTTCGTTGGCTGTTTCAGATGAGTCCATCTCTCATGGTAAGAGCTGGACAGTGACAGAGAAGATGAGACAACAGTTTGACAGTATCTTCCTCCTCCCCACTGTGACAGCTCCTACAATAATCGTGATGCATTGGTAGGTCCAGTCGTTCAGCGCGCCTGCCGTCTAGCCAGTGTCCTGTAATAGCCGCAACGGTTTTGCTTAAATAGACCCTTTGAAGCGAGACAAGTGCGTTCCTCCCTCCATCTAAGATTGGCCTTTATTAAGATATTCTCATTTAGAAGCAGCTTGCAGTTTGCAAACGGAACTCCCGGATTTCTACCTATTGATGCTTGTGTCCGACAGCCTTGTGCCATTTCTAGCAAGGACGTCGGCTTCACAATTCCCTGGAATGTCTCTGTGTCCCGGCACCCATATCAGGTTTACATTCATTTGTTCCGCCAGCTCATTTAAAGACGTTCGACAGTCCTGTGTTACCTTTGAGGTTAGGTAGACTGAGCTTAAGGAGACTGAGCTTAAGGCTTTTAGCGCTGCTTAGCTGTCGGTGAGGATAGTAATATCGCTGCACATTAAAGTGTTCAGTCTAATCCATTTGCATTCCTCGTTAATAGACATCACTTCCGCTTGATACCCACTACAGTGATCCGGCAGCCGGAATGCCTTAAATCTGGATTTCCAGAGTAAACCCCATTACCTACTTTCCTCTATTACTTAGATCCGTCGGTATAAAATACCATGCCCTTTGGCTTAACTATCCCATTTCTGTCTGGTGGGTGTCTTTACTGAGAACTTGTTCCCGAAGTTAGGAGAGGGTAGAACGTAGTCGACGGATCTTGGAAGTGAGAATTTCGTACGATCCCGTAATGCGTCTCAACACAGGGTGAGAACAGATTTTGCCTGAGAGCCACACCTGCTGCGAATCGTAAATATACGTATATATATATATATATATATATATATATATATATTTGTATATATATATATATATATATATATATATATATATATTTGTATATATATATATATATATATATATATATATATATATATATATATATATATAAATATATATATGTATATATATTTATATCCACCCCAAATTTTTATCGCTCATAACTTTTTTTTCATATATCTATTATAGTGCGAGCACATAGGTCATAGATCATTCATTTTTATGTCTTTCAAGTACTCTACAAATAACTACTTATATAATTTTTTTTCTTATGATCTTTCTACTAAGAGCTCAACAAATATTTAATTTTTTCAATGTACTAAAAAAATTGTTATTTTAAAATCGAATTGCAGAGTCTGCAATTCGATTATATACTCTATGAAATTATATTATCTACAAAAATTCACAAAAATGTTTTCTGCGTAAATCGAGCAGAAACATACATATATGTACACTCATATATATATATGTACATCCTATATGTACACTCCCGTTCAATAAAATTGAACAGACCTGAAATGTTAATTTTCTTACATTTCATAAAATTCCTCACTTTTGTAACTCACTGTATAATTATTCATTTATAAACAAAGATAACTAGTATATATTTTAAGTGTGAAAAAACAAATGGAAGTATAGTAAAAAACATTTACTACAAGAATAATCAAAATTGTGAGAGATTGAGTTCAGATTGGGTTCAGATCTGTTCAATTTTATTGAATGGGAGTATACATTAATTTGTTTATAAGTATATAAGTGTGTAAATTTACAGAAAATTAATTTTACTAAAATTTTGCATCGAATCATTTGTTTCTGTTCGATGTTCTGATTTTTTTTGTTTCCTTTTTTCTATTATCAGTTCTAAAAAGAGCTATAAATAGGTCTACTGGCTAAAAATGGTTTGAACAGTAATCTACCTACTGGTAGTCACGAGTTTGATTTTCTGATTTGAAATTAAAATCGTAAATACCTGTCTGTGAATATATAGAGCACGGTAGAGCACAGGCCTAGTTTAAGGGGTCTGTGTACGTTACGTGCTATTACAAGTGCCAATATAAATTTTATATGAAAATAGCTACAGTGGTGAGTTTTCGAATATAGACATTTTACGGAATTATAAGAGACTGTTTTTTCAATCATCGTTAAGGAATAAACAGTTAGATCTAATACCCAAACCGACAGGAAAATTTTAAAAACCAGAAATTTCTATCCCGAAATTGAAAATTTTTGCATTTTCGTTTTGATAAATTTAACATTGTGAAACATATACCTTATACAGTCCATTCTAATTGGTTGATAGTACATTCTGATTGGATGACACATAATCGCATAGCATTTCAAAAAGTATATATATTTTTAACAGCTTTTATTTGAAAACCATTATTTATGAATATTCCAATGGGGAAACACTAATTTTTATAATTTAACAAAGTAACTTTTTCAAAATAAAAAAAAAATTGATTAAATGTAAGAAAAAATTTGGTTGAAATTTATTTCGTAAGTTTTCCCGTAGTATGTTTTTAAAATTTTATAACGCGGCTAGTTTTAAAATATTTAAAACAAAAAAAAAGAATAACTTGCCAAGTTATAAAATTTTAAAAACATACTAAAGGAAAACTTATATAAAACATAAAACTTACAAAGGGCAATCCAAGGACCCTGTGAATGCATAATCTCGGACCCTGTGAATGCATGATGCAAAACGCTCTAAAATTCGCACAGAAATGGTGTATCAATCAGGGATTGAAAATAAATTCTGGCAAGACCGCACAAATTCCATTCACACGGAAAAGGAAGGTGGGTAACATAATAACCACCCATCCTCTTCGGTGAAAGACTACCAGGTCACAAGGGAAGCTAAGTTCTTAGGAACAATGTTGGACTCAAAACTAACATAGAACCCTCATCTGGTATACATTACAAATAAGAGCAAATCTTCTATCATGCTTTGCAAGAGAGCATGTGGAAAAGTTGGGGGTCTAAAACCCAAAATGATCCACTGGCTTTACACAACTGTAGTTAGGCCTATTATAACCTATGCTGCTCTATTGTGGTGGCCAAAAGTTAACCAGATAACATCATGCAAAAAGCTATCCAGGATTCAAAGACTGACCTGTTTGTGCATCACTGGATCCATGAGCAGTAAACCCACAGCTGCCATAGAATTCATACTAGAGCTAATTCCGCTAAGCATTGTAATAATAGCTAAAGCGAGATCCAGCGCCTATAGACTGTCTTGCAATAATAAGTGGATTAAAAAAATCAGGTTGGACATGCAAGGATCGTGGGAACATCAATTATCTCACACCCCGTTTTTGAAATGGGTACAGATGTGCTTCCCAAAATATACTCATTCTCAAAACCTTTCACTGTAGTCTGTGATAGGGATATGTGGATGGAAGGAGAACCACCCTATCTCAAGAAAAGAATCGTCTGGTATACAGACGGATCCAAACTGAAGAAGGGACTGGGGCGGAAATTTACGGTGAGAGACCCAAAGCAAACATAAGCCTCAACTTGAGGAAATATGCCACGGTCTTTCAAGCAGATGCCTACGCCATACTGGCTTGCGTCCGTGGGAACCTACGTAGAGGCTACATAAACCAAAACGTATGTATTCCCTCGGACAGTCAAGCTGCTTTAAGCTAAGGTCACCTCAAGGGTAGTCAAGGATTGTCTGGAGGAACTGTGCCGGATCACAGTGGTTTCGAAGGAAACCAAAAAGCAGATACCTTAGCAAAGAGGGAAGTCGGAATACCCTTCATTGGCTCAGGGCCTATTTTAGGAATTCCAAGTACTGCATGTAAAAGGTGATCAACGAGTAGTCAAATGCTAAATACCGTGATCACTGGGGAAAAATACCGCGGCAGGAGCTCGGGAAGATACTGCTTCAGAGTGCAACCAAGAGGCTATCTCTCGATGCACTGAGGCTGATCAGGATGCTACTGCGGAAGGTTACCGGATTAATTATCGGGCAAAATCTTCTGCGGAAGCATCTGCACAAAATGGGACTCCATAACGGGTCCATTATGTGCAGATTGTATGGCGAGGAGGAAGAAACATCCAGCGACATTATCTTTGACTGTAAACCTCTAGGTTACAGCAACTGCAGGAAATTCGGTGCATCTCACCCCGAATATATGAACCTTCAGGAAGATCTGATAAGCAAGCTTCTGGCTATTGCCAACATATGGGAGAAGCGAATCTCGTCGGACTGAAGTAGAATGGGGAGCATAAGGGACCATTAGGTCGAAGTGCAATACTTTTTAGACCCCAAGATGTATCTATCTATCTATTTAAGGGAAAACTTTTTCTTTAAGACAAATTTTTTCTTGTATTTAATCAATTTAACCCTAATTAATTTTCTTGGTAAATAGTTTACCAAGCTATTTACTTTGTAAATAGCTCGGTCCTTTATTCCATATTATCAATTTTTAAGGAGCAACTATTATTTAAAGTATCTCCCTGAAAACTCGGCCCTTTTTTACATTTATGTTTTTGATAATTTTAATATTAAAATTATAGAAAAATGAAAATGACCAGGTAATGAATTGTAATAAAATTGATTCTTTGCAACTTTACTACTAATATATTTCGATTTTTCTAATATTGAGAAAGATGTTCTCTATTTTGTGTTTTGTTCTTCCTCTATTCTACCTCTTTTCCCGTCTACGATTCTACCCATTAATTGAAAAGCCAAAAATTGGAAAAATCATTGGCTTTTCAAATACCGAAAGTATATGAGATACGAAATTATATTTGAATTTGTTGATAATGAAAAAAGTCACCATAAAAATTAATTCATAAATCAAAGTTAATTGAGATCTATATTTCCGATTTAGTGATTTATTTATTCTGTGGAAATTCGCTAAGTTGGCGAAACTCTTGCGTAACGACTTGTTTTTGGTTTATGATAATTGATAGATAGATAGATTGTAGAGGCAGGATGTGAGGATGTAAGTGGAGTGGAAGAAACTTGTGTGTTCACTAGGAATTGGTAGGATATGCGGCTGGAGCCGACTCTGATAGGAACTATGCCGATATTCAGCTGGAGTTCGTGATGAAAATTGTAGAAAACCTTCTCAATCATAGCCGGTTCCTTCGTTCTTGTCCATACGCCGACAGTTTAGTCAATTAACCGCCTAATTTTTTTTTAAATAATTGACAAACTGTCGATGTCGGGATTCGAATCCATAACCACCCAGTTTCCAAGTATGCCTTATGCCAGGCATAACGCCTTAGACCGTTCGGCTACTTGGACTGGTTATGATAATTGAACAAAAATAATTTAGGTAATATTGATAACAGTTGTCAAACATTCTTTACATAAATAGTTGATTTTTTGTGTTCTTTTATTTATAAAAAAGTAATTCTGCAAGAAATAAACAATACTAAGTTTCATAAAAACTTGTCATCATTTATTAATTAATGTTTGTTTATGAATATTTTTTTGGAAAACATTTATTAGTTGTTGTTGAATGATGGTTTAGTTTTTTAACCCGACCTCAAAAAAGGAGGATGGTTCTCAATTCGTCTGTATTTTTTTTTTAATTTTCTTTTTATTTTTTTTATATTTTTTTTAATATTTTTTTTATTTTTTTTTTTTTTTTATGTGTGTCACCTCAGAACTCCGAGATTTATGAACCGATTTTGAGTTTTTTTTTGTTTTAAAGGGTTTCCCATTGGTCCCATTGGCACCAAATCGCATTCTGATGAGGGGATCCCCGGAAAATAGAGGAAAATCCTCATTTTATATGTGATAACCGATTTCTGCGAAATTTTTTTTTTTTTGAAAGGGTATACTCATTCATAATGGGAAAATAAGAAAATTTTTTTAAAAACAAACTTTAAAAAATTTTTTTACAAAAAAAAAAACCGACCCCAAAAAAAAAAATTTTTACAAAAAAAAAACAAAATGCATGTAAATAAAATTGAAAATCTGTTATAAAAAAATGCTGTTATAAAAAAAACGGGTAAAAAAAAATGTGTTATAAAAAAATTCACTAAAAATTAATAAGTCGTTTAGTAGGTCTACCCATATTTAGACAAATAAAACTAGTTATAGAACTTCAAAGTCACTAAAAAGCGAGAAATAAACCATATTTTGACAAAATGGAAACCCGACTTCAAAAATAAAATATTCTATAACAAAAAATGCACTAAAAAGTAAAAAAATAATTGCATATTCTTGTGCCAATTTTAGTTCACCTAAGCAAAAATTTTTAAATATATATGTACAATTATTGTTATTTTTGGAGGCTGTGTCCAAAAATTATGTGAATTTCTCTATGCTGACACCGCCTCCAAAAATAACAATAATTGTACATATATATTTAAAAATTTTTGCTTAGGTGAACTAAAATTGGCACAAGAATATGCAATTATTTTTTTACTTTTTAGTGCATTTTTTGTTATAGAATATTTTATTTTTGAAGTCGGGTTTCCATTTTGTCAAAATTTATTAGTTGTATAAAATTTATTAGTTGTTGTTGAATGATGGTTTAGTTTTTTATACCAATCGAAATAAGAGTTTTTTTAGTTAAAGCTAAATACATCCGTAAACTTTATGGTATTCTGTATAGTGCAATGTATATAAGAGTCTCAAAAACTCTAATTTTGAAATTGAATATCTCCGAAACTGTATTCTTCAAATATTTCATTTTGCCACCCTTCAATGCAGAATTATTAAAATAATAATCTGTCTAAATTTGAAATAAATACCAAAAAAATTCACTTGGTGGTACAACTACTTTTAAGCTGTAAATATTTAACCATTTCCTTGCCGATGAGCCTAAATATATATTCCAATAAAGTTTCTAAAGCTGAGATATAGCTCGTATTTCCCAGCGGTTCACTTACACGTAGATATAAGAAAATAATATATGGGGATAGAAAAATAGTTATAAGTTATAATGTTATATCACGGTTAAAGAAGTTGATGTGTTGGTGTTGGTGCTGGCAAGCAAGTCCATAATATACCGTACGTGTTGGAAAGTATTGCTAATAGAGAATCAATGTTAAATATTATTTACTATAATAACTATACACAATATGCTTAATAAAGAAATAAAAATAGTGGGGGCACTCTTTAGTGTGTCTGTTGTGTATGCTTGCTGGACTCTTTTGTACTGCATTAACATGTAATGAGAGTGGGTTAAATATGTTCATTGTTGTTCTTAAGATTAGCATTACTTCTAACAATTGAAAATTTTTGTATATCCTTTATTAATTTATGTGGATAGTATTCTATTAACGGTATATTTAATTATTTATTTATTTATTTATTTGATATATTCAAATTAGTACAAATCAATTTATGACAAATTAATCCAAAATTAAAATTCATTATTAAATAATTATTAGACAACTCTCAATGAAAAAGAAAAGTGGAAAACACAAAAAAAAAGAAGAAAAAAACAAGCAAAAATCATTAAATTAACGGTATAACATAAAACAACAAATTAAAAAATAAATAAAAACCCAAAAAGAAAAAAAAATAGAACTTCGAAAAAAAAAAAGTTAAACCAACGGTTCGAATATTCCTCTATTTTTTGCTAAACAATATCCGAGTCGATTGTAGAAATTTACTCGGGTATTTTCTTTCACTTGAGGAGAAATATTCGCACAATTGTCAACAACTCTTTGCCTTAATTGTTGCAAAATTTCAGGCCTATTCCGCAATAGATCTGTGTTTTGAGAAAACCCTACAAAAAATAGTCGTTAGGAGATAGATTTGGCGATCTAGCTGGCCACTTGAAGGTTCCAAAACCACTCATAAGTTCCAGAAAAGATTGTTCCAGGAACAGCCGTACTATCATGGCATTATGTGCAAGGCAACCATCTTGTTGGAACCATACAGATTCCAGGTCTAAATTAGGAAGAGCTCTAACAGTTGACAAAATATTATTTCGTAACAAACTTAAATATTTTTGAGAATATAAAGATTCGTCAATGAAGTTTCAGAAAAGTTTGTTCCAGGAACAGCCGTACTATCATGGCATTGTGTGCAAGGCAACCATCTTGTTGGAACCATACAGATTCCAGGTCTAAATTAGGAAGAGCTCTAATAGTTGGCAAAATATTATTACGTAGCAAACTTAAATATTTTTGAGAATATAAAGATCCGTCAATGAAGAATGGTCCTATAATATGGTCACCCAATATTCCAGCCCAGACATGCAGTTTCAGTATGTATGTGTATGTATGGTTTTATAGTAAATATTTTATTTATATATTTAACATTGATTCTCTATTAGAAATGCTTTTGAAAATGGTCTGTATGTATCCAGTATGTAATACATTTGGTGTTGGTGTTGGTGGAGGTAGAAGCTATTTCCCGGCTTCATTTCGCCATATGGTTAGGCACATCTGCACAAAAAAATAGCATTTGTTATTGAACCACTAATACCACTTTCCACGTTGAATCCTAGAAGGGCAAATTTATTTATTTAATTGCTTTAATAGTCCATTTTTCGAATATTCGTATATGGATACCAATCATTGTTGTAGGGTTTTTATAGTTTTGATCGAGTCGATGTTACTGTATGTTATGGTGGTTAAAATTGGGGAGTAGAGGATATTAAGTTTTAGGGTAATTGATAAATATATGACAAATTTTTTTAAGCTCGTATCAGAAATCAGTAGATTGACTGCTACTGGTACTATGGCGTTATGTTGGAAGTGGATTAGCCACTCATTGAAGTCTTTATTATAAAAACTTTTGTAATAATTATATTTAACAGCTCTACAGGTCTAGTAGGCCCTTAGCTTTTGAGCAGACTTGTCTCCATCTGTTTCTGTTCTCGGCTACTTGCTTCCAGTTTAGAATTCCCAATTCTTCCAAATTTTTTTCTAGCTAGTGTTTTACCGAGGCTACGAGATAACCTCGTGGCGAAGTTATCTCGAGGCGAGGCCAGGTTCAAAATTTTAATCTTCATTACTAACCGAGGCGAGGCGAGGTATATTGTCCCAAAAACCTTGCCTCGGCCGAGGCAAATTTACAAAAAGTAGATTTTTTTAAATAAAATAATATAGTAACAAGAAAAAGAAATTTTATGCCATGATTGAAAAAAATATCCATTTTTTCAAATCAAATATTTTTAATTTGGAGTTGGTGCCAGCCAAGGTTAACAAACATTTAATTTCACTTTAACTACAAAGCATTTCATAATCGACAACAAGACAGTAGATGCGGCTAGCACCAACTCCAAAAATAAAAATATTTGATTTGAAAAAAAATGGATATTTATAAGTAAACTGAAGTAAATAAATAACGCAATTATTTTTTTATTTTTAGTGCATTGTTTCATAGCAGACTTTTTTAGATCCTCTTTTGGAGTCGGGTTTTGTTTTTTTGTAAAAAAATTTTTATCAATTGAGTTGTTTTTTTTATTCGTCTTATTTTATTCCATGTGAAAATTATCAAAATATGTCAAAATATGTTTAAAAATTTGTGTTTCTCCATATGAGCAATGTATTAAAACTCGAACTTTAACATTAAATAATTCATTAAAGCCCCCTCACCCATAAACCCCCCCCCCCTGAAACTATTATAATTGATTTATATATGCACTTCGACTACATGTAAACAAAAAATCAAGCCTTAATCTTTTTGAAGCTTCAGTGCTTGTAAATCCTTAAGATATATGTTTAGGTACTATTTAAATATGTTTCGACTTTAAGTTATGAGTTTTGGAACATACCCATTGTAAGGAAGGAATTAACACGTAATAACGAGCTTTAATTTGTTCTCCCAGTCGCATCATCATCAATTTTTAGTCTCATGAAGAGATGCAATGACCTTGATGTTACGATGGCGCAAACCGTTGGTTTAAACAGAAATATATGCTTACTAGCTTCTTCCCGCAACTTAGCTCATGTTTTAATGTAATTTTACTTCCGTTTTTAAGTCTAATCACATAAGCTTTTAAATAAAAAAGTTTCATCAAAATGGGTCCAGTAGTTTTTTTGTGATGCTCGAACAAACAAATAAACAGACCATTACAGTTTTTGATGATAGTAGAGATTTATGTTAAACAGAAAAATATCCTTCGTTTTGGGAAAGTTTTTAAAATTTTACTACCTATTGAATAGATTAATTTTGTATTGAATGGGAAATGTTACTTGACGAAAACCCATTATAATTATGAAATAAAACAAATATATGATATTTCCGTAAAATCACTTGATTTGACTAGTTTTGGGACGCAGTTCCTTCTTCAGGAAAAAAGTTGTTCATTTCATTTTTATTTCTGAAGAAGGAACTGTGTCCCGCAACTAATCAAATAAAGTGTTTTACGAAAATTACAAATATTTGTTTTATTTAATAAATGAATAGATTAATTAAATCTTTACGGTTTATCATGAACTCATATTTATGATTTATTATTCACCGTTTGTTTTAGCTACTGTTTATCTAGAGCATAGGTGGGCAGGGTTTGACTTTACAAGCTCTGAGTGAGAGGTAGGAAGAGAGATAGAATAAATACAGGGTACCTACCAATTATTATTATTTTCTTTTTTTAATTAAAACATTTTCTGAAAAAAATATAATAATACCAACCCTTTTTTATGGTCACTATCTATTATAATTATACAAAGTATATACTATTGACTATACAATACATACAATACATTGAATACATACTCTGGAATTTTGGGCATAAAGTGTACCTTTTTAATATATTTGTGTATGAATAAAATATAAATCTTTTGATATTTTACGTTTACCGCTTGACAATTGTAAACCGCTTGTAAACCGCTTGTTTTTTTATGGTTTAGCTTTAGTTTAGATTTTAGAATTAGGTTTTCGGAAATTCCGAATAATTTGCCAAAAGTATTCATATCGGAGAACTAATAAACAATTATTTACCAGACTTAATTATTTTTTCTTAGTAGGGGGTATAGTGTCATGGGAATTTGATGATACTGGATACAATAAACATGTCAATGATAAAGCTGGGTGGGTGGGGTTAATTTGTTACTAATTTCTAAATGGTTAAATTTTACATAAAGTGGGAATTTGGTGATAGCTTTCTCATGACCTGAATGAGTTGTTTTGATTTAGTCTACTTTGAATTAAAAAAGTGAAAAGTACTATTCTTGCTATTGCAAAATATTTTTCGCATAATTTCTTTTTTCAAAAAAAATAAAAGTAGTGATTTTAATAATGGAGAATACATCGCAAGTAATCTTGGATAAGTTCAACACTGGAGGTGCGGCGCCGTCTGTGAAGAAAAGGAGGATATTTTTTGTGGTAAAACGTTTATTTGTTTAAAAAGAAGTAATTTCCAACGTCATTATACCGCGAAACATTCTGCCGAGTTTGATAAATTTGAAATAGGGACAGCAGTACGCGATCGCGTAATTTCAGTTTTTAAAAATAATTATTTTGTATCAAAGTCTGCCAAAAAATTATATATTAATAATGATGCATTGGTAGGACAACCTGTATTGAAACATTGTTCCGTCTTACTTCAAAACATACCTTGCTTACTTACTCTCACTTTCTTATGGGGAGCACCGTGGCTCCGGAGAGCGTCTACGCCCACCTCTAGAGCACGGTAGTGCGACAGGCCGAGTTTAAGGGTTCTTTTAGAGGGTTTTTGATATTCGTTAAGAAATAAACAGCTAAAAAGTTATTTTAATTCAAAAAAGCAAAAATAGCGGGAACTACCATAATTTTGTGCGACTAAGTCATCAATATTCTGCCCTACTTCCAGATATCCTGTTAAATTGATATTTGGCATACAGTTAGATCTAGTACCCAAACCAACAGGAAAATTATGAAAACTAATTATTATTTAAAAAAAACTGAGTGTTTAAATTTATAGTACAGGAAATAGGGAAGTCCGATACTCTTGTCCATAATGCACTGTATTACAAGAGTTATTTTTTTTAAATAGGTTCAGTATCACGTACTGAACGTAAAAGCACAAAATCCTTACAAATTTGGTGGGCGGAAATTCCGCTATTTGGAGAAAAACCGTTTCATCTTATATCTCTGTAACCGTGTACTTGAGTCTAAAAATTATATCTTTTTTGTTAAAAAATTTCCTATCTTTTTTGTTAAATAATTTTTTTTGTATCACTTATCGTTTACGATTTATACGACTATTACCATTTGTTTCTTGACTTTTGGACCCATATCTCTTCTCATAATTGTTTAAACAATAAAATTCTTATGACCTAAGTTTTAAATCTACAAATTTTCTTCAACTTTTACTTTAAACTTTTTTTTCTAAAATTAATTTTTTTGAAGTTATAACGCGTTCAATGTTGCACTACCTGCTGCAAGGTTAATAAAAACGAGGTATGCATGGTGTAATGATGAAAATTCAATAAATATGTAAAAACATATTAATGATAGTGACATAATTTTCAATAAATAATTTGCCTTCTTACGGAAAAAAACAGCGGCTACCCGTTGAAATTTTTTTTAATTTATATTATATTTTATACAATTAAATATAGTACTTTTCCTCGAATCGCCCCTCGATTATTATCAAATAATTAATCGATTGTTACCAAAAATCGTCGTGAAACTGCCACCAAATTAGCAACAAGTAACATATCCAGAGACAATATAAGAGTAATACTAGCAAAAATAAATTTACTGAAAGTAATTTTAACAGGAATTATTTTAATAAAATTTATTTTATTTTATTTTTGTTTAATTTTTTTATTTATTTTTATTTTGTCTATTTATGTTTATTTTCTATTTATTTTTTAATAAATTGTCAAAGAGTAAATTAAGACTAGCTAATTTATACTGAGGATGACTACTTTGCAGTCAAAAATACGTATTTATAATACAAAAACTGATCCAGGTAATGGAGCGAATTTGAAATTTTAATGAAAATTGGATCAACCGTTTGGTTGTGATTCGATAAAAAGATGAATTAAAAAAGTTAAAAATCCAACGTGAGTGCTTACTATTCATTAGCTTTGGGAATAATCTTGGTCATACATAATAGTGACTCACTTGGTCGTGAATGTAAAACAGCTCTTTGTTGAGCCAAGAAACACATTATTAAATTATCTTATATTTTGCGTTAACATAAATAAATCATATCTCTGCGAACTTAAATTAACATGAATGTGAATAAAGTTCGTATAAAAATTTTATTTATTTAATAACTGTTGGAAAATTAACTGATTTTGTTGTCATTTCTAATGAAATTTACGTCATAAATGTAGTTATGAACATTTGATTACTATGAAAAATATTAGATAGATTTCCAAAATATCATTTTTGTTGGATCGATGCCCATTACTGTCAAATGAGACAGTACGATTAATGATTTATCTTCTGATGTATTCATTTTGTAATAGATGTATATCACTAAATATTTATTATTTTTAACACAATATATATACCGACAATAACGGAGAATATAGTAAAAATAAAAAAGTGTTGTTTTGTTTTCATTGGATCTGATAACAAAAAAAATTCGTTACGCAGGAGCTGCTTCAACTTAGCGAATTTCCTTCGAATACATAAATCTCTTTCTAGCGGTCACAATTTTAGTCTGATCAAAATGAAATGTCGTATATGATTTTAGTATTTGCATGGCCAATTTTATTAATAAATGACATACGTCACGGGGAAAGGGGGGCATAAAGAAAGAAGAAAGCACAACCGCCAATACCGTCAATATTTCTGTAAATATTAGTGTAACAGAAAAAATGATAAGAAACAAAATAGCAGTAAAACTTAGTACCTACAACTTTACTTTTTACAAATTTTTCGATATTTTGAATATTAAGGGAGATATGTCAAATTTTGTGTTTCCCCTCCCTCTAAACTCCCCTTTCCCCTTGTTCGATTTTATCCATTAACGAACTTGACCTTTTGAATACCAAAAGCGCCTCAACTACCAAATTTCATTCCGACAAAATGAAAACTGTGGCCGCTAGAGTGTTTACCGACACACACACACACACATATATATATATATATATATATATATATATATATATATATATATATGTATATATATATATGTATGTATATATACAACCGTTCTCGAGATATTGCATGAAACGCGTTTTTAGCGATAATGTCCATCGATCCGACCTAGTAGATATCAAAAATCACCATCTGTAAAAATTATATATATATATATGTAATTACGCTATAATTACGAAAATTACGCTATCTCATGTAGATTGATTCACCAATTGCTTGGCCTATAATGAGTACTGCAATGTTTGAATCTGTATTAGCGAATTTCCTGAAAGGAAATAGAGCTATTGGTCCCGTACCGAAGTCAAAATTTCGAAAAAATGTCCATCGATCCTACCTAGTAGATATCAAAAATCACCATCTGTAAAAATTATATATATATATATATATATATATATATAATTAGCGTAATTTTCGTAGTTTCGGGTTTGAGAGATCGACCGAGTGTCTGTGGCGCCTCTATCGCTAAAAACGCGTTTCATTCAATATCTCGAGAACGGTTTACTTTACACAAAAATCTATTAAGACTGTTTCTCTTATAAATTAAATTTCCTAACTTTTTTATTCGAAACTTTTTTTTTAGCATCAATATTTACCGAGTTATTTTGTTCGAAAGGTACAAAGTTCCCTATTTTCGTCTGTTTTCGCCTTTATCTTGTAGCGGTATCGCATTTTCATTAAATTATTATTATAATTTTATTTATCATTTTTATCTGTTGCTTAACAACTATAACTTCTCTCTTTTATCACGGTTGTTTTGGATGTTAACAACTTTGATAATTTACATATAAATATATAATATGTCATAATTCAATCTAATAAAGATCAATTATATCTTTAACACTTATTTATTATTTATTTAAATAATAATCATTTATTATATCAATCTATTACCTCTACAATCTCACTAACCGTTAACTTTTATTGAATTTTACCCATTATCAAACTTATACATCATTTAATTATCTACAACTTTTGTTTTAAGTTTTTTCTCTACTGACAATATTTTTGTAGTTATTCTTTAGTTTATTGATCGAACTCCGCGGGATCAACGCAATATGACAAGTATGGTGTATGGTGTAGGACGGACAATGGAGCAGAATGTCTCTTTAGCTATAGCCTAACACAATGTAAAAGCGCGTCCGTGAACACGCGTAACGACGATAACGCGGGGTTCGATCAATAAACTAAACAATAACTACAAATTATTGTCAGTAGAGAAATAATTTTAGACAAAAGTTGTAGATAATTGAATGATGTATAAGTTTGATAATGGGTAAAATTCAATAAAATTAAACGGTTAATGAGATAAAGGCGAAAAACAGACGAAAATAATGCCTTTCGAACAAAATAACTCGGAAAATATTGATGCTAGAAAAAAAAATTTCGAATAAAAAAGTTAGGAAATTTAATTTATAAGAAAAAAGATTCCAATATTTTTTTGCGTAAAGTAAACCGTTCTCGAGATATTGAATAAAACGCGTTTTTCGCGATACTGGCACCACTGACACTCAGGCGTCCACTAAAATTCGCCATTTTGCTCAGAATACATCCCTTTAACAAATCAGACTACTACAAAAATTACGCTATCTCATGTAGATTTCGCTCTTTTTTGCGACAGATTGATTGGGCTATTAAAGATGTAGTGTCTTTT
This sequence comes from Nineta flava, assembly GCA_963920215.1. Taxonomy (NCBI): domain Eukaryota; kingdom Metazoa; phylum Arthropoda; class Insecta; order Neuroptera; family Chrysopidae; genus Nineta; species Nineta flava. Next base: position 23,136,558 of record OY986044.1, read on the forward strand.
CACAGAACTTTTCATAATTCAGAGAGCAATATTTGATTTTCAGCTGCAATACATGCATAATTAAATATTCTTTCTTCATAAATAAATAGGGGTCTAATAAAGATCTGCACTTCGACCTTATGGGACATTGTGCTCTCCCTTCTACTTCAGTCTGGCGAGATCGCTTCTCTCATATCAGGGCAATAGCCAAGAGCTTGCTGATCAAGTCCTCCTGAAGGTTCATATATTCAGGTTGAGATGCACCGAATACCTTGTATCTGCTGTAACCTAGAGGTTCGCAGTTAAAGATAATGTGGCTGAATGTTTCTTCCACCTAACAACACAATCTGCACATAATGGATCCGTTATGGAGTCCTATTGTGTGCAGATACTTCCGCAGAGGACAATGCGCGGTGATGAATCCAGTGACCTTCCGGTTACTGCTTCCCACCCCGGTCGATATTTATAAATCACGATTTTACTCTTCTCATTTCGATGGGCAATATATCGATTAATAATGATGATGATGAGAGTGTCATGCCTGAGAACAGGCGTTGACTACCACGGCTTTCCACGCACTCCTGTCATATGCCAAGCGTACAAGTTCATGGCAGTTTTTAAAAGTGAAACTTTTAATTGTTTGAAGAAAATTATTTCTTCTGCGACCCCTTTTTCTTCTTTCCTCCATGCTTCCAGTTAACACTACACTTTCAACACTTCCCTCACGTATTATGTGACCTAAGAAATCAAGCTGCCTTTTTTTATATTGTTAACTAGTTGTCGCGATGTATGCACAATCTGTAGAACTTTCACATTTGTCATTTTACTTGTCCAGGAAATTTTTAGAATTTTACGCCAAAACCATATTTCTGCTGCTTCTATTCTCTTCCACATCGCATTGTTAATTGCCCAGCTTTCAACACCATAGAGCATTGTTGACCAAACATAACATTTTAATATTCTGGATTTGGTTCTTAGACTTATATTCTTGTTGGTAAAGATTGACTTTAGTTTGTTAAAGTTTAGTTTCGCGAGATTAATCCTGTGTTTGATTTCGATGTCACATTTCCCGTCTTTTGTTAAAATAACACCTAGGTATTTAGCTTGATCTATATTTTTTATTAATTTATTGTACATAGTGAACTGAAAGTCTGTCTTTGTTTTACTGTTTGTCACAATAAGGCACTCTGTTTTATCTGTGTTAATTTTTAAACCTAGAACTTCATTCTCTTGTACTATTTTATTAATCATGTTCTGTAATTCGTCCGGATCGTCGCTCATGAGCACTGCATCGTCAGCATATCTAATATTATTGATATTCATTCCACCAATATTGATTCCCCGCATGTCCTTTATAGTGTCGAAGATTGTCTGGCTATACAGGTTAAACATACCGGGATACATAACGCAGCCTTACCGTGTACCTTTCTGTATGGAAATAAGTTCTGACTTATTATTTTTATATTTTACTCTGGCTTTTTGATCCCAATATAAATTTGAAATAAGTTTTATGTCCTTGGTGTCGATTCCTAGTTTAGTTAGCCGTTCAATCAGAGCTACATGGTTGATATTATCAAACGCTTTACTGTAGTCTATAGAACACAAATAAATTTCCTTGTTTACTGCAAGATATCGCTGTATGATGTTTCGAATAGTAAATATTGTATTTCTTGTTCCTTTTCCTTTTCTAAAGCCAAACTGTTTATCGTCCAAGGCAGTATTAATTTTTTTTTCTATTCGATTAAGTATTACGCGACTCATTATTTTTAGTGTGTGAGTTATTAGACACAGAGTTTGGTATTGGTCACATTTTTTAATATCCGTCAATATTTCAATCCCTATTTCTCCAAGACCTTTTATGCATTCCACTTGTAGTTGGTCTGGTCCGCTTGATTTTCTATTGGCTGTTTTTTTAACTGCGTGTTGGACTTCGGACTTTGTTATTTCATTTTAATAATACAATACGATAAAAAATATAGGTTGATCCAATCTCGTAGTCGGGCTCAATAACTAATAAGGAATAAACATTTTTTGATAACCAGAACTCAAATTTCGTTTAAATATAATTAAGAAATGTAAATATTTCAGAAAATTAATTAACGTATTTTTTATTTTAAATTATAGCACCACATGAACAATTAGAATTAAAAAAAATTCGGCATGATCGAATTGAAGTTATAAAAGAATTATGGGATTTGAATGATGTCGATGTCGGTCCAGGACCAGATCCTGAAAATAGAAGAATGGGTAAAGCTGTCAGTCGATTGTTGGAATTTGAAAAAGAAATTATTACAAATTATGTGAAAGGTATTCGTGACAAAGGTGAATTGCATGCGGATTGGACATTTTGGAATGCTGTGTTTTATTGTGGCACTATTTATACAACAATTGGTAAGTGATTTGTAAAATTTTAATAAAAAAAAATATTAACTTTCCACAGCATCATGGGGGGCACATGGGGGTAATAAGATCATTTATATAGGATAAGAGCAAATTTTACTGGTTTCTGATTACTAAAACTCTATATTTTAAACAGTTCTTATTGCAAAAAAGCGTAAACATATTTCATTAAATTATTTTCGATTATTAAATTAATTGAAATATATTACTATGTTTGTATTTTTACTATTCGGCATTTTCTACTACATAGCCTTAGATTTGGAACTCTTTAATTCCGCCCTGTACAATACAGAAACGCACCAAAAATTTCCATAATTTAGTATAACAGCGCTCTAAATCAGAGAAATAATCAATATTTTTCTTATTTTGAGAATTATAAATTTTCTGTTTGGTAGCTTTAAAACTTCGTCGTATTTCTGTATTTATTTACAACTGAGCTTCATGATTAAGTTTTAATTGAACTTCTAAGCAATGATAAACAACACAATAAAGAAAAATACCTGAGAGGAATTTGCCGTACACTCTCGTTCAAAAAAAATGAACCAATCTAAATTGTTAATGTTCTTTCAATTTATGAAAGTCCTCACTTTTGTTAGTCTCTGTATAATAAATAATAATATTATTATATTCACCAAATATATTTGATCCCAATTTATTGTATTGATATCAATGTATATTAGTCCGGTTACCAAACTGTATATTTTGCGGTAACCCGCAAAATTATTGTGTTAAGTTTTTTTTTTCTGAATAAGTACAAGGACATATTGAGCTGCAAGAAAATGGATGATGACATTCTGCCACATTTGGGCAACTCAATATATATTCAATATGGCGGCTATAAAGTACTTTAATTTGAAAATGATCTTAATTTGGTATTAAATTATATGTTTTTAGCGAATTTCCTCCAAAGGAAAGCAGTAGCTATTGTTTTTGCACCAATGTTGGAATTTCGTAAAAATTTCTTCAAGTGTCAATCGATCCTACCTATTAGATATATATATATATATATATATATATATATATATATAAATATATAAATATATATATATATATATATATATATATATTTATATATATATATATATATATATATATATATATACTTTTTTTAAATGTCTGTGGACTCTCTAGCGGTCACAGTTTTATTCCGATTGGAATGAAATTTGGTATTTGAGCCACTTTTGGGACCCGAAACACCCTGACAGATGGAGAGCAGCATATTAGTTTTGCCAGGAGGAAACTAAGAAGAAATTGGTGAAAGACTCAGTTATTGAACATGTGATGCTAGAAACGATACCTGGGCTTCAGAAGTTCGACTTAGGTTATCTGGGGTGGTTAGTGACTTTACACGCTGCTGGCGCAATGTATCATGTCGATTGTCGAAATAAATTCATGAGTACAAAGAATGTTGAAGATGCAAAACAGAAGGTTGAAGAGAAAGAAGCTGTAGATATCCCATTCTATGAAACTGATCTCTGTCTAGACAACATTTTGAAGTCTTGATTCATAAATGTTTTATTTTATACCAATAGAATATTACCATATTATACTTGTCATCAATATTACACAAACTACATTGTTTATGCTTGAGAAATCAATTTTTGTTTGTGCACTAATCTCCTAATACTATTTTCAATGGTGTTTTTGAACTCATCATCCTACAAAACATATAATTTGATACCAAACAAGATCATTTTTAAATGAAAGTACTTTATAGCCACCATATTGAATATATCGAGTTTTCCAAATGTGACAGAATGTCATCATCCATTTTCTTGCAGCTCAATATGTCCTTGTGCTTATTCAAAAATATAAAAAAACTTAACACAAAATTTTGTGGTATTGGTTTTGGCAACCAGATTATATTTATCCTTTTTTTAAACAGTGCTTAGTATAGGAATAATTGGCAGATGAGTATCAAAAACTATTCTGTCGCAATTCTTTTTAATGAATATTTTATATGCTGCACTGATGGTAGATACGCATTTTGCTATGAAAAAAAAATTTTAGTTCGAAAGGAACATAAAGCAAAAATTCAATATCTACAGTGAAAATAACAACTAAGTTAGTTAATTGCTTAAATACCCGGTATATACTATGAAAAAAGTTTATGAAAAAAAATTGCAAACAAATATTTTTAACATTGAACATGTTTTGTTTTTAAATTTTTGTTTACAGAAATATTGATGATTTAAGAATGAAAATTAAAATCCTAAATATCTCTGTACATATTCGAGTTTAAAAAAAATTCGTTACGCCGGAGCCGCGTCAACTTAGCGAATTTCCTTCGAATACATAAATTACTCTCTAGCGGCCTCAATTATAGTTTAATCAAAATGAAATGTCGTATCTGATATGATTTTCGTATTTGCAAGCCCAATATTATTAATAAAATGGCATAGGTAAAGGGGAACGAAATTTACGAAATTCCAACATTGGTACAAAAACAATAGCTGCATTTTCTTTGGAGGAAATTCGCTAAAAGAGGGAATGAATTGTAGCAAACATGATTTTCTACAACTTAATTCCTTACACATTTTTCAATTTTCTAATATTAAGTAAGAAGTTTTATATTTTGTGTTTCTTCTTTCTCTAAGTATCACTTTCCATTTAACTTAGTACCCCTTAACTTTTAAACTCTTGTAACTAATACTTCGCGTTAGCCGCTTAATGCGAAGAGCCAGTAACTTAACTAGAATCGTTTGTAAGTTAACGTGAAACGTTAAGGAACCCTTCAAATTTACTAACACCAAGCGTAACTTAACGCGATGCGTTAGTTTTATTTAATAATTTTTTTTACAGTTTTGTTTATAGTTTTCTTTACAGTTTTATTTACAACAGTTTCATAAAACACAACAAATTAACACTGTTTTTGTTTTCTATTAAACATTAAGTGTATAACTGAACTGTCGTGTAAATAAAACAATTTGCTATCAATAAATTAATCAAAATGATTTTTATTGCTTTAAAACATGTGTTATTTGTCTCATTTGAATCAAATGTATAAAAATGTTTTTAATAACACAGAGAATAAAATCTAACCACTTTTTCTTCTACATAGTTTTCAAATACTATTTATAGCGAATTTTCTTTCATAAGCATTCAGTCATTGTGGTTCTATTAAAATGAAACAATTTCACAAAAATTTCTTCAAATGTCTATCGATCCTACCTAATATATGTTGAAAATGACCATCATTAATATTTATATAATATATGTATCCTACTATACTCCCCCAAAAACTGAAATAATCACTGTCATTTCCCTTATCAACAGAGGCAGAATTAACTCTAAAGGCCTTAATTTTGCAATTAAAGAAAAACAAAGTCCGAAAATCGAGTGGTAGATATTGAAACAGGTATAAAATATATAATATGTTAAATATAACGTACTATTAAAGGATCTGGGAACTTGATACATACAATATTTAAAAGTTACAAAGGAAAATCTTGCAATGGCTTGGTTCTCCGTAAGATTAAGTAAAGTTGTAGCGGCTGTCCAGAATCGGACCCACTTGAACAACTATTCATTGTGATACTGAAATGAACTTATCCATCTCTAACCAGTCCAAGTAGCCGAGCGGTCTAAGGCGTCATGTCTGTGCAGTATGCAGTACTTGGAAACTAGGAGGTTATGGGTTCGCATCCCGGCATCGGCAGTTTGTCAATTATAAAAATTAAAAAAAAGGGGCGGTTAATTGACTAAACTGTCGGCGTTTGGACAAGAACGAAATAACCGGCTATGCTTGAGAAGGTTTTCTGCAGTTTCCTTCACGAACTCCAGATGAATATCGGTATAGTTCCTATCATAGTTGGCTGCAGCCGCATATCCTACCAATTCCTTCTCTACTCACAAGTTCCTTCCACTCCACTCACATCCTCACATCCTAAGGCATCACAATGGACCTTATGGTCGAAGTGTAGCCCACCCAGGGCAGCCTTTACAATCTACCTCTATCCATCTCTAGTTACTATTCTTTTAACCATTTGGTCCTCATTTACATATCACTGCTTTTTGTGGCGAATATGTGAAAACTTCTCCCCTTTTACATTTTTGTTTTTGGTGAGATATAAATAATTTTTGTAGCGAAAATGCAAGAACTTGGGTCACATTTTTGTTACATTTTTTGTTTTTGGTGGCATATCTATCTAGATGACATTTGGTCTAACATAGTCACATGCAGGTAATATATAAAAAAACGTTACGCAGGAACTGTATCAACTCGGTAACATCAACCGAATTTCCTTAGCATTAATACATCACTCCTCTTTTGGAAATAAATCTTAATTAACCATTATCTTATTAATTAACGTTCATGTCAACCTGTGATCACTACAGTGGCTGTTTCGCCATGAAATTATCAACAAAAAATTTATCTTAAACTACCTACCAATTTTATGCATAACATTTGATAATCTTGGATACGAATACATTAGCCACAATAATAGCCGAATACATGCAACAATGATTAAGCCAAGATCTAATCATACGAATTATCGTATGTCTGTGTATGGCATTTGCTTAGACTATGATCATAATTCAAAAATTTTATTTTCCTCAAGTTTCTTGGTTTTTAGAAATAATAGAATAAGGAGCCAATCTTAATTTATTCACAAAATATCATCCAAATTACATTTAGAGATTACGGTAAAAACGCTTGGACGTACAATATGCAGACAGGTTTATTTTCGATTTTCAAATTCTACATTTTTAACAAATTTCCTCCAAAGGAAATGCAGGAAATGCAGCTGATTTTGTACCAATGTTGGAATTTCTTAAAAATTTCTTCAAATGTCTATCGATCCTACCTACTGGATGTTAAAAATCACTATCGATAAAATTTGTATATATATACAGTGTGTCTACTTAAGTAGGTTCCATATGGGAAACTTTTTTATTATAAGGTTTACGCACAAAAGTTATTCTTTATAAAAATCTCTGCTCTCGAAAATATTAACATTCAGCTATTAACTTTTGACATAGAATGTACAGTGTGCAAAAATTGAAAAAGTTCGATAGGAATGTTTTGACCACTTCAATTTTAAATTACATTTTGCAAATCCTACTTATACAACTCGTTATCTCTTATCCTAATTAACCAGTCATCGTAGTTCAAATGTTTATTTGCTGATTTGAAACATCTAATGGATGATATGTAACAAAATAATTAATACAGAACATTTATTTTTCATACATTTCATTACAAATACAATTATTATTGTGATTTAAATACAATTATTTTTGTGTATTACAGTAGAAAATGCATTCCGTTGGATATTATCTATTTTTAACCCGACTTCATAAAGGAGGATGGTTCTCAATTCGTCTGTATTTATTTTTTATTTTTTTATGTCACTCAGAACTCCGTCATTTATGAACCGATTTTGAATTTTTTATTTGTTTTAAAGGGTTTGGTTTCCCATTGGTCCCATTGGCACCAAATCGCATTCTGATGAGAGGATCCCCGGGAAATCGAGGAAAACTCTCATTTTATATGTGATAACCGATTTCAAAGTCACTAAAAAGCGAGAAATAAAACCTATTTTGACAAAATGGAAACCCGACTTCAAAAATCAAATATTGTATAACAAAAAATGCACTAAAAAGTAAAAAAATAATTGCATATTCTTGTGCCAATTTTAGTTCACCTAAGCAAAAATTTTTAAATATATATGTACAATTATTGTTATTTTTGGAGGCGGTGTCCAAAAGTTATGTGAATTTCTCTATGCTGACACCGACTCCAAAATTAACAATAATTATACATATATATTTAAAAATTTTTGCTTAGTTGAACTAAAATTGGCACAAGAATTTGCAATTATTTTTTTACTTTTTAGTGCATTTTTTGTTATAGAATATTTGATTTTTGAAGTCGGGTTTCCATTTTGTCAAAATAGGTTTTATATTATTTATTATTTATTCAAATACATTGCTAAATTGTTTCAAATCAGCAAATAAACATTTGAAGTAGGATGACTGGTTAATTAGGATAACAGATAACATGTTTTATAAGTAGGAATTGAAAAATTTAATTTAAAATTGAAGTGGTCAAAACATTCCTATCGAACTTTTACAATTTGTGACCACCCTGTTCATTCGATGTCAAAAGTGAATAGCTGAATGTTAACATTTTCGAAGGCAGAGATTTTTATAAAGAATAAATTTTTTCGTAAACCTTAAAATAAAAAAGTTTTCCATATATGGAGTCAACTTAAGTAGACACACTGTATATATAAAGTTTGTGTCTGTGGACTCTCTAGTGGTCACAGTTTTATTCCGATTTAAATAAAATTTCGTATTTGAGGCGCTTTTAGTATTCAAAAGGTCAAGTTCGATAATGGGTAAAATCGGGAAAAGGGGTTTCAAGGTAGAGGGAAACACAAAATTTGGCATATCTCCCTTAATATTTAAAAAAGACAAAAAATTTATCAGGAGTTAAGTTGTAGGTACTCAGTTTTACTATAATTTTGTTTCTTATCTTTTTTTCTGTTACACTAATACTTAAAGAAATATTTACAATTTAATATTGAAAGTATAAATTTTAAATATCTCCGTACATATTAGGATTTGAGAAAAAATTATCAGGTAATGAATTGTAGCAAATTAAATTTCAATTTTTCCCTAATTCCTAGAAAAATTTTTTGTATTTTATAAATACGTATTTCGACTACAACGTAGTCATCATCAGTAAACTGCAACGTTGAACAAAATAAATGGTGCAAACTAACATAGTTCCGCCCATGCACAATTAAATCACTAGAGAATTAAGGGATCATAACCTAAAAACAGCGCTTGTTAGTAAAAATAAAATTAAACAGTTACTGGGCAACCCTAAGGACAAAATTATTAATGAAAAATAATCGGGCATATATAGTATCACTTGTCAAAACGTTTTGAAAATTTATGTTGGTCAAAGTTGTTGCCAAATCGGAACTCGAATCAAAGAACATCTGGCTCATGTGAAATTTGGAAGAACCGAAAAATCGTGTATAGCTGCGCGAGTTATTGAGAACAACCGCAAAATTGACAAATCAAAACTAACTGACTTCTAAAAGCGGTACAAAACCCCACAGAATTAGATGCATTCGAAAGTATCTACATACGCAGATTAAGAAAACAGATAAAGAATTTAGACAATGGCCCAATTCCAAATTCTGATTTAATAAAATTAAACCATTTTCAATAAATTTAATACCTAAATATCAAGGTTTGCTTCGTTCAACACCCTCACCTTATTGACAAAAACAACACCGCATTAGTCACACACTTAATCCCTTAATTAGTCAGTCAACTCAAATAATCCTTCAGGTACTACTTCAGTCAGATCATATAAAAGACGCAACTTTTTTAATACCATTGTGAGACACGCACCAAATTAGTAACGAGCAACATATCTCTGACTCCATATCCCAGAGATAGTTACGATTAGCTAATTCATACTGATGATGACTACTTTGTAGTCGAAATACGTATTTATAAAATACAAATAATTGTTCAAAATTGGGGCAAAATTTTAAATAAAATTTCAAAAAACCTAGAGTTCTCTTTGATTATTTATATTAAATTGTAGCAAACTTGATTTTATACAACTTCACTTCTTATACATTTTTCGATTGTTCTAATATTAGGAGAGATATTTTTTTTTTGTGCTTTCTTCTTTCTCTATGCCCTCATTCCCTTTGACCTATGCCATTTATTAATAATCAGATACGACATTTTTTTTGATTAGACTACAATTGTGGCCGCTAGAGAGTAATTGATGTATTCTAAGAAAATTCGTTAAGCAGACACGGCTCCTGCGTAACGAATTTTTTTTTAAATGAAAATCTCTAAATTTTGATAGGTTAAAAATTATGTTCGTAATAAATTATATAAGTTTATTAACATGCTTTTATTAACTTGACGTGTATGTATCTATCTATGTATGAATGTAATAGAAATTTGTGAGTTTTTACCCACTTCCGGACGTCCGGATAGTATAATTTATAGTTTCTTTAGAAATGTCATCAACAAAATTTTAATAAAAAATGACACTTCCAACTGTTAAAAGTACAAAAATTACTATTGATATCAATTTTCTATACTATATTCGATATATACTTTTTTTGGTAAGAATTGGATGCATTCCATCACTGGTGAGAATAATATTGAAGAATGAAACTACAACACAAAAAATAATTTTCTTTTAAGTTAAAAAAAACAAAAAATAAAATTTAAATTAAAAAAAACTATAAAAAAAATGCAATTTGAATAAAATAATAATAAAAATAAACACTAATTTAATTTAATTTTCTTTGTGTGTAAAGTTTTATCTGTGAATGGTACAGTGATAATATGGTCGCTAATGACTCAATTGTTGAAGCGACCTTAAATAACAAAAAAATAAAAATAAATAAATAATAATAAAAATAGAATATTAAAATCATTGCAATATAAATTAAAAAATGCAAAATAATTTAAAATAGAATAAAGAGATTGACAACAAAATTAAGTATAATGTAAACAAGAGCATGGGGTGCTCTCTACTTATTTATGTCTTCATAATGGCACTACTTTTATAAGGGTAAGTAGAGTGCACCCATGCTCTTGTTTACATTAAAGTTAATTTTGTTGTCAATCTCTTTATTATATTTCTATTTTAAACTATTTTGCATTTTTTAGTTCATATTGCATAAAAGCATGTTTTTTTTGGTTTTTTAAACTCTAAATTGTATTTTTATATTTATAATATACTAATAAACTAAAAATTACATTTTTACAGTCTATAAAGCATGATATACATGACACTATAGTATATAACGACCACATTTATTTTTATAAAAGAAATAATATACACGCTAATTTATTTTTACGTTGACCCGTTTCATTAGTTATATGTAGATACCTACGAATTCCTACGATTTTCAAAATATACGCGTGTCATTCCACTCACTATCACAATGACAGAGAAATGAAAAATGTCAAATGACAAATGTTTGTCTTCATATTCTTTGTTATATTAATAAGTGTCTCTTTACATTTTTTTATAAAGTATATTTCCGAAGTAATGACTGTTTTGATATTGAAACAATGACGTTTTTCAGTGAGCTCAGTTTATTATAAACATATTAACGGAGTTCCAGCATAGAATCACTTTTAGACAGATTTTGCTCATTTTTTTACACAGGCTAAAAATAACTTAATAAATCCCGAAGTTTCAGAATTTTTGACCATTTAGAACGCTAGATAATTAATAACAAAGTAATCAATCTCTCTCATTAGAAGCATGTAAAACTTCATGCCCGCCCAACTATTATGTGTTGTATTAATTATTATTGTATTAAATATCGCGTTGTACCGTTTTTTTTTCGAAGTATAATCGTTAAAAAATTTTTTTTTTTTTTCAAAATTACATTGATTTGTATATAAAAAATATATCTATGTGTTGTGTATGCGTATATATGTATTTATTCTATAATAAAAGCAAACCGGTTTTTTGTCCTGATTACACAAGACAGTGCTGGGAACTACCTTAAAAATTATGCAAATAATATATTTTCACATACTTTGAGCTATTAACAATGAAATACGAATTTTTGATATATTTAATAATATTTTGATGTTTTAGGGCATAACCAGAAAATCCACTAGGTTCTTATGATTAAACCCACGAAAAACAATTTTAACAATTTCAATTTATTGGATAGCATTGCTAGAAAGTAATTAACAATCAAGCAATTTTTTTTTTAATATCAAGTTCCATGTTTTTTTTTTCGTTTCAAGTTGTTCTTCAACCATTTCTATTTTCTCTAACTGGATATTTTTCAGACTGGATTTGATTTGTTCTTAAGGCCACCTTGGATTGTTTTTATCTGTGCAAGCATTTCATCTCGAACAGATTTCATTTGAGTCACCAAATCTGTGCTGACATTTCTTCCTGGCAAGATTCAATTTGTTCTTGAACAGATTTCAGTTCTTCTTGGCCAGATTTGATTCTTGCCCAAATTTCTTGCAATAACTTCGCAATTTCTTCCATTTTGTTCTTCTCTTGAGTCGGTATTTAAGTATACTATTGATCCGTGTAGACCGTTTTTCGATAATACGATCTGTTGTACTAGCAATAACTTAGGTCAGTTTTTAGATATCATGTACGTTTTCGAACAGAACTTTCTAGAATTTTACCGAATTTTCATTATTGAGTCAATCATTATTGATTTATGTATACTAGTAATCCGTTAAGTCCGTTTTTCGATAACCAAATATAAGTTTCTAGAACTTTCCCGCAACAATTCTCTTACCCCAATAAACTTTCTGTATGTACTCGCCGGCTTGTCCCACTTCTGACACCAATTTTAACGTTTTAGAGCGTAATCTGTCTACGCTCTAGGTTCTTTTAATCAAATCTACGAATAATAATTTTAACAATTACAATTTATTGGATTGCATTAAGGTAGAGGCATGATTGGCATTAAGCCTGTTAATTGCAAATAAAAGAATATGTGTTTCAGCGTTTTTAGAAAGTCAAACCTGAAGAGTGTAAAATAAGGAGTCAGAATTTGTATCAAGTTGCCGTTTGTTTTTTGAAGTTTAAGACATTGTTAAATTGTCATTTTGGCTTTAGACCATCAAACGCATCTTTCCACGTTTTTGGAAAATGTACCCTCAAGGGATGAAACCCGAACTGAGAGTCGAAGCTGAGCAAAGACTTTGAGCATCCCTTTCTTTATGAAGTTAGAGACCTAAACCGTCCAAGTAGCCGAGCGGTCTAAGGCGTTATGTCTACTTGGAATTGGGAGGTTATGGGTTCGAATCCCGACATCGGCAGTTTGTCAATTATTAAGAAAACAAGGGGGTGGTTAATTGACTAAACTGTCGGCGAATGGACAAGAACGAAGTAACCGACTATGCTTGACAAGGTTTTCTGCAGTTTCCTTCACGAACTCCAGATGAATGTCGGCATAGTTCCTATCGAGTCAACTGCAGCCGCACATCCTACCAATTCCTAGTATACACACAAAAATTTCTTCCACTCCATTCACATTCTCACGTCTTTAGGCATCAAAATGGACCTTATGGTCGAAGTGTACCCCGTCCTGGGCAGCCGCTACAATCTATCTAATCTAGAGACCTAAAATTGAGTTTATGAGAAAAATTTAAACAAAAATTTTTTGGACATACATACTTAAAATAGAAACGGTTAAATGCCCTTTGAAAATCCATTTAAAATGCTAAATTTAAAAGGCTAATTGGAATATATTTCAAATACAAATCATTTAATAAACAACTTATTTAATAAACGTAAAATATTGTACAGCAAGGCATCTTCTGACATATCATCAATTTTTACTAAAATATCACTAAATATTTATTCTCCATTAAGATCTCCTTTAATTTGATGATGGATGCTTGCTGTAACATGATTTTTTTCCCTATTCAACTTCCTAAACTAAAAAATTCCTATTAGACTTTTCATTAGTTTGGATGGATCCAAGGTCATAAAAGATAGTCAGTTCAAAATTCCAATATACATTCATTATTATACTCAAAGTACAAACGTCATTTTCCACGAGTCAGCGGCATTGGTATTTCATAATATTTTCATAATGTTTCATCAAAAATAATACCCACAGTAAAATGACTTTACGCACTTTTATTTATAAAAGTGCGTAATGAATTAATAGTATTTAAAAAAATATGAAAACCTCCATAATGTTCATCATAAATTTTCGTTTGTCAACATCGTCGCGTATGAATCATCAATATAATCTTTTGCCGCCATCGTTCGTATATTTTATCACATTATTTTTATTTTCGCTCAAGTTTTTTATAATTGTATTGCATTTAATTTATGGTATTTAACAGTGCCAAAAAAAAAATCTTATTTACGTTTCGAGTAAAATGATTAAGCAATAATTTTGATGACGTATTCATATGATATCACAAAAATTACGTCAACAAATTCTGAATAAAATAGATTATTGTCTAAAAATGTCTCATAAGATTGTATGAGATAGGTTTATAATCGTATACTATATTTATAATTCCAAAAATTATTCCTTCTGGTTATTTTTAACGGTATTGCGGATATTAAGGTTGTTGTGAAGAAAATTCAATTTAATGACAGGTTCTTGAAAATTTTACAGCTTATTATTTCAATAATAAAGAATATCCTGTCAAAATTTGAAGTTGATCCTGTTTTTAGTTTTTGAGTAAAAAAATGTTAAAATTACGATTTTTAAGAGATTTTTACATAGGTTAAATGGACTCGTCAGCAAAAACATAAATACAAAAATCTATATCTCGACAACCATATATGCCAGTGTTATGAAAAACTGTCATAATACTGTCAACTGTCATAACACATTTATCAAAGTCTTATAAATACCTGGACCAAATTTCAAATTAATCTTGTTTTTTGTTTCTGAGAAAATTAAATTTGTAGATCGAAAAATGTTCTAAATCTAGTTTTATTTTTAGTTTTATTTATTTTTATCTAGTTTTATTTAGTTTTATCTAGTTCACTATGCAACTTTTTTGAAATACATAAAAACATATTTTTAATTATTAAAACTCTTCGAAAAAATGAAATTTAGGATTTAAGTTTTAAACAATATGTTTTTTTTACAAATATATATGTTTTTTACAAAAATTAAATTATTTGAAACGATTTAATTGCAAAATTTTTAATTATTTAGAGTTGGCAATGGATGAGATATCAATGAATTTAGTATAAGACAAACTCACCACCCCTACTTTCCCTCACCAGTTTCACAACAACCATAAATGTTGGAATTGTTGTTTTTTTAATATATAAAGTATCTAGATCATAGGTGGGCAGGGTTTGACTTTACAAGCTCTGAGTGAGAGGTAGGAAGAGAGATAGAATAAATACAGGGTGTCCTACCAATTATTATTATTTTCTTTTTTTAATTAAAACATTTTCTGAAAAAAAATATAATAATACCAACCCTTTTTTATGGTCACTATCTATTATAATTATACAAAGTATACACTATTACTATACAATACATACAATACATTGAATACATACTCTGGAATTTTGGGAAAAAAATGTATCTTTTTAATATATTTGTGTATGAATAAAATATAAATCTTTTGATCTTTTACGCTTACCGCTTGACAATTGTAAACCGCTTGTAAATTTTTTGTTGGTTTAGTTTAGATTTTAGAATTAGGTTTTTGGTAATTCCGAATAATTTGCCAAAAGTATTCATATCGGAGAACTAATAGACAATTATATACCTGATTTAATTATTTTTTTTTAGTAGAGGGTATAGTGTCAGGGAAATTTGATGAGACTGAATAGTTAAATTTTACATAAAGTGGGAATTTTATGATAGCTTACTCAACCTGACGGAGTTGGTTTGATTTAGTCTACTTTCAATTAAAAAAGTGAAAAGTACTATTCGTGCTATTGAAAATTATTTTTCGCATAATTTATTTTTTCAAAAAAAATAAAAGTAGTGATTTTAATAATGGAGAATACATCGCAAGTAGAAAAGGAGGATATTTTTTGGCATCATCGAGTGGGAGCATCGTTTTGGTATATATTTGATATATTTAACAAAACTGATAAAGAGGTAATTTGCCTATTTTGTGGTAAAATGTTTATTTGTTTAAAAGAAGTAATTTACAACGTCATTATGCCGCGAAACATTCTGCCGAGTTTGATAAATTCGAAATAGGGACAGCAGAACACGATCGCGTAATTGCTGTTTTTAAAAATAATTATTTTGAATCATCGTCCGCCAAAAAATTATATATTAATAATGGATTCATTGGTAGGCAACCTGTACTGAAACATCGTTCCGTCTTACTTCAAAACATACCTTGCTTACTTACTCTCACTTTCTTCTTGGTAGCCCCGTGGCTCCGAAGAGCCGTCTACGCCCACTCCTGATCTATATATAGTTAGTTAGTAATTACTTACAGGTATATAATTCTCAATGAAACTTAGAGTATCAAAATCATCCATAATCGTAGGATGTTGTTCAATTCATAACGACTCAATTAATGCATATGCCCGTTTTTACACTTGAAAATTTTGATGAAAGTTTTCAATCGCAATAAAAATAGTTGATATAACTGAAGTTACTATGCATACGCTGAAATTCACTTTAAATATATTAATCGCATGTTTGTCAACAACTATAACTCTCGTCTTGTTCATTGTTTCTTTCTTTGTCTACCACTTCAGTCACATGATCAGAGTATACCAATCACAAAGATGTATGATATAAACATATCGTACACACTATTCTTACATCTGCAGTCCATGATCAAGCAATTTTTGCAACAAAGATTGTTGCGCAAATGGTTTGATCGTGTATGGGGGCCTTTAAGGATGGGATATTATTTGTGAAAAAATAGAAAAAGATACGACGCAAGCAAGTCGGTCATCAGAATCTGTGTAGAAAAACTTCATATTTAAAAGCATGTTCCTAAGAAACTAGACAGTGGATCGTTTTCAACTGTTGACATCAATGAAATATTTATTTATATAAATACTGATTAAATCTCAAAAGAAATATTTATTTATATAAATACTGATGAAATCTCAAAGGGGGGAAATTTTTTTTCCATAGGATTCGATCGAACTTCCCCTTAAGGTTTGAATTTAGATTTCAAAAATGCTCTTATTAGTTCTAAATATTTTTAAACAAATTCCGGTTTGTGTAAATTATATTAAACCAGAAAATTGTTAATATTTAGAATAATTTCTTCAGATCTAAATTTTGCGAACATAGCCTTTTTATATAAAGTTTATTTCCACAAAATATGTTTGTAAACAGTTATTTGAAGTATTCATACTCTCATCCCACTTACAAAATATTTTTAATATTTAAAAAATGTTTTTTTTGTAAGTGTTTATTTTCGTAAAAAGTCTATAAATATTTGCCAAAACATTTACAAATGTATTTTGACTATTTTAATTATAATACATTATAGAAAATTAAGTGCAAATCACACACAACTGCTGTATATAGGGAGCCTTTGGAGATGTTTACATTCGTGTGTATTATATTAAGGTTGGTCTAGCATGGAATTACTTTTCGACAGATTTTGTTTTATAATAAATCACGAAGTTTCAGAATTTTTGATCGTTTAGAAAGCGAGATAATTAATAATAAATTAATCATTCTCATTAGAAGCATGTATTAACAAAAATACTCGAGAGAATTAAAAAAAAAAAAAAAAAAAAACTAGGAGAGTAAAGATATATATTTCTTAAATAAATTTTTTTTTTAAATCGCGTTTTACCGTTTTGTTTTCGAAATATGATAGTTTAAAATTTTTTTTTCTTTCAAAATTACATTAATGTGTATATAAATATATGTATGTTAGTATATATGTGTATATGTATTTGTTTTATAATAAAAGCAAACCGGTTTTTTGTCCTGATTATACAAGACTATGTGGAACTACCTTAACTATATTTGTATATATATATTTCACGTGGATACCAGATAGACTTAGTTCGGAAACTACCTATCTCATGCTGTACAGTGCAATGGTCCAATATACATCCTAATTGATAATGCTTTTTTCTACCATCATGTCCAACATTGTACAGACTGTGTTGGAATGCTTTTCCAATAGAGAATCAATGTTAAATATTATTTATTACTGGCAGGCCGTCTGGTTACTGTGCGGAGTCAGTCAGTACAAATTTTATACTAAAAAAATATATTTAAGAAAAAACTGAGATTTCGGTTAATTAAGCTACCGCTGACAGAAATTAAATTTACCCGAAATCTGAGTTTTTTCCTTAAATATCTTTTGTTTTTTGGCCCGTCATACCGGAATTTTATTGGATCAATCTCTTTATTAATATTTCTATTTCCTATTGCGTAGTTTTTTGACTATTCGTCTTATTTTATTCCAAGTGAAAATTATTAAAATATGTCGACGCTCACGTGTTTCTCCATAAGAGCAATGCATTAAAACTCGAACTTTAACATTAAATAATTAATTCAAGACCCTCGTACCCTTCCTGAAACTTATATTATTTATTTATCTGCACTTCAACTACATGTAAAAAAATCAACCCTTCATCTTTATGAAGCTCCACTGCTCGAACATCATTAAGGCATGATTAATTATGACAAATCATGCCTTAATGATGTACGATTTGTCATAATTAATCATGCCTTAATGATGTACGAGCAGTGGAGTAAGCCGTCAGGCTTTAAATACAGAATTATTAATAATAATAATAATAATAATAATTATGACAAATCTAAAAATTTTATGAAAAAGCATTTCGAACAAAGGTAGTTTCTGTTTAGAAAAGGAAATACTTTTTGTCTGTAAAATTTCCTTCTATCTCTTAATGTTTTCAAGGTAGAAATTTCCGGTTATCACATTTTTCTATGTGGTGCTTTTTTGATGATGAGTCCAGTTAGTAAGTGAGTGGCCGAAATGTCGATTCTTAGGGTTAAAAACTATTAAAGATGTAATGTTGAAATTACGTGAGAATATGCGTGATTTTAAATTCAAACTTACGAACGACACTTACGAGAGCTACGAACGAATGCGAATTTTATTAACCTCAAAGCCTTAAAATTTAGGTCACATTTACAATAATCGATATTCAAATAATATATCTTCATAATAATATCCGTATAAGTTTATATATTTTAAAGGATGAGCACCAAACACCTTAATTTTATGACTCTGGGAACAATAAAATTATCATACTTAACTAATTTAAATTTGAATTTAAAGTCAAACCTATCCTAGTCCCCAAATAGATGGCCATGTAATGTAATTGACTGTACACCAAACCTTTATATCCACCAAACATCTGAACTTTCCTACCTACCTAGTACCTACCCAACGATTGTGTTAAGGGGTTACATGGGTTTGATAATTTAAAAAAATCGATAGTCGATATTTTTGAAGTCGGTTGACAAGATTTCTCAAAAAATAATGAACCGAACTTGTTCAAACTTTTGCATATTTCTCCAAGATAAGATTGACTAGTGCTTGAAAGAAGGATTTTTTTTATCACATATAATTTTACAAGGCTATACGTGGTGCAAATTATACCTAAAATAATACGTTTTTGTACAAAACTCTGCCAAAAATGCAAATTTTCATTTTTTTTCCTTTGTCCAAGCACGATTTTTATATATTCACACTAACAGAAATAATTGTTTTTTTTAATTTCGGATGAATCTATCATGACTTATTCTGAATACGCCAAGGGAAGTTTGTTGCATTGAAAATTATTGAGAATAATTTTTTTGAACCCACCACATATTCTAATTATAAAATAGAAAAAAAAATATTACGAAAAATATTTAAGAGAATTTTTTTTCTTCCTCGAGAAAGGAAGTTTTTTTATAATTGCAAAAAGAAAATGATCTAGTTTCGATTTATTTTCTTTCTTTAGACAAAGTTTTTTTTTAAAGTCGAAAGTAGAAAAGGAAAAATTATAAAATCAGATATAATTTATTTTATTAAGAAAAGTAATGAAGAAAAAAAGAAACAATCAAATCTTTAATTTAATTTAAATCAAAAGTCAAGTATGATTTTGTTCAAAAACAAATACATGCACAAATAAATTTTGTTGAATAATTTTTGCATAAACAAGTATGATTGAGTAAACAGAATAAGCTAGCTTACAGTAAAATCTTATATGTATTGTAAATTTGTATATAAATTTTGAATTAGCACTGGCCGTATGTGTCATTCTGATTCGATCCTTGGCGGAGCATTATAGTTTTAATAAGTTTTATAAATAATCAGAATCTCTGAATGCGCATGGTTGTCCATACGTCCATAACAAAAATATTTTCAAAAACATCAACAACCATGTTCTAGAAAGGTCTATGACGGGTTTAAAGCCGCGGTCAATGCTAATTAAAAATCAGTTTAAAATTGACATTGTTCAGTCAAGACTACTATCGTTCGAGTATAATCTCAGTTTGAAAGTACCATTGTTGAATTAAAATAGTCAGTTGAATTAAATAAAATTGAGTTTTTTATTCAATTTTTTTTAAATCAGTATTGTTCGAATATAATCGAAGTTATAAATTAAACATTATTGAAAGAAAATTAAATTATAATTGTTTATTTGAAATCAAATAAACATCAAGTTTGATTTTCGTAAAGTCTTTTGTTTTATTTAATTTTTTTTTTTCTAAAAGTGCGTGTTTCCAATTGACGTTATTTAGTAAAACTTTCACTAATATTTTGTTTTTTTTTTGTGTCGAGTATTAGAATCTGTTGTTGTAAAGAGAGCCAAGATACCGCGACAAGTTTTTTTTGAGGGGTCACAGGACATCAGGTCCCAATGGCTGAATTTGCAAAATTTTAAAGTGAAAATTTCACAAAATATTTGGTAAATGTTGATCTTTGATTTTTTTAAAGGTTGAATAAAAAAACATTTCATTTATTATATTAGAAAAAAAATTATAAAATATATGTTTTTTTATCCATTGAAACCATGTATCCCCTTAATATGTGCTATCACATTGTGTTAAGGGTTGAACGGTCAGTACCCAGCAAATCATAATAAACAGAAACACTTTTTTTAACAGAAATTAAAAATTTTAATCTGTAAATTAATTATTTAAATTTAGATAGCATCTAACATCACTAGTAATCGGATTTATGTAATTATTTAATTAATAAAAATAACAAATAATCGTCTTTTGACTCTATTCAAGTAAGGCGGACGAAAACTTTTGTGAATTTTTTATCTTTTTCATTAAGATATTTACAAAACTCTTCGTCAGACTATTTAATTTTTATTTTAACGTAATGTACGAGACTTAATTTATAAAAGTATAAGTTTTTTACTTTTTAATCTATGTAGAAGGTCAAGCAACATTATCGAAAATGTATGCGTTCATTCAACATTTGCTATTCACAACATGTAAAAATTCTAATTTTTATTGATTAATTACATGAAAACCCTTTGTCAGATTTATTCAGATTTTTATCTATTATTTTATTTATTAATTCAGATTTTTATCTATACATTGCCGTTTTTACCTATACATGTGTCCGATCAACCTTAATATGTATTTTCAAAATCTTTTTAAATAGATATCTCATGAAACTAAAACGATTATGAATTCTTAAAACACATTCATGTCTATATACAATAATATGCTTTCGAATAGTGATGTAACGAATGTTGGATTTTCCACATTCGCGATGCGAATGCGAATGTTGATTTTCACCGACTAAAAAAATGTTTTCTGATAAATCCCAAAGTTTCAGAATTTTTGACCGTTTAGAACACGAAATAATTAATATCAAAGTTATCATTCTCTCTCACTCTTTCTCATTAGAAGCATGTAAAACTTCATACCCACCCAACTATTAACCCTGAGGGTTCCACTCGAGGGCTTGGCGACTGATGGTGTAATTTGGCCTTCTTAGCGTATGGCCAATCCAACCAAACTTTCTTTTCTTGATGGTCTCATTTACTGGACTTTGATTTGTTATTCTCAGTAATTCTCCATTAGTTATGCTGTGAGGCCAATGAATGTTCAAAATCCTTCGAAGACATTTGTTGATAAAAACTTGTAATTTACTTGTTATAGTCTTTGTTACTTTCCATATAAGAGTACAGACTTTACATTTGTTTAAAATATTCTTAATTTAGTTTTTCTTATTATTTGGCTTGACCGCAAAACAGGTGCAAGTTGTGCAAATCCTCCTTTGGCCTTCCTTATTCTGATTTCGACATCTTCGTCCGTTTCACCTGTCTTTGACACAATGCTTCCTAAATATTGAAATTGGTCAACTTGTTCAATCATTTTGTTGTTCATTTCTAACGGTTGGTTGTTCCTGGGATTTATTCTCATGGCTTTTGTTTTTTCAAAATTTATTTTAAGACCTACACTAATCCCATGGGTATGGAGATCTTGAAGTTTCTCCTTCATGTCTTTAAGGCTTTGAGACGGCAAACATAGGACGTCTGCAAAATCTATATCCTTGAGTCTCTCAACCAATCCCCATTGTAGACCTCTTGGTTTATTTGTGACCTTTTTCATGACGTTATCCAGGACGATGAGAAAGAGTATCAGTGACAATAAACATCCTTGTCTGACACCAACTCCAACTTCAATTGGGTTTGAGAGTTTCCCTTCATGGATTACTTGGCATCTGTAGCCTCTATAAATTTCTTTGATTAGATTTATAATCTTCTTTGGTGTTCCAAAACTCTCTAATGATCTCCATATTGCTTCTCTTTCGATGGAGTCGGGACTTTTTCAAAGTCTACAAAGCTCAGATACACTGGCGACTGGTATTCTAAGTATCGCTCGAGTGTTGATCATATCAACGCAAGAATGGTCTTTCATAAAGCCTGTTTGTTTTCTCCGTAGTTTAGAGTCGATTGTGTCTTTAATTCGGTTTAGAATTACTCTAGTGGGAATTTTATTTGCCACGGATAGCAGGGTAATACCCCTCCAATTGTTACATAAAGAAATGTCTGCTTTCTTTGGCAGCTTAATCAGCAACCTTTTCCTCCAGTCATCTGGTATTACCTCCTTCTCCCATATCTTCTTTATTAATCCGTAGAAAACATCTGCTGTAAGGTTTGGATTTGTTTTTAACATTTCAGGAGTAATACAGTCTACAGTCTTTTCCATTTTTTATTTCCTTGAGTGCTGCTACTATTTCTGTCTTTGATGGTGTTCCTCTACTTATTCTGGGGTCTTCTAACTGATTTTAAAATATCAGTTATAATTATCAGTATTATAATTCCATATCCATCCATATATATTTCTTTTTTGTTTGTAAAATACATTCGCCAAACATTCGCATCGTTTCTTGCGAATGCGAATATTCGTTACATCACTACTTTCGAATTACGTGTAGCTAGTATACAGCATGTATTTTAAAATAGTCCCAATCTGGAAACAATGTATAGTGTATCTATCGCTGTCAATATGCAGTGTACTATGATATGGTTTGCTTTGTTACACTTAAACTGCATTAAAATCGGAGGCGGAGTTGAGACGTTCTCACCACAGACATTTGCCATTAGATCAGTCTTTGGTGGGGACGTCTGCCTGTAGAGTGCAGTTTTGGTGAAACAAAGTACATTATATCATGGTATACTGTACATAGACAGTGATAGATGCACTATATTTTGTTTCTAGATTGGGTCTATTTTAAAATACATAGTGTATAATATATATATATATATATATATATACGAATTTAGAGTTTATTATATAGTATACGATATATATATATATATATATATATATATATATATATATATATATATATATATATATATATATATTTATATATCGTATACTATATACCAAACTCTAAATTCGTTTGAAAACTTGTTGATGACAAATTTAACAATCAATCAAAATCACTAACAGAATGTATCATTAAATTTTTAATCAAATAAAATTGTTTCGCATACTACTATTTGTAAAATAATATTATTCATGCGAATTTTAGAAGAATTAATGATTCGTTATATTATTGATTTTGATTGATTGTTAAATTTGTCAACAAGTTTTCAAACGAATTTAATTATTTAATTATAAAAAACAAGGATTATCTGCAAAAGACGAAAAATACTATTCATTATGGGGTGTGACGACATAGTGATTAAAACAATATTACGAACCTATTTCAACTTTACAAACATATATAACAGAATATACTAAGGTATTTTCACCATTTCCATCACAAATGCCTGGAGAAAAAGAAATGGAAATAGAACATAGAACAATTTTTCACAACACCTAACCCAAATTTATCCACGTCCCGAATTTTTTACAGTCAAAGAAGTTAAAGAACTTATAAGGTTTGAATTTGCAGAATTGTAAACAATTCAGTAATTGGTACACAACTCAGTATATACCAGGTATTTAAACAACTAACTCATTTGGTTGTTACATTATATGTTTTTTTTTTTAATTAAAATTTATTTGTAAGTGTTTTATTTCAGTCATAATATATCGAAAAAATGAGTAAATGGTTCAATTCTTAAAAAATGTTAAGTTAATGTGAGTTTTTATTAAATTTGGACTTTTTTATCTGAAGTTTATCTTATTTATTAAGTGAGCTCCAGCATTGGCATGTATAATCAGGACAAAAATCGGTTTGATTTTATTATAGAGCAAATACCAGTGTATATATATATATATATCTATACTCGAAAGTAATATATATATATACTTGAAAGTGAAAAAAATTTTAAACTATCATATTTCGAAAACAAAACGGGAATATGCGATTCAAAAAAAAAATTTATTAAGAAATATATATCTATATACTGTACTAATAAAATTTCAAATTCGCCCCCTTTACCTAGATCAGTTTTTTTGTATTATAAATACGTATTTCGAATACAATGTAGTCATCATCAGTATAAATTAACTATTCGTAATTTACTCTTTGACAATTAGAAATAAATAGAAAGTCGAGATCAATAGACAAAAATAAAAATAAATAGAAAATTAACTAAATTAAAATATACTAGATTTTAAATATAGTATTTTAAGTATTTTATTTCTAGATTTTAAATTACTTTTATATTGTCTCAGGATATGTTACTCGTCGCTAATTTGGTGACAATTTCGTGACATAAATTTAAAATCTAGTATATTTTAATTTAGTTAATTTTCTATTTATTTTTATTTTTGTCTATTGATCTCGACTTTCTATCTATTTCTAATTGTCAAAGAGTAAACTAGCTAATTTATACTGATGATGACTACATTGTAGTCGAAATACGTATTTATAATACAAAAAACTGATCTAGGTAAAGGGAGCGAATTTGAAATTTTATTCCAAAACCCTAGAGTTCTCACTAATTATCATTCGATAATATAATGTTTATACTCTCCTAGTTTTTTTTTAAAATTCTGTCGAGTATTTTTTTCAATACAACAGATAATAGTAGAGGTAGATTGTAAAGGCTGCCCTGGGCGGGCTACACTTCGACCATAAGGTCAATTGTGATGCCTAAGGATTTGAGGATGTGAGTGGAGTGGAAGGAATTTGTGAGTAGCCGACTATGATAGGAACTATGCCGATATTCATCTGGAATTCGTGAAGGAAACTGTCCATACGCTGACAGTTTAGTCAATCAACCGCCCCTTTTTTTTTATATAATTGACAAACTGCCGATGTCGGGATTCGAACCTATAACCTCCCAGTTTCCAAGTACTGCATACTACGCTGACATAACGACTGATAATAGTTGGGCAGACATGAAGTTTTACATGCTTCTAATGAGAGAGAATGATTAATTTGTTATTAATTATCTCGCGTTCTAAACGGTTAAAAATTCTGAAACTTCGGGATTTATTTATTTTTAGCTTGTGAGAAAAAAAATGAGCAAAATATGTCGAAATGGGATTTCATGCTGGAACTACCTTAAGTATAATATGATGATAAATATTTCATTTTACTACCCAAATGCAGTTTATAATTTTAATCTAACGAGATAGAACTATAAATAACACATCCATCACATCTACATCTGTATATGACATTCATTTTAGCAATAAAATTAATTTATTACTTGCGTTGAATACAATATTAAATAGGTTGCAGCAATTGCAGATATATGTATTAAAGCGGCCTATTTAGGTTAGTTGACGTCCTTGTTCTATTCCAATTTGGCACCCCTAGCCCCCTTTTTTATAATGATAACTATTAAATTAGAGTTTAAAAATAAAAATTCGTTACGCAGGTAATATTATAATTTTAGTGTGATCAAAATGAAATATAATATCTGATATAGTACTTGCAAAAATAAAATTTATTAATAGCCAAAAAAAAAAACGGTATAACGATTATAGTTTATAGTTACTATGGAAACGACAATCAAAATTTTTTACAATTAAATATATTTTATGTATTCGTGTCAAACAAAATATTAAATATCTCTTTTAATATTAGAATAATCGAAAAATGTACAAGGAGTAAAGTTGTAGAAAATCAAGTTTGCTACAATTCATTACTTGATAATTTTTCTTAAACTCTAATGGGAACAGAGATATTTAGAATTTTAACTTTCAATTTTTAATTGTAAATATTTCTGTAAATATTAGTGTAACAGAAAAATGATAAGAAACAAAATTACAGTAAAACTTAGTACCTACAACTTAACTGCTGATAAATTTTTCGATTTTTCAAATATTAAGGGAGATAGTCAAATTTTATGTTTTCCCCTCCCTCTACACCCCCTTTCTCCTCGTCCGATTTTACCCATTAACGAACTGGACCTTTAGAATACCAAAAGTGACTCAAATACCTAATTTCATTCCAATCGGAATAAAACTGTGACCGCTAAAGAATCCACAGACATTTAAAAAAAGTACATTTATGTATATATGTTTATATGTATATATGTTTATATATATATATATGTATATATATACATATATATATATATATATATACATATATATATATATATAGAGTATACATATAAACATATATGTACTTTTTTCAAATGTCTGTATATATGTATATATATACATATATATATATATATATATATATACATATATATATATATATATATATAGAGTATACATATAAACATATATGTACTTTTTTCAAATGTCTGTGGACTCTCTAGCGGTCACAGTTTTATTCCGATTGGAATGAAATCACTATCGCTAAAATTTGTATATATATATATATATATATATATATATATATATATATATATATATACATATATACATATATACAAATTTTAGCGATAGTGATTTTTAACATCTAATAGGTAGGATCGATGGACATTTGAAGAAATTTTTATGAAATTCCAACATTGGTGCAAAAACAATAGCTGCATTTCCTTTGGAGGAAATTCGCTAAAAATTATTATTTCGTATATTTTATTTTAAACTTAGATCTGTAATTGAAGATATTGTTTTGAAAAATTACATATTTTCGGATATTTCTTAATCTGATTAAAAACATAAATGTAAAAATTCGTCACGCAGGAGCTGCATCAACTTAGCGAATTTTCTCAGATTAAATACACCATTTCTTTTTTGGAAATAGATATCTTAATTAACATTTTGATTAAAATGTTATATACTTCATACGACCAACAGGAAGGGAGAAGGGCGGTCTCTTAAGACCGGCAGAAGATAACAAAAACAATTTTTAGATTTATTTAATTTTAATACCGAATTAAAAAAATATTAAACTGATTAACGTTCTTTCCAGAAAACTCATTGAAGATTATAACAAGTGAAAATAGCAACTAACTGAGTAAATTGCATAAATACTCGGTATATCCTGAATTTACGTACAAAGTTTTATAACAAAGTTTTACTTTACATTTTTGTTCTACCTTTTATGGTTTCAAAGATGGGAATTTCTGCCCATTAAGCCCAAACATGGTCCGATTTTGCCTATTCACGAACTTGTTCTTACATTTTTGCTCTAGATTCTAGAATATACAAACACAATTTCAACTCGTTATCTCTTTTCGTTTTTGAATTAACGTGTCCACGGACGGACAGACGGATATGTGCAGGAAATGGCCGAATTAGGCCATTTTATGAACACCTATTCCAAACATTTATGTCTGCGATCAATATTTTCAAGTATAACAAAGGCATATTTACATATACCGGGTGTAAAAACATCAAGTAACTATAGTGATACATTATTGCATTATTCATTGTTGTATTTATATATTAAGATATTAAGAAAGAAATTCAAGATTTTTGATATTAAATTTAAATCTATAGTACGGTCGTACGACAGGCCGAGTTTAATGGGTTTTTTGCCTTCGCGCTTACAGCACAATTACTTATCGTTAAATCAGAGCCGATCAGAGCCGATTTGACCCCAAATATCGCCTGAACGAAAAGAGCTACAGTGCTGGTTTTTCGAATATAAGCTAATTTAGTGAATTACTTGATTTTCGTTAATAAATAAACGGTTAAAAAGTTATTTCGGTTCAAAAACCGTAAAACCAGATATCCTTTAAAGATGATATTTGGCTTATATTTAGGTCTAGTACCCAAGGCACAGGGAAAATTATGAAATCATGAAATTTATATCGGGAAATGGAAAATTTTTGCATTTTTGTTTTGATAAAATTAACATAAGAAATATTGCTGCTCTATGATTGGTCCATATTCTATATATATACTTAAAATTTAGCACACACCACTTGTGAGATTTGTGCACGATTTTTTAAAACTTTGTTGCTCCACTTCCAGAAATGCTGGAAGGATGCGTTTTTTTTTGCATTCGACGCGGAATTTTTGAAACCTTAAATAAGATTCTTTGGGAAAGTGTAATTTTCCCAACGGAACATGTGGAAAACTAAAAATTAAAGTTATGTGTTTAAGTTTAACCCACATCTAGACATTTGAGAAGAATGTGGTTTTTTGAATTTGACGAGAAATATCAGAAAGCCTATTTGTAAATAGAAAAAATACAATTTTCCCAACGCAACATCCGAAAAAAAAATTTCTATATATATACTTAAAGTTTAGCAACACACCACTTTTGAGAAGTGTGCGCGATTTTTTAAAACTTTGTTGCTCCACTTCCAGAAAAACATTTGGTTGAAAAAATCTATTTCGTAAGTTTTCTCTTAGTATGTTTTTAAAACTTAATAACGCGGCAAGTTTTAATTTAAAATATTTGAATCAAAAGAAAATAAATTACTTGCCACGATATAAAATTTTAAAAACATACTAAGAGAAAACTTTCGAAATTTTTTCAACCAAATTTTTTTTTCATTTTACTTTGCACTTATATTCTTACATTTTAGTTTTCGCTATTTACTTTATAAATAGCCCGGCTTTTTAATTGGGATATCATCACTTTTTAAGGAGCAACTATTATATGAAGCATCTCCAAGAAAACTCGGCCCTTTTTTACATTTATGTTTTTGATCGTATTGCAAATATTTCTGTAAATTATATCCGATCAAAAACATGTAAAAAAGGACCGAGTTTTCGGGGAGATACTTCATATAATAGTTGCTCCTTAAAAAGTGATGATATCCCATTAAAGAGCCGAGCTATTTATAAAGTAAAAAGCTTGATAAACTATTTACCAAGAAAATTAATTATTTTCTTCCAAGTAGCCGAGCAAGTAGCCGAGCGGTCTAAGACGTTATGTCTGTGCAGTATGCAGTACTTGGAAACTGGGGGGTGTTGGGTTTGAATCCCTACATCGGCAGTTTGTCAATAATAAAAAAAAGGGGCGGTTAATTGACTAAACTGTCGGCGTATGAACAAGAACGAAGTAACCGGCTATGCTTGAGAAGGTTTTCTGCAGTTTCCTTCACGAACTCCAGATGAATATCGGCATATTTCCTATCATAGTCGGCTGCAGCCGCTTATCCTACCAATTCCTAGTCTACTCACAAATTCCTTCCACTCCACTCACATCCTCACATCCTAAGGCATCACAATGGACCTTATGGTCGAAGTGTAGACCGTCCAGGGCAGCCTTTACAATCTACCTCTTACAAAGCTTTTTACTTAGTAAATAGCTCGGCTCTTAATAGGATATCATCTCGTTTTAAGAAGCATCTATTATATGAAGTATCTCCCCGAAAACTCGGCCCTTTTTTACATTTATGTTTTTTCAAGAACAACGAAAAAGCTATGAAGTTCAAATAAAAATAAAAACCCACTATCTGACGAAACGTATAGTTTTAGCATTACAGCTTTAATAGTTTCTAGCGTGGGAAACGAAAACTTGTGCCTCAAAACCGGAGATAGAAGAAAGGTTTTTGAACAAAAAATTTAAATGACATAAAAACAAAAAGCCAAGTAAAATATGAAATACCCTGCACCTGAGAAACTTACCCAATAAATAAATGCCAATTATTATCTCATTTTTGTTAAACAACTTGGTTCTTATATAAATTTCATTACTTTTGAGGGAGAACATTATTGTTTTGGCTGGGATATCAATACTTCTTAATACGTCACTCTCATATTTATGTTTTTTGTAGGATAATTATTGTTGAATGCGATTGACATATTGTAAAATAATCATCAATAATTCTTGGTCACTCTGTAACATGAATATTTCATAAATTTGACAATTATTAGCAAAATAGGCGGCCTGCGGCCTAGTGTATATGTATTTAATATTATATGTAGTAACTTACTATTTTCGTCACATAAGTCGGCAATGTCAGAGACCGTATTATAAAAAAAAAAATCGTTACGCAAGAGCTGCTTCAACTTTGCGAATTTCCTTAAAATACATAAATCACTTTCTAGCGGTCACAATTTTAGTCTGATCAAAATGAAATGGCGTATCTGGTATGATTTTAGTATTTGCAAGGCCAATTTTATTAATAAATGACATACGTCAAGGGGAAAAGGGGCCATAAAATAGGAAGAAAACACAAAATATAAAATATCTCTCTTAATATTAGAACAATCGAAAAATGCGTAAGAAATAATGTTGTAGAAAATCAACTTTGCTACAATTCATCACCTCATCATTTTTGCTCAAACTCTAATGTCTACAGAGATATTAAGAAATTTAATTTTCAATCTTATTTAGTGTAACAGAAAAAATGATAAGAAACAAAATTGCAGTAAAACTTAGTACCTACAACTTTACATCTTATAAATTTTTCGATTTGTCAAATATTAAGGGAGATATGTCAAATTTTGTGTTTCCCCCTCCGTCTAAACTCCCCCTCCCCCTTGTCCGATTTTACCCATTAACAAACTTGAACTTTTGAATACTAAAAGCGCCTCAAATACCAAATTTCATGTCCATAGATATATATATATATATATATATATATATATATATATATATTTAAATTTTACAGATGGTGATTTTTGACATCTACTAGGTAGGATCGATGGACATTTGAAGAAATTTTTGCGAAATTTTGACTTCGGTACGGGACCAATAGCTCTATTTCCTTTTAGGAAATTCGCTAAAAAGTTGATTTGTTTCCAACAAATAGATTTGTTAAAAATTGGTCAGTCCTGTATTAGGCCAGGAAATTGGTAGATTTGCATGACACTTCTCTGTTCTGTAATATTTGCGAATTGCATACTCTTGTAGGGCTGATAGCCCAGATGAAGACCTACTATTGTCCAATCACCGATTCACTACCCATTTTTTTTTTGCAACGCGTTCAAAGTTGGCGAAACGGAAAAAAGAGGTTTTTGAGCGACAGCGAGGAAACTTTGAATTTGACAGAAAAAAAGTAAAGGTATGCCCATTTTTAGGTATTAACAAGACAAATAATTTGGCGCGTCGGGAATTAAAATCGATTAATTAGTTCTCTCTCAAAGTAATAAAAATTAGCTGAACTGGTCACTTCTGAAATAATTAATTATTAATGCAATAATGCATGTACAGCTTTGAAAAAAATAAATAATAATAATCTTAATAATAATAATAATAATAATAATACTTACACCAAACACAGAAACTTCACATCAGCACCCACACAACACACAGCCACACATGCAAAACACATCACAAAAAATATACGCGATACAACACTGCATATCTACAACAACACTCTCACATGCACTATCACCACATTCTCCAAACCAAACACAAAACACTACACAAGAAACAAACTCATCACCATACAGCATCATTACTACAACAGCACTCATACACGCACCACCCCCGTTACATCGAAACGAAACACATAACATGCCACACATTGCTCGGTTAACAAGCCTCACACAAGACCAAATATCAACACCATCAGATATTTCAAAGCAAACACAAAACACTTCGCCCATTGTAACACTAACACGACTCACACATGACCAAATAACACACTAATCACAACCAACGGACAACACCCCATTCGCTCATCGAACACGAAAGCGAACACAACACAAAACAACACCACACAAACCAACCAAAAGGCGATGTCGCAGAATACAATAAACATACATACATTTATACACACTACAAGAACACCAACACCCTTACAAATATACACGCACACTCATACACATTCTCCGGTTCACATGACAGACTAAAACAAAAAATAAAAAACACAGTTTACCGCACGGCATGCGGTACACTAATCGGGCTCAGCCTTGAAAAATAGAAAAAAGGAACAATAATAATAATCTTAATAATCTTTTAATTGCCGAAATTTATGCTGCGAAAAGAGAAGCGCTAGCCTCCAAGAATTGCGTTTTTTGCATTTCCAAAAGTCAACGCTGAAGAGAACTTTCAAATTAGAAAGTTTACCACCGTCTGAAACGGCCGGCAAACAACATTATTTCCGAGTTTAACATCAGCTTCAGGAATGGCTCGGAAATTCAAAAGTCGTAAAGGAATGGAGGTGGGAAGCAAATGGCTTAGTACCTGTTGTCAGCAGCAAAGCGTTAATTCCTGACGAGTTGTTAAAAATCATAACGTGTAAATGTACAACAGGTTGCAAAGCCTGTTGCGGATGCAGGCGGCACGGCTTGCGTTGTACAAGCTTGCGTTTTAGCTGCCATGGTGAGATGCCATGCACCAACGTAGAGGTACATGTGATTGACATGGATGGTACCAGCAACGACACTCAAACAAAAATTAAAGAAGAATGTACAAATTTCAAAAGTGGCGAGACCGAAGATGAATCGGAAATATCAGTTAAAAGAGCTAGGCTAGACAGTTTATAATCGATTTACAAGATTATTAAGATTATTAAATGTAAGAAGCATTTATTTTCAAGAGCCGTAAGTTTAAGAAAACATTGTAAATATGTAATGATTAATATTAAATATTTTAATCTTTGTAAAACTCGTGAAGAGAAAAACCAAATATGTCCGAATGTCAATCTTTTTTTACATTGATATATTTCGTTTGGGTATTGTACAGAACGTTTTCTTATAATAAATAAACCATCTTAATATTTAAATACGTTTAGTAATTATTTCAAACACTATCTACTAATTGCATTAATAATTTGTTATTTCAGAAATGACCAGTTCAGCTAGTTTTTATTACTTTGCGAGAGAACTAATTAATCGATTTTAATTTCCGACACGCCAAATTATTTGTCTTGTTAATACCTAAAAATGGCTCCTTTACTTTTTTTCTGCCATATTCACAGTTTCGTCGTTATCGCTCAAAATCCTCTTTTTTTCCGTTTCGCCAAATTTGAACGCGTAGCAAAAAAATTGGGTTGTGAATCGGTGATTGGACAATAGTAGATCTTCATCTGGGCTATTAGCCCTACAAGAATATACAATTCGCAAATATTATGGGGAAGTGTCATAAAAACGCCTCTTTTTGAACCTATTTCCTGTACTATATGTATACACTTTTATGCCACCCAGCAAAGGCGTTTGGAGGTTTTGTTGTCCGATAGCATCTTTCATAACACGCCACCTGCTACAACCTATTGTACGTATGCCCTGACTCCTCCTCATGTAGGGTTACCAACTCAAAATTTAAGAAATTCCGTAATGAGAGCATTATAAATATAAATAAATTTATCACGATAATAAATTAAATAATTATTCATAAAGAATTTGTATTTTCTTATCATAAGAATGAAAAAATCCGGAGAGTATTTTTTTTTAAATCTGGAGTCCGGAGAAAACTTAAGTTTTAAACTCTCCAGTTTTAGACCGGAGACTCCGGTCTAAAACTGGAGAGTTGGAACCCTATCCTTACGACTCGCGACCCTGAGTAACGATCGACGGGTACAATACAAATATTGTAATGAGTTCCATATTATTTTTGCAACTAATACTGCGTGTTGCGTGTTGTTTACAAATAAAATAAAAATCTTAGGGGAGAGTGGTACAAAACGATCCCACTGGGTAAAATGATCCCCTTGTGTTTTACGAACTTTATCAGCGTTATCTAGTAGTTTGAATGAAAATCGTCTTCGCCACCACTTGTTTAGCATTCTATCAAAGTGTCATGGCTTTGTGAGTGCCACGAAATTTATTATTGAAAAAAAAAAAAAATATTCTTGTTTGATGTAAGATAAGCAATAATTCAGTATTGTGTAGTTTTAGTCAATGTATATTTAATGAAATAGGAGTGTTTGTGTTAGTTTCCAATATAATTCAACAATATAATCGGCAATATTCTCTATCGTTGTATCTGATACCATGAGGTTATGGTTTAATGTTTTTTAGAGTTGGGAATTTGGGATCATTTTACCCAAACTGTTATGTTTAATTTTTGTGGTTTCATATGCATCATTTTTTAATTAGTTTTGTATTGAATTAGTTAAAAATAATTTAGTAATGTTTATTTACAAAGATCATGCAAAGATCTGGACAAGTAGTATCTGTTTTTCAAATCAGTAAAATCTTTGCAGAAGCATATATGAAAGCCACTGTACCTTTAAATACTATTACAGGATTTGAAAATGGGGAATAGTACCATTTAACACTGACGTTTTTACCGATGTAGATTATCTAGTAATTTATTTTGATTCTCTTATAATATAAGGCTCTAACTGTGGTTTTAAATTCTCGAAGAGCTATATCTAAGTTAAAAAAATAAAATTGTATTTTTCAGTTTAGAATGTGAATTTCAACTGGCCGTTATTAAAAAAGATTTTTTCTGTTATTAAAAAAGATTTAATTTTTAGAATTAGTTGAATTTTGTTTATTCAACTAAATACCTTTGTATTTGTAAGAATACAATTTTTGCTAAAATTAAAATAAACCACATTTACTTACAATTTCATTTTGTAATTTTACCTTACTTTAACAGCGGGGTCAAATGATCCCAGGGATCATATTACCTCCATCCCCGGGATCATTTTAGACACCCGAGTGTATAAAATGATCCTTTACCATACCTTGACAAAATGTATATATAAAAATCTCTAATTAATATAATTATATATTCTACGCTTACTAAATTATAGACCGACAGACTAGACTACCAGAAAAATCATCAATCTCACAAAATTCGTTGTCTAGATACTTTTTATATCTGTTATTCCCTTAGGGGGATCATTTTGTACCACTCTCCCCTACTTACACTTTATTACCATTGTATCAGAAAATAAAATCAAGAAAACTCACATTCAATCGATCACGCAACACCACTCACCTTATATTTAGACTACGAATAAATAAGGTTTGTTTATGTATTTTAAATATAATAGTAAATTATTAAATCTACCTAAACATTTGAAATTCAAATTAGGCAAACAATTATCAAGGAAAGCTGACCATAAATAATAATTTTTTTTCTCTTATAATAATTTTCACAACCTTTGACCTTCAATATATTTTTTTAAATCCTACTTCAATAAATTTTAATCTTACGGATCGACGTAAACCTGAACGTGTTGGAATTGGACGACACATTTTGTCCCTTTTGAAACTCAGTTCAACAGTTTATTGCATCGTAACGCCAAAAATTTTCCTACGTTAATTTTGTACAGGACATTTTTTGTAGAATTACCTAAGAAATAAGTTTAATGGTGACCTCTGTTAACGTGAAACCAATAGATTGCGAAATGTTTACGAAAATTACAGATTTTGGCGACCTTAGATCTTCAGATAGCAATATCTTGGAATATAAAAAGTATTGCACTTCGACCTTATGGCCCATTGTGCTCCCCCTCCTACCTCAGTCTGGGGGATTCGTTTCCCCCATATCTTGACAATGGCTAGGAGCTTGCTTATCAAGTTTCCCTGAAGGTTCATATAATCGAGGCGAGATGCACCGAATATCTTGTATCTGCTGTAACATTTTACCTTCAAGAACTTTTTTGCAAGCGTGATTTCATTATAAACTTTTTGCAATGTTTTAATCGTGCTAAAATGAGGATAATTCTGTTGGAAAATCTCCCCTTGTATTTATTAATAGGTAAACGTACAATTTGGCTAGGTCAAAATGTAACTTGGAGAATTTAAATACTATCAAGTGCTCTTAAAAAATTAATTAAAATTTTTACTGGTATACAAAAAAATTGGCCTGCCAAGATCCACTGTTTGCAGGCTAGTGCATACCGTGAGGCATATTGTTGAGGAATGTGTAGTCTTTGAACCTTTAAGACAAAGATTACGACTTCGAGAGAATGTAGCATGATCATCTATACTAATATAATAAAGCTGAATAGTTTTCTTGTTTGTTTGAACGCGCTAATCTGTGGTACTGCCAGTCCGATTTGAAAAATTCTTTTTACGTTAGATAGCCACATTCATGAAGAAGGCTATAGGCTATCAAGCATTACGCTACAATTCTTAGTTAGCCTTAAAAATTGATATTTTTAAAGTAAGTCGGAAGAAAAAATATATTCAATAGATATAGATATCCATGGGTCGCTGGTTCAAATCCTGGTGGAAGGAGACTTTTTTTTAAATAATTTATTTTTTATTTTTTAAATTTGTTCTTATTTAATTTATTTTATTAAATTTATTTTAACAAGGCTAGCTGTTATTAGAAGAATAAGCGTGATTATTATTATTATTATTTTCAATACATATAATTTAGCTTTCATATAAATGTATCTTTCATTGTAATAGTTATCCTACAATGCGAGCTCCGTAAAAAGGATGATTACATTTTTAAATGAATCTCAACTTCTACAAACACTCTAGGGGTAATATCTCTAATTTTAAAAAGTCGTCTCTTTTATATGTTTTTATGGCCAACCTCGTACAATTATTCCTTTTTTTTTTAATGTATTTTAATGTTATGTGACTATATACTTATTTATTAATTTTAGCTGTGATATTGTGGGCCCTTTACACGCACCATATCACATTTTATTGCATATAGTTTTACACCCACAGTATTACACGTTGTTATACTTTTTGTTTTAAAATCCTTTTTATTATTTATATAAACTTATTTATTAAACTTTTTATTTTACTGTTTACTAGTTTTTAAGTTTTTTTATCTGTTGCAGTGAAGGCCTTTTACATCTAAACTACAACGCTGTTATATATTTTTGTTGTTGTTGATTTAAAAAAATATAATTTATGTTATATTATTTTACCTAGTCAATTCGTTTGACTATAGTTTAATTTTTTTAACGAGGCCTGCTATGTAAACAAATATACGTGAAAAAAATAAATTTTTGGGGATTGCAACAAAAATAAATAAATAAATTTGGCCCAGATAAAAAAATTAATGTATAGGTATCTAGTGTTGTAATAAATCTGTGATATTTGTTTTTAAATTTTCTTGTTTTGTTATTATTTTTTAACTTGAGGTGGGAGGGGGGGGGGCTATTGAGCTAGCTCTCGAAGCCCCAAAAGGGAGATGGGTTTCACTAGGTAATCTGGCTGGCCAAAAATTGGCCCACTATAAATTTATCAAGCCTAATACTGGCCCACCGGAATAAGAAAAGGTTGCGACGTCACTGTTGTGCAGTTGTATGTATTTAGAATGTATCTTAGTCGTTCATAAATATTGACTTCAACTGTATCTTCTAAAAATTCACATCCTATTTCCCTTCAAGGTACGGAATACTAAAATACAACTTTGTGTTAGTGTTCAATTACTCGTTTATTTCAATGGGTAGGGTGTTTAGGTCATAAACACTATATCGTTAAGCTTAATTGAAAACATTTTTGGACAAAAGCCAAATATTTTGGATGTGATTTATAAAATGGCAAAGCTGGGATCAACTGTGAAAATATATACATAATAATATAGAGGTCGCTATCAGTCTAGTTCATACATCAAATTATAGAAAATTTTTGTGAAATTTCTGTCATAAAATTGTCTCAATTTTTATATGGCGATAGAATATGATTTAAAGATTGTTCAATATTTCTCCGACTTGTCGTAAACTATTGAACCGACTAGACTTGATGTCTAAGAATGTAGTCGAGCCAACATATATTGAAGCAATCTCAAAATAACTTACTTCAGGTTGTTATGAAAGTACTTGGGGCAAATCAACCAAAATTAATGGTAATGTTCGTATAACTCAATATACACAAATTCTAACCACGTTAGAAGATTTTTTAAATTAATTTATAATTATTAATAAAATTATTATCAAATAAAATAATAATAATAAATAAATAAATTATTAAAATATTTAAAAAAATTACTTTAATAATAATTTAATTATTATTTTTTATTTTAATTTTTATTAATAATTATTTATGTAATTTTAATTACACTGACGTTGCCAAACCTACTGTGACAATCTAAAATAAATGTGGCTTTAGGACCATTTTTCGATCTATAAATTTAATTATCTAAGAAACCAAAACAGGATTGTTTTGAAATTTGGTCCAGGTATTTATAAGACTTTGATAATTGTTATGACAGTTTTTCATAAATCTGACATTTCTGGTGGTCGAGATATAGAATTTTGTATTAATGTTTTTATCGCCGAGTCCATTTAAGCTTTTTAAAAATCTCTTAAAAATCGTTACTCAAATTTTACTCAAAAACTAAAAACAGGAACATCTTCAAACTTTGACAGGATATTCTTTTCACCGAGGCTACGAGGTAACCTCACCTTTCCTCGGCCCTCGGTTACGAGGCATGAGGCGAGGTTCAAAATTTTAATCCTCGTTACTAACCGAGGCGAGGTATATTGTCTCAAAAACCTCACCTCGGCCGAGGCGAGGAATTTACCTCGGCCGAGGCATTTTTACAAAATGAAAATTTAAAAAAAAAAATAATATAGTAACATGAAGCAATCAAAAAAACATGAAGCAATAGATAGATTATTTTGCAAATATTTTTTCAAATATATATGTTTTTTAACATATTATGTACATTCATGCAAAATAAGTCAAAGTTAGTAAAAATTTTCCCTCGCCTCGCCTCGATGATAACTAGCTCAACCAAGGCGAGGCGAGGCTAGCCAACATTCTGCCTCGCCCGAGGCGAGGCGAAGCGAGGTGATACCAAAACCTCGCCTCGCCTCGTGCCTCGTGAAACACTAATATTCTTTATTATTGAAATAATAAGCTGTCAAACTTTGAAGAACCTGTCATTAAATTGAATTTTCTTAATAACAACCTTAACACAAAATATATTGTATACCGACCGTACTTTATAGAGCATGATCAATAAGTCAGACATTGCTTTAAATTGTTATGTACCAATTTTATCACAATAAATTCAATTTAAAAACCAATCAGATTGTAAATTATATTATCAATTACTAAATCTTATTAATATTTATTAAAGAATATAACAAATATTCCGTACAATCACTTAATTTGACTAGTTTCGGAACACAGTTCTCTCTTCAGAAATAAAAATGGACATTTTCATTTCTGAAGAAAGAAAAAAAACTCTAAAATTATTTTTGAATTGACAAATTATACAAATTTTTTAACATATATAGAAATAAATTATATAAAAACAAATAAATTCAAAATTCCATACTAAATGGCTAATTGGATTTTTAAAACACCCCCTTATTGAAAATTTGTGTAAATTATTAATTGTCGGAAAAATATAATCAGATAATTGTGTATGTACAACCTAAAATCAATTTAATTAATCATTTCACAATACAATTCAGACGATGTTATTTATACCTGTATGTTAAAAAATTTGTATAATTTGACAATTCAAAAATGTTTTTATAGTTATTATATCTCATTCAAAAAATGTTATGTTAAGTACCTGAAAATGTTTACTTTGTTACAACAATATGTAAAAATTGTTCATTTCATTTTTATTTCTGAAGAAGGAACTGTATTCCGAAACTAGTCAAATTACGTGATTTTACGAAAATTACAAATATTTTTTTTATTTAATAATTATAATGGATTTTCGTCAAATGACGACCCTTTCAATACAAAATTAACTTGTTTATATTTTGTTTTTAATGCGGCATAAATCAATTATAGTAGATTGGTCGATTGTTGTGAATACATTATGAATTGTGTTGTGAATACATCTACAATAATTATCGTACGAATGCTAACCCTTCACTGTACAGTGTACACGCAATCTATTAAAAAATGTCTCGTTTGGCTTAGGAGTTAGTTATATTCAATATTTTTTATATTAAACATCAATTTATATTAGAAATGTAGCTTGCAGGTTGTATAAACATTATATACAATATACAGAATGTTCAAAAAGTCTAGTAACGATCGTATAACTCTAAAAAAAAAAAAACTTTTGGTTGAAAAACGAAAAAATACGTGTTTATTTTTATACGTGAATATTTTTCAACAAGCTGGTCAATGATACCAAAATCGAGATGCAACTTTTAAATCTTAAATAGGAGCCCTAATTTTTTATTGCAAATTCAGACTAATACATAAATAAGTTACATTCGAAACCGTTTTTGTCTATTCGCGATAGATGGCGTTATAATCGCAATAGATAAATTTTACGGGAAGAAGGACGTACGTTGACAACGACCATTTATCGCAAATCGAAAAAAATGTTTCGAAATAAAACTAACTTAT
The DNA here is from genome assembly GCA_963920215.1 of Nineta flava. Classification (NCBI taxonomy): domain Eukaryota; kingdom Metazoa; phylum Arthropoda; class Insecta; order Neuroptera; family Chrysopidae; genus Nineta; species Nineta flava. The sequence goes on from OY986044.1 coordinate 23,177,261, forward strand.
TTCTGTATAGAGAATTGGATTCTAAGTTATTCGACAATTTCCGGACTTTTTACGATTAAAATGATTAATCAGTGAATATAGGTAATACGGGTTTTGGTTGTTTAGATAACAATCTAAACAACCAATGTTATTTTAATGTTAATAATCATTATTTTGTTGAGCTATAAAAACTAATAAAAGAAAATTCCATCAGTCAGTCCTATTCTGAATTAATATTAACGGCCCAGAGTCTTAAATATTTTGTGCTAACCAAATGAAAATGTTTGTAAAATTCAAAAAATCGCAAAAAATAGGAGGGCTGAGTTATATTCCTTTTATCCATGATCCTGGCAAATAAGTTCTTGTGCATACGAAAATAATCATTTGCAAACGTTTACAGACGTTATGCAAACGATTAGTGCATTAAAAACAAAACAATTTGTAGCTTTGGGGGTTGAGGAAAATTCCTATCCTAATATCCTTTTTTCTACGCTCCTGACAAACTGGCTCTTGGCCAAACTAAAGTAATAACTGTGGAAACGTGTGAAATAGTGTTTCACCGAGGCTACGAGGTAACCTCGACTCGGCCCTCGGTTACGAGGCACGAGACGAGACGAGGCGAGGCTCAAAATTTTAATCCTCGTTACTAACCGAGGTGAGGCGAGGTATATTGTCCCAAAAACCTCGCCTCGGCCAAGGCGAGGAATTTGCCTCGGCCGAGGCAAATTTACAAAAAGTAAATTTAAAAAAAAATAATATAGTGATACATGAAGCAATAGATAGATTATTTGGCAAATATCTTTCAAATATCCAGCGAGCGTACTTAGTAGATGTCGAAAATCATCGCCTCTAAAATTTATATACATATATATATATATATATATATATATATATATATATATATATATATAAGTTGTTTTACCATATTATGTACATTCATGCAAAATAAGTCAAAGTTACTAAAAATTTAACCTCGCCTCGCCTCGGCCGAGGCGAGGTTGATATTTGAAAAAGCGAGGCGAGGCGAGGTTGATATTTGAAAAAGCGAGCCGAGGCGAGGTTGATATTTGAAAAAGCGAGGCGAGGCGAGGTTGATATTTGAAAAAGCGAGGCGAGGCGAGGTTGATATTTGAAAAAGCGAGGCGAGGCGAGGTTGATATTTGAAAAAGCGAGGCGAGGTGATACCAAAACCTCGCCTCGCCTCGTGCCTCGTGAAACACTAGTGTGAAATAATTGGAATTCGAAATTTGTCGGATTTTTTCAATTGAGGGAAAAATAATGTAGTATAAAGGTTTTATCTACCTCTTATACCGTTTTCAACCGTTTACAACGCCAAAAGTAGAAGTAAAATTTAATAATTTATTTGTGCCTCATTTATTGGGATTTCGAAACAATGTTTCGAATGAAAGTTGTTAGTATGGTTATCCGAAGCATTTTTTCGAAAACCGAATAAATAAGACACAAATCAATTAAAAAAATTTTAAATTTTACCTAGACATTTAGCGTTGACTGTACATTAATCCATTAACCAATCTATATTTTAACCCAACAATACGCTCAAAAGTTTTAATTCCACATCTCCCTCCGTTTTAGAAGTAGACGTACAAAAACAAAAACAATTCATTAAATTTAAACATGATTATAAAATCATATAAAATTATTTATATAGTACCATTATACACTACTTTGTATTTTTATTCATCTGAGCATTTATAAAAGGTAAATAAACAGTTTACGCATTGATAATGAACTCTCAGTATGCATAGGGTATTTAAGCAATTAATATTCAATTAGTTGTTATTTTTCCAAATATCTCTTAAGGCACCGTACGTAACACCTTACAAATTATGGTCAGAAAAAAGAATTCAAATTTTCAAAGAATTCAAATTTTGTAATGCTAATGTGTAAATGCAAGTATACGTTCTGCAAACGATTCCCGCAATGAAAACCAAAAATATTCAAAACTTCAGGGCTATTGTGATGTTGGGCCCTCCATTCAATTTTTTCAAATTTTGTGCTTTTGCAAAAGAAAAAAAACGTATGCCAACGATTGCTGCAAAATAAAACTCAAAAATTCAAAACATGGGGGGGGGGGGTACAGCTTCATAAAAGTTGGCATCAAATTTAATACAATATGTTTGGTGTTCAAATCCCTGGTGAATTTTCAGAAAATAAAAAATGATTATGAATTTATGACTAAAACATTATGTACGATCCAACACGTGGTTTGTCTATCGATCGATATACAACAATACCGCATTGACTCAATAACAAGAACAACAGCTAAGAAGTCGTAACACGAACGTAACGTTTCAGTCGTTAAACTTCTGTTCCACTACTGTTCAATAATAACGCTCGCTCTACAGTCTACAATGCGTCAAAGAACTTGCTTACATAGCAACATTGTTGAATTGAACATACATTGGCATGATTTCTTTTTAAATCACAAAAATGTTAAACCAATGTGGTGTTCTCTTTGTTAGCACTACGTAAAATTGTGTATATTTATTCTTGTTTTACAGTTTCGTTATTAATATATAAATATATGTATGGGGTGATCTAATATGATTAATAATGTGATAATAAACATTATATTATCGAATGATAATTAATGAGTAGGTTTTTGAAATAAAATTTCAAATTCGCCCCCTTTACCTAGATCAGTTTTTTTGTATTATAAATACGTATTTCGACTACAAAGTACGAGGACAAGAACGAAGTAACCGGCTATGCTTGAGAAGGTTTTCTGAAGTTTCCTTCACGAACTCCAGATGAATATCGGCATAGTTCCTATCATAGTCGGCTGCAGCCGCATATTCTACCAATTCCTAGTCTACTCACAAATTCCTTCCACTCCACTCACATTCTCACATCCAAAGGCATCACAATGTACCTTATGGTCGAAGTGTAGCCCGTCCAGGGCAGCCTCTACAATCTACCTCTATCTACCTCTACAAAGTAGTCAACATCAGTATAAATTAGCTAGTCGTAATTTACTCTTTGACAATTAGAAATAGATATAAAGTCGAGATCAATAGACAAAAATAAAAATAAATAGAAAATTAACTAAATCTAGTATATTTTAATTTAGTTAATTTTCTATTTATTTTTATTTTTGTCTACTGATCTCGACTTTCTATCTATTCAAAGAGTAAATTACGACTAGCTAATTTATACTGATGTTGACTACTTTAAAAAAATATAATAACGCAATATAAATTTAATTATTTTTAGAAACTGAAAAGCAATGGTTTTTTTTTATTAATGAATATAATTTATTCAATCAAAAAAAATTAAATGTAGTGATTTTAGTGAAACGATAATTTTACAATTTAATAATCGATTTAATGATTACGAAAATATAAATTTTTTAGTGACCCCTTTTAATAGAAAATTTAAAATTCCCGCTTTAATAGAAATTTTACTCAAATTTTTTCCGGATTCCAATGATTGCGCGTTATTAAACGAAATGATTATATAATTTATTAGGAGCCATGAACACGAGCACAAAAAGTATTTGGGAAATCGTCGCAGAAACCCCATCTTCGTTTGAATATCCGGAATTATTAAAAATAAAGAAATAAAAAACTGAGTAGTTATTTCGCATCTTCTTATCTATGGGAATGGGGATTTTCACATATGAAACATACAAAATGAAATAAATTGCTGGGCAATAATTGGTAGGCACCCTGTATTGAAACATCGTCCCGTCTTACCTCAAAACATACCTCTCTTGCTTACTCTCTCTCAGCTTATGAAGAGCACAGTTGCTCTGAAAAGCCATCCATGCCCACCTCTGCTACAACTATAAAAATATTTTGGAATTGACAAATTATACAAATTTCTGAACATACAAGTATAGATTTTTAGGTAATAAATAACATCGTTTTAATTACATTGTGAAATGGTTAATTAAATTGCTTTTAGGTTGTGCAAATTATCTGATTATCATTATTATCTCTTATTATTATCTGATTACATTTTGCCGACAATTAATAATTTTCACGAAGAGGTTCAATAAGGGGGTGTTTTTTAAATTCAATTGGTCATTTAGTATGGAATCGAAAGTTTTCAATTTATTTATTTCTAATATATCCAGATTATTTAAAATTTAAAATATTTGTTTTATTTAATAAATGGTTTAATTATTTTTAGTGATTTTGTGAAATTTACAAGTATCAATATTCTTCGAATTGCTAAGTTCATAAGATATTTTTCATCCGAATACATCTCATAGGAATATGGGAGCGAGATAAATATTCGTTACTTGAGACAAAAGAAATGCATATTGAAAATTTGAATACTTTTTTCTAACCATCATTTGTAAGGTGTTACGTACGGTGCCTTAAAAGATTTTAGGAAAACTACAAGTGAAAATAACAACTAATTGAGTGTTAATTGCTTAAATACTCTATGTATACCAAGAGTTCTTTATCAATGCGTAAACTGTTTTTTTCCTTTTTATAAATGCTCAGATGAATAAAAATACAAGTATTGTATACTGGTAGATAGATAGATTGTAGAGGCTGCCCTGGACGGGCTACACTTCGACCCTAAGATCCATTGTGATGCCTAAGGAGGATGTGAGTGAAGTGGAAGGAATTTGTGAGTAGACTAGAAATTGGTAGGATATGCGGCTGCAGCCGATTCTGATAGGAACTATGCCGATATTCATCTGGAGTTCGTGAAGGAAACTGCAGAAAACCTTAAACCTTCTCAAGCATAGCCGGTTATTTCGTTCTTGTCTATACGCCGACAGTTTAGTCAATTAACCGCCCCTTTTTTTTCTTTAATAATTGACAAACTGCCAATGTCGGGATTCGAACCCATAACCTCCCAGTTTCCAAGTATGCATACTGCGCAAAAATAACGCCTTAGGCCACTTGGACTGCTAGTGTATAATGGTACATATAAATAATTTTATATGATTTTATAATCATGTTTAAATTTAATCAATTGTTTTTGTTTTTGAACGTCTACTTCTAAAACGAGCGTATTTTTGAGCGTATTTTTGTGCTATAACACTCGTATAGATTGGTTAATGGATTAATGTACAGTCAACGGCAAAAGTCGAGGTAAAATTTAAACATTTTATAATTGATTTGTGTCTTATTTATTCGGTTTTCGAAAAAATGCTTCGAATAAAAGTTGTTTATTATAACCATACTAACAACTTTTATTCGAAACATTTTTCGAAATCCGAATAAATAAGACACAAATCAATTATAAAATTTTTAAATTTTACTTCGACTTTTGGCATTGTAAACGGTTGAAAATGCTATAAGAGGTAGATAAAAACTTTATACTACAATATTTTTCCCTCAATTGAAAAAATCCGACAAATTTCGAATTCCAATTATTTCAATAATGTTGTAAGTATAGGTAAAGTAATGTGTTTTTACAAGTGATTTTGAGCCAAACCCGTCGTGGTTCAAAGACATGTTTCAAATAAACGTAGTACTTATTGATAGTACTTATTGTTAAGGGAATATAACTTCGTTCTTTAAGGTTTGTGCTCTCTTACCAATCTTTACCAATTTTTGATATTTATGATGTTTAAATATTTATGCAGAGAAGATCTTGAAACGAATTTCTGCAAATTTTCTTTGTTGACTGTACGTGGAAAAAAAATAGAGCTTCGCCCAAAAAAATTACATATTTGTGGCTTTATACAGATTTTAAAACCTTTGTCCCTCTTCGAAATTATTATGACACATTTTGTATTTACAATTTGAACTAAAACGGGATCAATTATAGATAACAAATTAAACTTATTTTATTTTACTTAAGGATGTACGAGCACTAGATATACTCCATTTATAAAATTCTTCAAAATCTTATATAGTACATTCGTAAAAGTCCACAATAAAGTTTATTCTTTTTTGTCGTAAGTTAAAATTAAAATTTAATTTGGGGAGGTCATACCGGGCCTAAAAAAAGTGAATTAAGGTAAATCGAAATCTCAGTTTTTTTCTTAAATATCTTTTTTTTAGGCCCGTCATATCGGAATTTTATTGGATTAATCTTCTTATTAATATTTCTATTTTCTATTGCGTAATTTTTTTCTTTTTTTCGTCTTATTTTATTCCAAGTGAAAATTATCAGAATATGTCGACGCTCACGGGTTTCTCCATAAGAGCAACGCATTAAAACTGGAACTTAAACATTAAATAAATAATTATCAAGACCCTCGTAACCCTCCTAAAATTTTTATAATTGATTTGTACGCACTTCAACTATGTGTAAAAAAAAAATCAAGTCTTAATCTTTTTGAAGCTCCAGTGCTCATATATGCTTAAATTAATGGACTTAATTATACCGTGCTGTGTTCGTTAATGTCTTTTTCTTAGCAATTTCTAAATGATCCGTATTCAAAATAATCTCGAATTATGAAAAAATGTTTTTACAACCTATTTAAATCATCATTTATAACGCGATAGCGTTGCTACAACGGATGCAGGCGACTGCGTGTTCCCGCAAAACTATACATCTTCTCAACGTATTGAACATAGTATGTAGATATAGTATGTATGTGTATTAATATATACAACGCTAACGCTCCACAGTACGAAAAATTCGTTTGAACTAGATTTATTTTTAACCGAACCTAGAGAATGTATTATTAGTTAGTTAATTTACTCAGTATGGCGGATGAAAACACTGTGATTTCTGATGAAACAACTGAAAAAAATGTCAATACGAAATCATTAGTTACACCGGAACAAATATTAAATGCATCCGTTAACCGGCGGCGACGTAACATTACCAAAAAACGTTCACAAAGTTCTGGTTCAAGTGCAGGTCGAATTGTGACACGTGAGAAAACTCCAATACGTGAAACGAAACCAGCTGATATCGATGACGATGAAAAAGATGATAAATCCAAAGACTGCAGTGTTGACAAACCCAATGGTAATTATGAAAAATCCCACGATAATGAAAACTCCTCGGATAATGTTAAACCTGCCAGGCCAACACGCAGACGCAGTCGTGAAATAAGTAAAACTGATTTAAAAAATGATAATCAACAATCAATACCCAATGGAAAATCTGAAAAATCCCAAATCAAAAGTGAACCATCAAGTGATGTACTACAATTGTTAAACACTGCAGCCAAACGAAGTTTGTCACAATCAAATGCCGACCGCAACTCCCGTTCAAGGAAACCAACTGTTGAAAAGAAAGCTATAATAAAACGAAGTCAATCGACACCACGTGAAATAATAACATTCGATGATGCTGATTTAATTGAAAGTTTTAAAAAAGCACAACGTTTGAGTGCAGAAGTTGGTACATCCAAACTTGAATATCGCACTTCATCATCAATACCATCGTCTTCATCATCACGTGAAACACTCTCGACGGAACCAAATTCAGAAGAAGATGAGCTAGTCAGATTAGAAAATAAATTAAAATTATTACAACAACAATCGGAATTAAAAGAAAAATTAAAGCTGATTAAACAAGCACAAAGTGAAAAACAACATTCTCAAATACCACCAAAACCACAAAGTATTGAAAAAAAAAGGAAAATATTTAAAAATTTGATAAAATATGAAATGGAAACTTGGACAGTTTGGAAACAATTTTTAATTGATAACCAAGAAGATTATCGTATAATCAATTCATTACGAAATCGTTGTTTTAGTCATATTCTGACTATGTTTATATTTTGTGGTTTAGGTGCTTTTGTATTTCGTTTTACTGAAGGAGCTTTTGAGAACTTTTATAAATGTGGAGTGAAACGTGTGAAACGTGATTTTATTGATACATTATGGTTGTCTAGTCATAATTTACGTGAGGATGATTGGAAATCATTAGCACGTAGAAAATTAATGGATTTTGAAGAACAGTTGCATACGGCCCATGAGGCCGGTATGCACACATACAGTGGCCAAAAAGCTTGGACCTTTTTAAACTCGATAGTATATTGTCTGACTGTAGTTACCACGATTGGTGAGCATTCTTTCAAATGTTATTATAAATATTAATTTATATTCCTCCCGTAGGAACCTGCATATTTCGTATTGATAATTTTGTTTTAAAATGATAATTCCCGCCTGTTTTAAGATTAACTAATAACTACAAATGATTGAATGGGTAAAAATTAAATTTCTCGAAACACGAAATGTTATTATTTGACAGTTCACCCAAAGAAATACGCGATGATAATTAAGTCCATTATTATAAATGAGTGATGGTAAGGAGTATTACGGGAATAGAACTCCAACTATCCGTATCGCTTTGAGGCCGTACTCAAGTCGTTTTTGTAGAAGTGCGAATTCAGAAACCAGAAATTTTAGACCAGAAAATCTGTAGTTAGTCTTCAATCTTCATTAGTATACATAAACAAATTGCTTTAATTGTTGCGTTTTTCCTTACTATCATTCAAATAAATATTTTTATTAATTATAAGATGGATGATTAATAAATTTTTGTGATTTGCAGGATACGGTCATATTACACCTGCGACAACAACTGGTCGAGCGATTACAATAATATATGCAGTATTTGGTATTCCAATGTTCCTAATCTTATTGGCAGATTTTGGCAAATTGTTTACAAGAAGTATTAAATTTGTATGGGCATTTGTTCGCAGATTATATTACACAGGAAGCTGTCGAAAAGTACGAAAAAATGAGAATTTACAGGTAATATTTGTATCTTTGATGGTCTTTTAACCAAATTAGAGTTAGAGATTAAATACACTATACACGAAGACTAACAAAAATCACTTTTTCAACGACTACAAGTCCGTTTTTACACATGAAAGTTTTGATGAAAGTTTTCAATCGCAATGAAAATAGTTAATATAACTGAAGTTACATTGCTATGTACATGCTGAAATTTATTTAAAATATATAAATCACATGTATGTTAACAGCTATAACTCTCGCTTTATTTACTATTTCTTTCTTTGTCAACCACTTCAGTCACATGATCAGAGTATACCAATCACAAGGAAGTAGGATATAAACATATCGTACACACTATTATTACGTCTGAAGTACGGAGGTTAGAGTATAGAGGAGAACTATCCCATATGGTTGTTAAACTAAAAAAGTGTCCCTCGAAAAACGTAAAATTAGGTTTCAGCGAATGGTCACAATGGCGCTTGTGAGAAGGTGGGCTTGCTCTGAAGATAGTTACTGTAGAACGAAGTGAAGTTGCCTACCGGAAGTAGTATAAAATATTACAAAATAATCACACAGACTTGAGTAGTTGACTTATTTTCCATAACCTAAAAACTTTATTGTGAATTGTGATTGAATCCCATTTTGAATGTGATCATTTTTATTTATAAATAAAAAATAATATACATAATAAGAAAATATATATATACAATTTTTTAATTTCTATCTTCGATAAAAATTTGATTATTCTATTTTTTGAACAAAATTTATTAATTGAAATATATATTACTTCAAGTTTCTTAATTATAATTTTGTTATTTAAATACCTTTAACTTTTCAAATTTATTGTGACTTGAAAATTCATCACTAATTCATTGTTTATTTTATTCATGGAATTTCTTAAATAAATAGTCTTTCGACTTCTTTAACATCTGAGGTTTCATGTGATTTATATAATAATTTAAAAATTTCGCCTTTACAAAGCGGATATTAGCCTGTCCTTGTCTACTTTTAATATCTACTTTTAGTTTCTTTAAACATATATTCGGACTGAAATACACCGAAGAGAGTAGATAGTTCGGATTGAAAATTTGATACGTTACGACGTCAAAATACCTTCGTTAATCTTGTCTTATAATTCATTAACATTCGTTAAGAGTTCATTAACTTCCCTGTATAATGAAGTTATGGTAATCGGTATTAACACCATTGTTGAAAGGACGTATGTGTTTGCGTTTGGAAGCCGTAGACATTTTTTTCGCGCAAGAAATGTTGAAAACCAAAAATGATATCGACTTCGTTTAGATAATAGGCTGATATTTTCTAGTGAGTTCTGGGACCTTTTTGGGTGCGATCAACAGTTCTAGTCTTCCTGAACACCACCGAAAAGAGTTCCGGTTTCCCACCATCCCCAAATAATAATTAACAATTGTTTATTGTTATGTGGGACAACTATTTTCGACGTATCTTGCTTATCTAAATCTATACATATTTTTCAGCTTGTTCAACTTTGGTTAAATCAACATATTTTCCAGTTCACAATTCTTGTGAGGCTGAAAATCAAAGTACCTATATTGACAGTCGTAGAATCAAATGACAAACACACATATAGACATTTTTAGTTTTCGTCTGTTTTATTTTAGACTCTACAGTGCAATACCTCCATTTCCTAAGATTAACCCGCATCCCTAATATTTATAGTTATATTTTGTATTATTCAATTTGATTTGGACGAATTCAATATGTGTACAACAATATGTGTACAACGTACGTTTATACGTTAAAAAGAACGTATAAATATTATTATTATTATTAATAGAACCGATTTTCACTAATAACTCGAGTTCGAATTGCTTTACCATTACATTGTCAATCGTAAATAAAAATCTTACTTTAAAACATTGTGACAGTTGTTTTGACACAAGTTGACAGGACAGTGTGTTTTTAAATTTAAGGTAATACTTATACTTATAGGTATACTTATAGGTATACCTTTAAAACTTCTTCAAATGTCCATCGATTCTACCTAGTAGATGTCAAAAATCACCATCTGTAAAATTTATATATATATATATATATATATATATATATATATCTGTAATCACTCTAACGGTCACAGTTTTGATTTTATCGGAATGAAATTTGGTATTTGAGGCGCTTTTGGTATTCAAAAGATCAAGTTCGTTAATGGGTAAAATCGGTCAACGGTAAAGGAGGGTTTAAAGAGAGGGGGAAACACAAAATTTCACATATCTCCCTTAATATTCGAAAAATTGAAAAATTTATAAGAAGTAAAGTTGTAGGTACTAAATTTTACTGTAATTTTGTTTCTTATCATTTTTTCTGTTACACTAATATTTACAAAAATATTGACAGTTTAAGATTGGAAATTTGATTCCATAATATCTCTGTACACATTAGAGTTTGAGCAAAAATGATAAGGCGATGAATTGTAGCAAACTTGATTTTCTACAACTTTATTTCTTACGCATTTTTCGATTTTTCTAATATTAAGAGAGATATTTTATATTTCGTGTTCTCTTCTTTCTTTATAACCCCCATTCCCCTCGACGTATGTCATTTATTAATAAAATTGGCCGTGCAAATACTAAAATCATATACAAGATTTAATTTTGATCAGACTAAAATTGTGACCGCTAGAGAGTGATTTATGTATTCTAAGGAAATTCGCTAAGTTGAAGCAGCTCCTGCATAACGATTTATTTTTGGTAGAGTACCAACCTATAACCAATCAAATACAATTGTTTACCAAAAAATAATTTAAGTTTATTTATTTTAATGCTGCTGGATTTGAAAGTTGACACCAAATCTAAGTATATCTCAGGTGATCTTTATACTTTACTAACTGTTCAAACGAAAAATAAAATAACAATATCTCTAACATGTTTGTTTATATACAGGATGTGATGAAAGGAGTACAAATGGTCTATGAAATAGCTACATTCCGGCGACCTTCACAACTTAATGTTGAAGATATTGAAATTACTCAACAAGGGATAGGCCCAGGTCTAGGAAGTCCACCAATTGCATCATCTGATGGATCCATTCAATCTAAAGCTACTACATATTTAAATGTTGATGGTGCGAAGCCACCGAATACACCCGGTGCAGGTGAAAATACACCATGTACACCAGCTCCATCAAATTTTGCTGTGGATGATGAATTCAATCTACCAGTATCTGTGGCCATATTTATTTTACTTTTATATATTATCTTTGGGGCACTAATATACTGGATGTGGGAGAATTGGAGTTTCTTTGAATCATTTTATTTTGTTTTCATATCAATGTCCACAATTGGATTTGGTGATTTCGTACCACAACATCCAATGTATATGATGGCATCCATATTATATTTAGTATTTGGTTTGGCATTAACATCTATGTGTATAAACGTCGTACAAGTGAAATTAAGTGATACATTTAGACAAGCATCTGCAAAAATTGGGGCAACTATTGGTCTAGCTATGGCTGATGATGATGGTAGTATAACACAACAGCCACCCCAAACTGAAATAGCCGAAGTTCATACGGTTCAGGCGGCTAAAAAGGAAACTAAAATTGACAGTTAAAACAAAAATGTATTTTTATTTAGAAAAGTCATTTTTAAAACATTGTAAAATATCAAAAATAACCGAAGCGCTCAGTCAATAAATAGGATGGATATATATATTTGAATTCTTTTGAATAAGATAAGGTTATTTTATGAATTTATAAAACAGTTAATTTAGTTTACATATAACTGTCATATGTTTAATTTTAACTCAAGATTTGGTTCTTCGAGTCGGATTGCAATGTAGCAATATCTATACATACACGAACACTACTAGTGTATTATATTAAATATATGATAATTAGATGTCACCTAAATCAACTTTTATTAGTTGTAGTTCGTATCATTAACTATATTTTTAAATTCGAAAATTGGTACTGAAATGTCAATACATTTAGAAAATATAAAATGCTCTTTAAGGATGCTCACAAGTTTTAATATTAACGTTTACAAGAATTCATTGACATAAGAGTTTGGATAGAATACCACGAAATTAATAAACACAATCTTCGATCACAGATTTTTTGGGGGATTTTATCGGAAAATTAAAATTTTCCGACAATTCTCGTAAATATCACAGTACTTAACGTGGAATGCAAAAACGCATCCTTCTAGCATGAAGTAGAGATGGATAATTTCAGGTTTTTCCATTTTCTGGGGGGTTGAATTGGGAAAATTATAGTTTTCCGACTTTTTCTGTAACTTTGAAGTGAGTCTGCACCAAATACAATCCTCCGAGAAACCGCACTCTTCGACATGTCTAGAAGTGGGTTAGATTTTGTGTAGGTCAATTACACAAAGGGCTATATATATTATAGACAATCTCTGCTCACAAGAAGCTTGACCCACCAGGACGGACTTTAGCCTTATTCATATATATATATATATATATATATATATATATATATATATATATATATATATATATATATATATATATATATATATATATATATATATAAATACCAATATTGCGCAAATGGCGACAAATTGAATTTATTGAGCGTCTTTAGTGTTAAGTTTTGAATAATTTTTTATATTCTGTTAAAAAAGCAAGGAATTCTAAAAAACTTTAAATGTGTAATTTACTGGACTTTTATTTAAATGACGCATCTTTACGTCAGTAGCTTTATATTTGCCTAAAGAAACTAAAACTTTTTTCAAGTTTTCAAAATTATCTTGAAAATATAATTTTTATATTTATTCGAAATATTTTCAAACCAATTTGATTTAGGATAGAAGGGGTGAGTTTTGTAAAAAAAGAATTTTTGTTTAAAATGAAAATAAACATATTTTGTAAATACAAAGATCATTTATTTATTTATATAAAATAATACAATTTAAAAAGTTAAATTTTATAGGGAGAAAAACAGAAAAGAACCAATTTTTTCCATTCAAAATATTATTTTTCTGTAAATTTTGAAAATATTAGAATTTCTTTCAATTGACAAATTTGAGTGTTTCAAATTGTAAAATTTTAAAAATTTTAATGTTTTTTTAATTCGTTTTCACACTCTTTTTTTTCGTTTCGTGTAATCACGGACGTATATAAGAGGGGTGTTTAGGGGGCCCGAACCCCACACTTAGTCTCCGCAAAAACGCTAATATTTACCAAATATTCACCTATCGTTTGCCCGCAGCTTTACTTGTGTGTGATAGGGATGATATATTTATGGAATTTTCAATTGATTGGTTTAATTGGCGTTTAGAGCTCTGCGCTTTTTTTGGCGTAAACATACGAGCAAAAACTATTGTGCATTGTTGGACACCCCCCATGTGATAGCTATAAATACGCCCATATGTGTAATAATTAGCATAGTCGACTTAATAAATAAAACATAATGAATTTAAAATATGCTATATTCTACAAAAATATTTATTAGGGTTAAATGGGTTTCGAAGGCTAAAAAAAGCATATTTTCTCTAATTTTTTTCTAATATAATACATGAAATATTTTATTTAACCTTTAAACAAATCAAAGATAAACATTTGACAAATATTTTGTGAAATTTTCATTTCAAAATTTTGAATATTCAGCCATTGGGACCACATTACCAGTGACCCCTCAACATTAAGTTCCCCTGGCGTAGTCAGAATAATTCATGATAGATTCACCCGAAATTAAAAACCATATTATTTATTTTTGAATTTTTGGCAGAGTTTTGTACAAAAGGTTTTTTTTTGGTATAATTTGCACCACGTATTGCCTTGTAAAATTAGTTGTGATAAAAATTTAAAAAAATCGTTCGTTCAAGCACTAGTCAATATTATCTTAATGAAGTGTACACAATTTGAAAAGATCGGATCATTATTTATTGAGAAATCATGTCAACTGACTTCAAGAATAGAGTTTTGAGAAAAGCGCGATTAAAGACAGGCAAACAATAGCGAAGCAGCTGCCTCAATATACTTCCCAAAGCTCTATCTTCCAGAGTGTTACTCTAATTGACTTAAAACTTTGGGAGAATATTCTAGGCTTATTGCATAGCTGGCCGAAGATTGGCTGCGTTCAGCTCTGAGTGAGAGGTAGAAAGAGAGATAGAGTAAATACAGGGTACCTACCAATTATTATTTTTTTCTTTTTTTAATTAAAACATTTTCTGAAAAAAATATGGTCATACATAAAAAAGGGTTACATACAATACATTGAATACATACTCTGGAATTCTGGGCGGGTGTTTTGAGGCATAAAATGTACCTTTTTAATATATTTGTGTATGAATAAAATATAAATGTTATATAAATCTTTTGAACCTTTACCGATTGACCGTTATAATAATAGAGGTAAATTTTTGCTAAGAATTTAAATAGAATTGAAAAATAGTTTAGACTTTTAGAGAAAGTTTTTTGATGGTTTAGATTTTTGGAAATTCCGAATAATTTTCCTAAACTATTACACATGGGAGAACTAATAAACAATTATTTACCTGATTTAATTATTTTTTCTCGTAGGGGGTATAGTGTTATCGAAATTTGATGACACTGGATACAATAAACATGACAATGATAAGGCTGGAGGGGGGGGGGGGATAATTTGTTACTGATTTCTCAATGGTTAAATTTTACATAAAGTGGGAATTTTATGATAGCTTACTCAACCTGACTGAGTTTCTTCGAGTTAGTCTACTTTGAATTATAAAAGTGAAAAGTACTATTCGTGCAAGTGAAAATTATTTTTCGCATAATTTATTTTTTGAAAAATAATAAAAGTAGTAATTTTAGTGAAACGGTAATTTTACAATTTAATAATCGATTTAAAGATTTTTTAGAGGCCCCTTTTAATCGAAAATTTAAAACTCCCGCTTTAATCGAAATTTTTCTCAAATTTATTCCGGATTCAAATGATTACCCTTCGACTTCCGGATTTCAATGATTACCCTACCTTTCCGGATTTCAATGATTACCCTAAACGAAATGATTACCCTTCCAACAAATTATAATTTATTAGGAGCCATGAACACGAGCACAAAAGTATTTGGGAAATTGTCGCAGAAAATCAATCTTCGTTTGAATATCCGGAATTATTAAAAATAAATAAATAAAAAGCTTAGTAGTTGTTTCGCATCTTCTTATCTATGTGAATCGTGATTTTCACATATGAACCATATAAAATCAAATAAGTTATTGGGCAATAATTGGTAGGCAACTCTGTATTGAAACATCGTCCTGTCTTACGTCAAAACATAACTCTCTTGCTTACTCTCACTCAGCTTATGGAGTGCACAGTTGCTCAAATGAGCAACCCATGCCCACTGTACTATATTTAATAAGACAATAAAAAACAATTTTTGAAATTTTCAAACCCATGTAACCCCTTAAAAATCTCCAACAAAATATTATACTATACTGCATCAAAGCTAAATATTTTTCTTATATTATAAAATGTATATTTTTGTACGTGATAAATGCAGATGTTACCATAAATTAATAAAAAAATATATAAACAAAAATATATACTTATAATAAAGATAAATTAAATTATTAGATATTATTATCATATCAAATAAATGTATCTAAACTGACTACAATAATTTATTTATAACTGCTCATTTATTGCTCACTGCTTTAATTCAATTGTAAAAATAAGATTCACTCACTATTTGTTTTCAAATTTTACATTTTACCAAGCAGAAGATAGAACATGAATTTCTTTATAGTGAGTGATTCAAGTCACGAAGAAAGACGATATGATATGCATTCCCAACAACATTATCTCTTTTTCTTCCAGGGTCAGGAAACATCGATTATCACGAATCAACAGAAATTGTTATTCGAAATAATCGAAGGCATGTAATCGATTAATTTATATTAAAATAATCAACTCCACACAGTCAAATATAGACAAAGTAACCATAACCAAATTTAGTAGCCATAACACACAAAACAATAATTAATTAAATACAAAAACATAAATTTAAAATTTACGAACACGTTTAAGAGATTATATACTTATTAAAAATGTCTCGGTATCTTGGAGGAAGCTCTGTAGAACCTAAAACAGACCTCGATACTCGACACACACAAAAAAAACACTAACTTTATCCTAATCGGAACAACACGCACTTGATTTAAGAAAGAAAAAAAATTAAAACATAAATTTTATGATTCTACTCAAAACCTGACTTTATTCGATTTGATAAAAAAAAATTTAATTCCATTTAACTCCACAATTATGCGTCTATTTCTCTATACAATAAAATTTTACATACAACACAACACTTTTCGATTTTGACCTTAACAATCCAATTTACAACTGATGCTTCAAATGTCAATTTGATCAACTGATGTTAATTGATCAAATGTCAATCTTCAATTGACCTTAGAATCGGTGAATTGTTGCCTTATATACTGCCAGGAGAATAACGTGTTCAAACGAATCAATAAAAAAATTGTTTTTATTGGACATATTTTTTTATAGAAACTTTCGAACAATTCGTTTCTTTAAAATTCGGCTATCTCAGTAATATTAATCGATTATGTATTTACAAATATACTATAATAGTTGTTTTCAACTTGTTTATACTTATGCTATTTGACAAAATTTAATTTGTGTAAACATGTTCGAAATAAATTATATTTTATTTTTTAAAAACTTTCTTTGAACGAAAAAAAAATTAAATTAAGAATTTATTTTTTTCGAATTCGAATTACACTTTTCTATAGAAAAAAAACTCCTTCTTTAAGGAGAAAAATATTTTGTCTTTTATATTTTTCCTTTACAACGTTTGTATTTCATTATGTGTTGAGGTCCTAAAAATTATTTCAATAATTTTCAATACAATAACAAACACAAGGTTTCACGAAGTGTATGTGTTAATCATGAACCAATTTTATTAATTGCGACTACAAATCTGAAAAAATTAGGTTTGCTCAGTATGGCAATGGCGGTGATATAAGAATAAATGTATTTGTATCAAAAATTTATATGTACTAAAAATCCATATCTTCTTACAACTATGAAGAATTAATTGTAATAAATAAAAATAGAGGATCATAGACTAAACTAATTTCAATGCAGGCGGTAGATAAATGTGCAGCCCATGTATGGTGCTTAACTGTGACAAGCCATTCGAATGTTCCAGGTTCGTTTGAAAATTGAATGCTATATACGGATTTTTTATTATGTGTTGCATAATGATAAATCACAATTGATAATACAAAAGGTTAAAAAATTGAGAAACACTGAATAAATAATTGTAGTACCAGTCACTTAGTTTTACAATCGATCCTATATTAATCGATAGGTACTATACAAAAAACTGCTATTCCCGAAAATCCCGAGTTTAATTTTTTATGAAAAAGTTTCATTTAGCCATTCTAAACATTATTGCGGTCAGCTAAGCTTTCTTTCAAAACAAAACTCCGATACCCGGTACAAAACTAAAAAAAAAAGGTTAATAAGAATTTACTCAAATTTAAACAATTGGTACAACACACACTTTAGATAAAATAAAATATTGTCATAACTTATTATCAAACATTTATTACAAGGATTGTTCAGAATTTAATCTGGAAAAGAAAAAACTGTAAACAAATTAAAGTACAAATATTATTAATTTTTAGTCTTATCTTACCCTTTTAGTCCATAATTTACACCAGAAAGAACAAACATTTAGAATTAACTGACTGTACAATTAGGTATACTATGTAACACAAAAAATTCATCGATATATCGAATAGTGGTTCATATTAGGTACACTTACAGAAAGTAATACATATTCATGCCATGGGTCAAAGTTCATTTAGAGGTAGTGTAAAAGTCAAATCACAAGATAATTAAGTATCAGTTTAATCAATTTAGAAGTTCCCAAATGAGAAACATGAGTTGAAAGAAGGTCAAGATCAAAGTCAAAGTTCCATGCCCATAACAGCTTCGAACAAAACAATTATTACCAGGTCATTTTTTCAAAAAACGCTTCCTTCAAGAAATATGCAGGTACATTGTTTAAAATGAGACTTCTTATTATATATATGTATATTATATTCATATTATACCAAGTCGCATGCTCAATGTAGATGTTTTTTGTTTAATGACAATTGTAAGTTTATTCTCGTTAAAATGTAATTTTTTGACATTCGAACGTACAAAAATAAAAACATGCTGTAGTCCAGGACAAACAATAATATTACAAACTTTGAAAATAAAAATTTCCTGGACTCGAACACTTAATCCTAGCACATCAATATCTTTACTTAAAATTTAAACGACCTTGGCTGTTTGCCAGTTGGTTCTCATATTCAGCATTCAACGTTATTACTATTTGAAACTAGAACTCGGTTATTTTTTTAAATTAAATTTACTTTGTATTTTTTTAAATATTAAAAATAGGAGTTTTAATTAATTTTTCGTTTTTCTGAGTTACAAAAATTATTTTCTTACGGACGTTCATGCGTAACGCTAATGAGTACTATCAAATGAGCACTATCTATAATAAAATTTATTTAGCATTTAAAAAAAGTTGTAAAGTGTATCAATAATCTTACAACGATTTATAACCTTTTTATATTTGTCATAAATATTTTAAAAGTATTTATTGTAAAATATCAGCAAATGTAAATTAGAAATTGACTTGATTTGTCAGATCTGACACTAAACTATGTTTTGTTATAACGTTCACAGTATATACGTGTATATACAGGGTGAGTCGAACCAGGTGGATAATAGCACACACCTCCTCTTCCTTCCATGATTCTCCCGTTCTTCAACAACATCCAATAGATATACTCAAACAAAATGAAGACCACTCGTGGTTGACTGGCAGACATACAAAACATCAACGCATTCAAAACAATGTGCGCATAAATAATCAAATTCGGGAACCAGGGCACCCGTGAAAAACAAATATACGATATGAAGTATTAGACAGTAGCGGCGTTAGGGAAGGGCGCGGTTGGGCGACCACCCAGGGCGCCGGATATTTATATCTCCCCGCTCCTTGAAAATTTATACCTGTTAATAAGTCGACTGGTAAAAGACTGACTGAAGTTATTATTGTCATTATTGATGTTTTAAATAAATACGGACTGGAATTGAATGATTGTAGGGGTCTGGGGTATGACAACGGGACGAACATGAAAGGAAAAAATATTGGGATTCAAAGGAGAATTCTGGACATAAATCTCTTAGCTGTTTATATACCGTGTGGCTGTCATAGCTACAATCTCGTACTATGCGATGCCGCTAAGTTATCCGTAAAAGTCAGTTACTTTGTTTGTGGTACTTCAGAGGTTGTTCACATTGTTTTCAGCTTCTGTTCATAGATAGAAAATTCTATCCGATCACTTGATACACTATAAAAAAGCTCAGTGACACACGTTGGGAAGCAAGAATAAGCAGTGTTAAAGCAGTCCGTTATCAAATTAGTGCCATCCATGACGCTTTAATTACTTTGGCTATTGAAACTCAGAAAACTGATGTTCAAGTCTCTCTAATACTCTAGCCGAACAGTTAAAATATTTCAGCTTCATAGTTACATTGGTTGTTTGGTATGACATACTTTTTCAAATGAATGTCATTGATTGATTGATTGATAATATTGGGGTAAAAACTATTGCACTTCGACCGTACGGTCCATTGTGCTCCCCCTTCTACTTCAGTCTGACGAGTTTCGCTTCTCCCATATGTTGGCAATAGCCAGGAGCTTGTTTATCAGGTCTTCCTGAAGGTTCATATATTCGGGGTGAGATTAAGTTTTTTAGCGAATTTCCTCCAAAGGAAATGCAGTTATTGTTTTTGCACCAATGTTGGAATTTCGTAAAAATTTCTTCAAATGTCCATCGATCAATGTAGATCATTTCTTCAATGTAGATCGATGTCGATCTATTGGATGTTAAAAATCACTATCGCTAAAATTTGTATATATATATATATATATATATATATACAAATGCATATATATATATATATATATATATATATATATATATATATACATTTATACATATGTACTTTTTTTAAATGTCTGTGGACTCTCTAGCGGTCACAGTTTTATTCCAATTGGAATGAAATTTGGTATTTGCGTCGCTTTTGGTATTCTAAAGGTCAAGTTCGTTAATGGGTAAAATCAGTCGAGAGGAAAGGGGGTTTAGAGGGAGGGGAAAACACAAAATTTGACTATCTCCCTTAATATTTGAAAAATCGAAAAATTTATAAGGAGTTAAGTAGTAGGTACTAAGTTTTACTGTAATTTTGTTTCTTATCATTTTTCTTTTACACTAATATTTACAGAAATATTTTCAATTAAAGATTGAAAGTTAAAATTCTAAATATCTGTGTTCACATTAGAGTTTGAGAAAAATGATCAAGTAATGAATTGTAGCAAACTTGATTTTCTACAACTTTACTTCTTATACATTTTTTGATTATTCTAATAGTAAGAGAGATATTTAATATTTTGTGTTTGTTTGACACAAATACATGAAATATATTTTATTGTAAAAATTTTGATTGTCGTTTCCATAGTCACTATAAACTATAATCGTTATACATCGTTCTATTTTGGCTATTAATAAATTTAATTTTTGCAAATACTAAAGTCATATCAGATAATATATTTAATTTTGATCACACTTAAATTATGACCGCTAGAGAGTGATTTATGTATTCTAAGGAAATTCGCTAAGTTGACGCAGCTCCTGCGTAACGAATTTTTTCTTTTAATTTCAACAAGAAAGTTGAAAAGGAAAAATTATAAAATCAGTTATATACTATATTTTATCAAGAAAAGTAATGAGGAAAAAAAGAAACAATCAAATCTTAATTTAATTTAAATCAAAAGTCAAGTATGATTTTGTTCAAAAACAAATACACGCACAAATAAATTTTGTTGAATAATTTTTGCATAAACAAGTATGATTGAGTAAACATAATAAGCTAGCTTACAGTGAAATCGTATACAGTCTGTTTTCAAATGCATTTCTAATAGAAAATCAATGTTAAATAAATAAATAAAATATTTACTATAAAACCATACATCCATACACATACTTACATTCTTGATGTCATTTATGAGTGGGGATTTAGTGATGCCCACTTAATTTATAATATTATTATTCATTACATATACCTATACACTACAGAGAACCCCCACTATTTTTTTTTTCTTTTTGAAGCATTGTGTAGTTATATAGTAAATAATATTTAACATTGATTATTGGCAAAGCTGTCCAAAACAGACGGTATATTGTAAATTTGTATATAAATTTTGAATTAGCACTGGTCTCATGTGATGAGTGGACGATAAAATATCAAACAAGAGGGGTGTCATTCTGGGTCAATGCTTGGCGGAGCATTATAATTTTAAATAAGTTTTATAAATAATCAGAACCTCCGAATGCGCCCATGGTTGTTGAGAAACTAAATCGTTCGAGAAACATCCATACAAAAATATTTTCAAAAAAATATTTTCAAAACATCAACAACCATGTTCTAGAAAGGTCTATGACGGGTATAAAAGCCGCGGCCAATATTAATTAAAAATCAGTTTAAAATTGAAATTGTTCTGTTTAAAACTACTGTTCGAGTAAAATCTCAGTTTGAAAGTACCATTGTTGAATTAAAATAGTCAGTTGTGAAAAAAACAGTATATTTCGAATATAATCGAAGTTACAAATTAAACATTATTGAAAGAAAATTAAATTCAAATTCTTTATTTGAAATCAAATAAACATCAGGTTTGATTTTCATAAAGTCTTTTGTTTTATTTAATTTTTTTCTTTTTTTACCTAAAAGTGTGTGTTATCCAATTGACGATATTTAGTAAAACTTTTACTAATATTTTGTTTTTTGTGTGTGTCGAGTATCGGAATCTGTTGTAGATTCGACAGAGCTTCTTTTTGAAGGTTAAAGAGAGCCAAGATACCGCGACAGTCTTGAGGTGCCTTTTTACATTCAAGGTATTTGCAAACTGACTTGTTTTTGCAATTTATGCAAGAAAATCGTTGTATATTAACAGAAATTTTAAGTTTGCAAAAGCCAAAATTATTGACATAAAAGTTAATTTTTTTTGTTAATTTTTATAATTAATTTTTTTTGTATGTGTTATTAAAAAAAAAAATAATAATATCTGTATTTTAATTAAGTGAAACTTAATTTATTTTCCAAAATTTTCGAACGCAAGTTTGCTTCTACAAATCGTGACAATGAACACCTTCAGGTGATTTGTATGAGAAATTCTTTGGAAAATGAGAAGCAATCAATGGTTGCGGTCACCGATTCATAATAATTATAAAGATGTTTTTATTTTAACTAGGAAGAAATTTATGAATAACAATTTAATTTCGTAATATTTTAAAAATCAGTTTTTCTAGCTCAGTAGAATCTAAAAAAATGATTGAAAAATGATGAGTAGAATCATTTTTGTAATGATTTACAAAAATATATAAACTTGTGTAATTAAATGTTTTCTAGTTTTTTAATTATTATATTTAGAGCACGGTCGTGCGACAGGCCGAGTTTAAGGTTTATATTTATTTAAATATTAAAAAAAAATGGTGCTATTATAATTTTTTAATATTAGGTCCCTAAAAAATACAAAATACCATAATTGATATTTGACGTCTGCTATGTGATATTCTTAAGGTTGTCAATTTATTTAAATAATATATAATTTGTTACTTTTTTCTGTATGATATGATAAGTATAATAATAAATAGTTTTTTTAATACCAACTATTCGTATATTTAACTTTATTTATGCAAAAAATTTTACCCCATGAATGAATCTGCAGTGGACTCGCTACTAAATCTCAATATACTTTCATATTTAGATACCTTTGCGGACTCACTACATATGCCCTCTGTTATTTCGGTAACTACATGACATTGTTTTAAAACTTCAGGAACTTAACAAACTTAGGCAAAATAAAGTTTGGTTTGAATCCCAAAAATCTGTCTATTTAATTTATTGTAGAATAGGTTTCAGATGATTGAAGAGGTATGTAGTGGACTCGCTACTAATCCATACAGTTTGGATTCTAATTTTTATAATTATTTTTATGTGTGTGTTATATATTAAACGTAAAAATTATGATATATGTATTTTAATTCAATTAAACATAAATTATTGGTCCAAATTTGCGAGCACAAGTACCTATGCTTCTACAAAGCGTGACAATGCAGTTTTATTTAGGTGATTTGTATGAAAAAAATGTTTACAGATGAGAAACAATGAAAGTTTGTTGTCACCGATTCATAATAATTATTATAAAGTTGTTTTAAATATGTCTATAGGAAGAAATTTTTGAATAACAATAAATATAAATACCATAATTGATATTTAAGGATGTTCCTGCATACTACCACTTTTCGACAGATTTTGCACATTTCATGGGCTAAAAATAATGTTTTCTAATAAATCCTGAAGTTTCAGAATTTTTGACCGTTTAGAACGCGAGATAATTAATATCAAAGTTATCATTCTCTCTCTCACTCTCTCATTAAAAGCATGTAAAACTTCATGCCCACCCAACTATTATCTGTTGTATTAGAAAAATACTCGACAGAATTTAAAAAAAAAAAACTAGGAGAGTAAAGCTGAATATTTATTTGATAATTTTTTTTTTTTAAATCGTGTGTTACCGTTTTGTTTTCGAAATATAAAAGTTTAAATTTATTTATTTTCTTCAAAATAACAATATTTTGTATATGTGAACAGTGTTTTTGTCTATGTGTTGTATATGTGTGTTTATGTATTTGTGCTATAATAAGATCAAACTGGTTTGTTGTACTGATTGCATAACACAGTGCTGGAACGTCCTTAAGTCTGATATGTGAAATTCTTAAGTCTGTCAATTTATTTAAATAATATATAATTTGTACTTCTGTAAGATAAGTAATAATAAATGCGACAAAAAACAAAAATATAAGAGGGGCCAAATTAGGACCGCCTACAAAAATAGTTCGGTCGCCGAGTCACGTGACCTTGAAATAGGGTACAACTAATATTTTATGATTGATTCTAGTACTATTTGATATACTGAATCATAATATGTGGAGTGCCAGAGTGGAATAAAATGGGATAATGTTGCAACCAAACACGGTGAAGAAGTGGGCACTATCATTGCATATGTTTGTGGTCAGCTATCCAAAGATGTATAAAATATGATTGATGGCGAATGATCAAAGAAGATAAATACGTATTTCGACTACAATGTAGTCATCATCAGTATGAATTAGCTAATCGTAACTATCTCTGGGATATGGATTCAGAGATATGTTGCTTGCTGCTATTTTAGTAATTTGGTGAGACACGCACCAAATTAGCAACAAGCAACATATCTCTGACCTGACTTAAACGACCAAAGACTTTATACATGTTTTAAGTTTTTTTCTTATTTTCTAAATTATATTTCAAATTTTGCCCCTATTCCTAGAACATTTGTTTGTATTTTATTAATACGTATTTCGACTACAATGTAGTCATCATCAGTATGAATTAGCTAATCGTAACTATCTCTGGGATATGGATTCAGAGATATGTTGCTTGCTGCTATTTTAGTAATTTGGTGAGACACGCACCAAATTAGCAACAAGCAACATATCTCTGAATCCATATCCCAGAGATAGTTACGATTAGCTAATTCATACTGATGATGACTACATTGTAGTCGAAATACGTATTTATAAAATACAAACAAATGTTCTAGGAATAGGGGCAAAATTTGAAATATAATTTAGAAAATAAGAAAAAAACTTAAAACATGTATAAAGTCTTTGGTCATTTAAGTACACCCTGATGTATTATTAGTATACATAGTGGCCGTATTGGAAACACGAAAGTAAATGTGGATGATGCCGTATGCCTCGGAGAAAATCAACGACAAAAATTTGAGGAGTCACTGCCAAAAGGATTTTATGTTCCTTGAAAAAGGAAGTTGTCACTTTGTCACATGACAAGAAACATATGTTGGTACAACAAACGAGTGTCTATAACATAGAGGCTATCTACGTACGTGCCCTACAACTGATGAAACGTTATGTTGAAATATGCAGCTTGCCAACTTTGTTTGGTTATAATTGTCACCAGTCACGTATTTGAATTTAGGGACATAAATCCCTCCTCCCAGAAATCACAATTAATGAGTCAATTAAAGAGTGCAGGTCTCGTCGAGGGGGAAATTTGTAAATGCATTGATTATAGATGCTAGTGTTCTTTTGTGGTTGTTCATTGGCCAAAGGTTGGTACAAACGAACTTACATTGATAATGTAATTGCAGTGCCCATGAAGCATCTTGTAGAACATGCTTCCTTGTATTTCATAGGTACTTCGAGTACAGTCCAAAGAGTGCTACACAATAAAAAAAGAGGCGTTAAGTTAACAGTACTTCCATGCAACTAAGAGCAGACACACCTCTCTCAAGTCGCAACAGTATATTAACCCATTCATGCAATAAAATACAACTAACAACCATGATTTGCAAGCAACTATTACAACATAGCTATTTTCTTCCACACAAGTTGGTCATTACTGGTAGGTACTGATACAATCTCAACTGAATTACAAACTTCTGGCGTTGTACTTCCTCGCCCAGATTTGGAACGAACAATATCAAGATTTTATCTGATGACACCGACGTTTTTGTTCTGCTTGTAACTTTTACAAAAAGCTAAATCTTAAATATGTGGATGGAGTCTGTTAACAAGGTCAAGTTCTCAGATATAGCAACAACAGTTCATAATCTAGGAACCCAAGGAAACTCATTGTTAGCAGTAAATTGTTTCACTGGCTGTGATACCACTTCACAATTTTTTGGAATTGGAAAGTCTAAAACTGTTAAATTTCTGAGATCTGGTATTGAAGTTAAGCATTTAGGTTGTGTAGAATCTTCAATGCAACAATGTATAGCAGAGTGCACAAGCTTCATTACACATTGCTACGACTACAAGATTGAAATTCACAACATTTCAGATGTTCGATACAAAGTGTGGTTATCTAAGAAAATTCCTCCTAAAATTAATAACCTCCCTCAGACAACAGGAGCATTTGAACTCCATATAAAACGATGCCATTTGCAAGCTTACAATTGCAGCAGCTTCTTCTTTCCCTTCACCTTTGAATCCAACTGATTATGGATGGGCAAAGAATGAAGCAACACACTCTTTGGTATCCATTCAACTTCCAAGTAACAAAGGGTTGGCAACACCAGAATTTCTGAAAAGTTTAAGATGTAGCTGTTCAAGTGAGAAGCCATGTTCAACAGCAAGGTGCAGTTGTGCAGATGTAGGTCTGCCTTGTAAAGAATTTTGCGTGTGCGAAGGCGGCGAATTGTGTGGCAATTTCAAGACTTATGAAGCTCAGTAGATAGGCTATGAGAGTTCTGCCTCACTACGTCATAAAAAAATATAAGTATACAAAAAATGGAAGCCGCTGTGCGGGTCGGGATCGGGTACTGATTCGGAGGGTTTGTCAAAGTAGTTGTAAATATAAAATTTATAAATAAGCTTGCATTACATGAGTGTACAAAAGGCTAAAAAAAGTATGTTCGAAATTATGTAGGTAAATAGATATGTATCGCATAGAAATATGAATACGGATCGGTAAATATTAAAAAAATATTGATTAAAAAAATAGAGAATTGTCCTGGATCCTCCACAACAATTTTTTTGAGAGGGAAATAGAGCTAACCCACATAGAAATATGAGCACGGAGGTGACTATTAATTAGAATAATAAAAAAATATTTGTTGTAAGATAATATAAAAAAATTAGCAATAAATAAAAATATTTGTTTGTAAATAATTGCATAATTGAAGTTTTAGACAAGAAGTAATTAGCGCGTGTTGTGAAAAAAGATGAGCGGGAAAATCATGCTGAATAATGAAAAAAATAACCGCGTATTATAGATAAAATTCATAAGATGCAACGGGGGAGGGCGAGGGATGCAGGAATCGGCCGGCGGTGGACGGCTGAGTATGATGTGTGCATGCATGGTTGGTGATTTAATACGGGAAATAGGATGGTTGGTGTAGGAAATTTGAGTACTGTTGTGAGGCGTGCTTGTCAGAGCCACTGGGCTCCCAAAAAGCTGAGTGAGAGTAAGTAAGAAAGGTATATTTTGAAGTAAGACGGAACGACGTTTCAATACAGGTTGCCTACCAATTATTGCCCAATAATTTATTCAATTAATTTAGGAATAGTTAGGAATATTTTCAATTTCCGTAACTGAAAGGTTTTTCATGCATAAAGCCTGCTGATGTATGATTCAATGAAATGATAAAAGATTTTTTATTTCAGGGATTTTTTTTAAAAGTGCAATTAAACCGTTATTACAACCCGTTATATTACTTGCACCATCCGCGGTAAGTGAAACGAATTTTTCTAAAGGTAACGATTTTATTCGTGCAAGTACTCCGTCATAGAGATTTTCGGCGGTCATTTCGCGATGTAGGGAAATCATCTCAAAGAGTTCTTCTTTAACAAATAAATCATCGAAAACCATGCGAATGTAAATTAACATTTGCGCAATATTTGTTGCATCGGTCGATTCGCCAAATGCAATGAATTGCAATAACAAGACTTCATTTAATTGACTTGTCATGTCATCATCAATTGCTTCTACTCGTCGTGATATCTTCGACGAGATATTGGGACTTCTTTAACGAATTTTTTAGATGCTCCTTCAAGTTCAGTCCCACCGAACATTGAGTCCACATAATCTTCTACTACCGTCTGCATAAAGTCACATTCACTAAATGGTTTTCGCGACTTCGCGATTCTATACGCGGTTTTGAAAGATAACGATAATGTTTCAACCGCTCGTCCAATCTGCTCCTAATGTTGAGAAGTGGGTACAACCCCGCAAGGGATGAGTTTCCGAAGGCGAGACGTTTTTTAACATTCTTCGTCCAATTCAACTGTCTTTGAAGAGTTACTCCCAGATACTCAACACTTTGAGTCTGTTGGATTACCATGTTAAACATCTTCAGTTCAAGTGGATGGTTTTCATAATATGAACATTTAGCCCAATATATAGGTACATCCAAGCGTGCATTAATTGGTGGCAAACGAGTTTTTTAAGGATTATTTGGTATTATAAGGGGTGCCTAAAACTAGTTTGCAACCTAGTTTGCAACCTCGAAAACCCCGGGCAAAACTTCCAGTTTTTTCAGTTTTTAACTTATTTCAGTTTTTTGCTTATAACTCAAAAACTATATATCCTACAGAAAATTTCACTCTAACCAAAATTAATGTAAAAAATAAAATTTCAAATTCGTCCCCTTTACCTAGATCAGTTTTTTGTATTATAAATACGTATTTCGACTACAATGTAGTCATCATCAGTATAAATTAGCTAGTCGTACTTTACTCTTTGACAATTAGAGATAGTTATAAAGTCGAGATCAACAGACAAAAAATAAATAGAAAATTAACTAGATTAAAATATATACTAGATTTAAAATATAATAAATTTTAAATTATATTGAAATTGCTCTTGTTAAAATTTCTTCATTTGTTCCTGTTAATTTTACTCTTATTAAAATTACTCTTATATTGTCCCAGGATATGTTACTTGTTACTAATTTGGTGACGGTATCACAAACTATTTTGGTTTTACGCTACTTATATATGTTCGGCCGACTTTAGACGCTATTCAATATTGCTTAAGTTATATTGCTTAAGTTATATTAACTTAAGCAATATTGAATATCAAAATTGGTCAACGTGGTACAGGCAAGTGCACGTCGTAATAAAGCACAAACTCAAAGCCAAAACCACAAAACTGCACAAAAAACTTGGCGCTCTTAAACGCGGTTCCAACAAACAAACGCCAACAACATCGAAATTTGATGAACGAACACTAGTTCACAATCTCACATCAAAATCATTTACAGAAGCTGAAATGAATTTGTTGAACAAAGGCTTAAATTTTGCAATCAAACAAAACAGTTGTCCGTCCGTAAATCTAACTGTAGATATCGAAACTGGCATAAAAACTATAGATGAACCCACTAGAAATCAAATTCGAAAAAATTGTGCCAAAATAATTAAGAAAACGGTAACATCGAAGCCTAACACAGATGTAGAAACTGTTAAGTCATTAAAACAAAAAGAGGTTCATTATTTAAAAGCAGACAAAGGCAATTCTATAGTAATAATGGACAAAACCGATTACTCACAAAAGGTTCATAAAATGCTAGACGAAGGCCCTTACCGAACTCAAAGGACCAACCCCTTATCGGCATTCATAAAAGAAGTTAAAGACACTTTAGACCAGGGGTGGGCAAAAGCCGGCCCGCGGGCCGGATCTGGCCCTTTTGCTAATTTTATCCGGCCCGTTGAAAAATTCCGCACATAAATTTTTTTAAACTCTTTTATGAGATTTTGTTGACATCAGCATTATTAGTGTGCGTACTGTATATATAATAGTCTTAATAAAATGGGCGGTCGGCTAACTACACTAGTGTGGACGATGTCGTGAGCTTGAAACAATCCTCGTGTGTTTCACCAAAGCCAACCTTTCAATTTCGATGTGCAAGAAGCCCCTGTTGAAATTCAACTAGAACTAATTGACTTACAATCAAATATTTTACTAAAAGAAAATTTTCACTCAAACGAATTGAGTGCTTTCTATGGCGCTTTGAATGATGAACATTTCAAACATTTTTTGAACTATGTTCAAAAATACCTTGTTTTATTTGGTTCGACATATATTTGTGAAAGAACTTTTTCTTTAATGGTTTCCACGAAAAATAAATATCGATCACAAATTACTGACGAAAATCTACACTCGGTATTAAGGATTGCTGCAAGTGATTTGGAACCCAATTTTGAAGAAATAATGTCAGATGAACATTCGAGATTTCACGTTTCGCATTAACTTTAAATATTTATTTTACCGTTTGATGTTTTTCTTTTCTTTTTTGAATTCTATTTACTATTATATTTACGAAATGCAATATAAATGTTAAATTGTAATAACTATGTGTCAATATAAAATAATTTGTATCATTAAGACATAAATAAGGAACAAAATAAAATGTTTCATTGACTGGTTTATCTAATAGGCATTTATTTATAAAAATATTTCTTTAAAAATTACGTGACATATTTTATTCAAATTGAAATGATACTTAGTGTTTTTGTCAAAAAAAAATTGGCAGGGAAAAAACTCCATCCAAAACATCCGCTTGTGCAAAGCATATGCGGTATAGTCCTCCGGCCCGGGAGACATTTTGAAAATTTCATTTTGGCCCGCGCTTTAAAGTATTTGCCCACCCCTGCTTTAGACGAATGTCCAAAAACCATAAACAAACAAACAAAATACCAACTCCAATGTTCAAATCCGGTAACACCCAGATTATATTGCCTTCCAAAAATCCATAAAAACGACGGATCAATGAGACCGATAGTCTCAGGAATCAACTCTCCGACATATAAAATAGCAAAATGGTTAGTTGCAAAATTCCAGGCCTTTAACCAAACAAATTCACTCGCAATTAAAAACAGCATCGAACTAATCGATAAAATCAAAGACCAACCGGTACATCCAAAAGCACTACTAATGTCATTCGACGTCAAAGCTTTATACCCCAGTGTACCAATCCCAGAAACCATAAAGATATTGGAAAAATGGCTAAATACTCAAGATATACCCAAAGAAGAAATATCAGAATTACTAAAACTAACACGCCTTTGCATGAAACAAAATGTCTTTACATTTGAAGAAAAATTCTACAGGCAAACATTCGGGACGAGCATGGGTAATCCACTATCACCTTTTCTAAGCAATCTCTTTATGAACGACTTAGAAGAAAAAGCCAAGAACAGCTTCGAATACTTTCCGACGGTCTGGTACCGGTATGTTGATGACATTTTTACGATTTTTGATACGGCCAAAGAAAACCCAAAAACCTTTCTGGAAAAGCTCAACAAAATGTACCCATCTATAGAGTTCACAACAGAAGTCGAAAAGGAAGGCTCGATCCCCTTCTTAGATTTAAAAATCAGCAGGAACAAGGGCACAGATAAATTAGATTTTGACATATACAGGAAACCGACCCACACAGAAAGGTACATCACTTCTGACTCGAACAGTCCACCTCAACATAAACTAGCCATATTCAACTTTCTAATAAATAGACTACTAAAAGTGCCAATGTCGAGAAAAAATTATTTTAAAGAAGCCAAACATATTAAACAAATCGCAATATTTAACGGCTACACTCCACAATTAATAAATTTCATGATCCGTAAAATTAAATTTAAAATTCTTAAAAGAAACACTACGACACTAACACCAGAACGGGCCGACAACGAACAAAATAAATGGTGCAAGCTAACGTACTTCCCGCCGTGTACGAACAAAATTAAAAAAGAAATGGAAGATCATAATATAAAAATAGCTCTCGTGAGCAACTGTAAACTTAAACAGATCCTCGGAAACCCAAAAGAAAAAATAATAGACGAACAAAAATCGGGAATCTATAGCATAGAGTGTCCTTCGTGTTCACAAACATACATTGGCCAAAGCCGTCGACAAATAGGAACCCGATTCAAAGAACATATGGCTCATACGAAATACGGCAGATTAGAAAAATCCTGTGTAGCTGCACACATTATAGAGAATGACCATAAAATCGACAAATCTAATTTAAAACTTGTTAAGGCTGTTCAAAATCCCTCAGAGCTGGATGCATACGAAAGCATATACATTCAGAAATTCAAAAGAAATATTATGAATCTAGACAATGGACCGGTACCAAATTCAGATTTAATCAAAATCCTATGGTAAAATCAAGTGCCAATATATCCATCTCTCTCTAAAGATGTCGAAATACAAAGAACGTGTTCACTGCGCAAGGCATAACTCAGCACCAATCAGGTGCGGTCTTAGAATAGCGTCTAAAGTCGGCCGAACATATATAAGTAGCGTAAAACCAAAATAGTTTGTGATACCGTCACCAAATTAGTAACAAGTAACATATCCTGGGACAATATAAGAGTAATTTTAATAAGAGTAAAATTAACAGGAACAAATGAAGAAATTTTAACAAGAGCAATTTCAATATAATTTAAAATTTATTATATTTTAAATCTAGTATATATTTTAATCTAGTTAATTTTCTATTTATTTTTTGTCTGTTGATCTCGACTTTATAACTATCTCTAATTGTCAAAGAGTAAAGTACGACTAGCTAATTTATACTGATGATGACTACATTGTAGTCGAAATACGTATTTATAATACAAAAAACTGATCTAGGTAAAGGGGACGAATTTGAAATTTTATTTCAAAAACCTAGAGTTCTCACTAATTATCATTCGATAATATAACGTTTAAAATTAATGTAGACAAAATTCCCTAAATGCACTTGTCAATCTTAATTATATCATCCCGATTCTTACATACAAGTCTTAGAAGTTTGATGAAATTTTCAAAAAATCTTAAAATGCAGGATTTTGCTCATTTTGACTTCTATATGATCGTTGATGATGCCTATTCTATTCTTTTAATTATACCTGTGTTGTATAAGTAATAATAGGATGTACATACACGTGTTTATATGTATTGACATAAACACTCACATATATGTAGTATATAAGGGCTATTTTACACATGTAACTTTTTATTTTTTGTATTGTATGGGCTATTTTGTATTGCTGTTACTTGACGAAAATCCATTGATTTTACGAAAATTAATAAGATGGTTTTGGTGGATGGTGGTTTACTCCTTCACAAAGTTGTGTGGAATAGAACTGAATCTTTTGGTTCTATCTGCATGAAGAACTTCACCTATGTCCAGAGGCAATACGGACCACAAGTAATAGTCGTGTTTGATGACAGAAAGGGTTCGTCGTTCCAAAATAAATACGTCAGCCGATATCATGTTCAATGAGAGAACACTCCCTGCTGTTTCCCAAGAGAAGTTCATGGGAAATGAATCTAACAAGAGCCGTCTGATTCAAATGTTAAAAACATCTTTTGGAAAAGGCTCAATGAAAGAGTTAGAGGCAGCAAAGGACGCCGATGTACTGATTTTAAACACGGCTCTTTAATAGTCGTCCAGTTTTGATACTGTTGTTATCGTAAGTGAGGATGTTGATGTGCTCGTTGTGCTGTCAGGGCTTCCCAATTTAAAAAAAAAAATGATGTATATCTTCTCAAACCAGGAAGGAGTGGCAAAGATGATACATATTTCTCGACCTCATCTTGACAGTATGATCCTAAATACCTTCTTTTTGCGCATGCATTCTCTGATTGTGACACAACTTCGTCGTCATTTGGACATGGGAAAACAAAGCTATGTGCCATTATTGAAAAAAACCCGGCCCTGAAAGAAGCTGCTTCTTTGTTTTACGAGAGAATTACCTCAGCCGCCCAACTCAGTAGAGCAGGGGAGAAAATTCTGATGGCCTTGTATGGTGGTGAAGCGACCACAGTTGTGCAAGGAATTGACGACTTAAGATACTACCTTTTCGTAAAAATGTCTACAAAGACCAGGTTCAATTTGCCCAGAGTTCAGTGCTGGCTTAGAAACAACTTAGATCCGTTAAAATGGAGGTAGAAACGGGACAGTCTCGGTCTCATGCCCATCCAAATGAAGAAGGAACCTGCAACTAGTGTTTTGCAGCTGCAAAAATGGTTGCAACAGTGCGTGCACCTGCCGAAAATCTGGCCTCATGTACACCACAATATGAAAGAATTGTTCGGACACATCTTGCTCCAACGTCCCACCAATTGAAATCGAGGATGACATTGACGGAGAGGTCACTGAGGCGGGAGATGTGGAGGTCGAGGAAAGACAATGAGAGGAAGGAGAAAATATTACCGATGTTGAAGAGGAGGGACAGGCATTTGCGGAGGATGAGGAACCTCAACCTGGGCCTTTAAAACATCTGAGAATTATATGAATTATTGACAAATATTCTTCTATAATTAATGTAAATATTTATGCTTAAAAATCTATATTGCTCTGCTCAATCTACGCTAAATTTGATCTCTTATATTGTAAATAAAACTACTTTTTTCAACTTTTTGCTATAATTTCCCTGGCAACCGCAAAACTATAATTTTGTTTATTATATATACCGTACGTGTTGGAAAGCATTGCTAATAGAGAATAAATGTTATTATTTATAATAACATTTATATAATATTATATTTATTATAATATTATTTACAATAATAACTATACACAACATGCTTAATAATGAAATAAAAATAGTGGGAGTACTCTTTAGTGTGTCTGTTGTGTATGCCTGCTGGACTATTTTGTACTGCATTAACATGTAATGAGAGTGGGTTAAATATGTTCATTGTTGTCTTCTTAAGCTTAGAATTACTTCTAACAATTGAAAATTATTTTTGAATATCCATTATTATTTGTATGTAGAATGTTTGAAAATAAATGATAGTATTCTATTAACGGTATAACACAAAACAACAATTCACACAAATTAAAAGAAAAATAACCCCCTCCCCCCAAAAATAGAATTCCGACAAAAAAAAGAGTTAAACCATCGATTCAAATATTCCATTATTTGCTAAACAATATCCGAATCGATTGTTGTCGAGAAATCTACCCGGGTATTTTCTAGCACTTGAGGAGAAATATTCGCACAATTGTCAACAATTCTTTGCCTTAATTGTTGCAAATTTTCAGGCCTATCCGGCGAATAGATCTGTGTTTTGAGAAAACCCCCCAAAAAAAAGTCGTTAGGTGATTGATCTGGCGATCTGGCTGGCCACTTGAAGCTTCCAAAACCACTCATAAAACATTCCTGGAAAGTTTGTTCCAGGAACAGCCTTACTATCATGGCATTATGTGCAGGGCAACCATTTTGTTGGAATCATACAGGTTCCAGGTCTAAATTAGAAAGAACTCTAACAGTTGGCAAAATATTATTTCGTAACAAACTCAAATATTTTTGAGAATCAAAAGATTCGTCAATGAAGAATGGTCCTATAATATGGTCACCCAATATTCCAATCCAGACATTCGGTTTCAGTATGTATGTGTATGTATGGTTTTATAGTAAATATTTTATTTATTTATTTAACATTAATTATCTATTAGAAATGCTTTTGAAAACGGTCTGTATATTTACATATTATAGGTACCTATGGGTATTTCATACTTGTACAACATAAGTAATGGTTGTCCATCATTAAAAAAATAGAATAGGCACCATAAAAGATCATATAGAAGAAAATTTCATCAAAATTGTCATCAAAGACCTGTAGGTAAGGGCTAAGATGATATAATTAAGTTTGACAAGTACATTTTGTAGGAAATTTTGTCTACTTTAAATTTGGTAAGAGGGAAATTTTCTGTAGGTTATTCGCCTACAAAAAGTTTTGCCTGGGGCTTTCGAGGTCGCAAACTCAGTTTCAAGCTCCCCTAACCATACCAAACAATCCTTGCCACCAATTATAGCACGCTCGACGCGTCTCAGGTTATCCATGTACTGGACTAATTGTAATTTTGTAAAAATTCTCATTTTCCAGTTATAAATAACCGGTTTTCTGGGTGGTTTCACCATAAAACCTATCTTCCTACCAAAAATCAACTTTCTAGGGTTTTTTAGGGTAGAATATCTTGGAAACTATTAACGCTGTAATGTTGAAATTTGAGATTTATAGTTTGAATAAAGTTTTTATTTATAGAATTTTGAAGGTTTAGTATGAAATATTGTATGGAACTTGTAATCTTTAAGTTAAGAAATAAGAGTACGGGAAGAAGAAACACGTTTAGATAATTAGGGATAAATTGCTTCCAGAAAAAGCATTGCATTTTTATACCTAGTATATGTAAATATACAAGGTATATTAAGTTTAGTCCTGACTTTAAAACGCTTGAAAATATTAATCATAATTGACATAAATGCTTGGCATAGGTGTTCATAAAATGGTCTAATTCGGCCATTTCCGCCATGTCCGGCCGTCTGCCATGTCCATTAAGCTAGCAGAGCAACCTAAGCAGAAAACAATTATAATTGTCTCATAATTAGACGCTAATTAAATGCTCTAATTAAAAATTAAATGCTCTTTGTTGCACTGTGTAACCTCATGCTCTGCTAGCTTAACCAGCAGAGCAATATTTAAAAATCAATTAATTGTTTAATCAATTATATTGTATTTAATATCAAATTATTAAGCTAATTAAATGCCCTAATTAAAAATTAACTGCTCTTTGTTATATCGTGTATCATGTTGTATTTGTATCATTTCATTACAAATTCTTCAAATAGAGATGATCTAATTTTCTTAAAGAAAATATATGAAAGAATTTTTTTTTTTAAATTCTAATGCAGTACGCTCTCGGTGAGGCAAGCCGAGACATAACGAGCACGAGAGTTTACTCACAACGCTTGGTCTGCCTCGTATCGACTCGCCTCGTCACCGCTCTATTACAAGTCGGTTTTTTGCCACGAGTTCAACGAAGGGAGTGGTGAATACGAGCACCCTCAGTACACTCTCGTCTACGTTCGATTAAACATTCAACCGCCATTTTTAAATATTCAACTATCAACCGCTTTAATTGTACCCATGAATTTGAATAGTAGAACACGAAAATAAATAAAAACTGTATAAAATTATGAATATTTTTTTAATTCTTATCGTGTCTGCACTTATTTTAAGACTAATTATTTTTAATAGTTTAATCAAAAAACTAATAATTCGTAATTATACCCAGTACATATATGTAAATATACAAGGTATATTAAGTTTGATCACGACTTCGTAACGCTTAAAAATATTGATCATAGACATGAATGTTTGGCGTATGTGTTCATAAAATGGCCTAATTCGGCCATTTCCGAATGTCTGTCTTCGATTTAGACGGGATAACTCAAGAACAAAAGGAGATAACGAGCTGAAATTTTTGTGTGTGTTCTAGATAAAAAAAAAAGTGAGATCAAGTTCGTTAATGGGCAAAATCGGACCATGTTTGGGCAAAATGGCTTCTTGTTTTTAAAATAAACAACTTTTGTTTGAAATTTTTTTCCATAAACTCAGTATATACTGGGTATTCAAACAATTAACTCAGTTAGTAACAAAAATCTTCTTCTTTTTAAAATAAAAACTTTTTTCATATATTTATTTTGTATACTTAAGCGTCAACAATACAATGTTTGTCAAAATTTCATTTAGGTTACGCAAGACAAATTCTAGAAGACTAGCGTATACTTTATAGACAAATGTCATTGAATTTTAATTAAATACTGATATCAAAAAATTAACTTGTCAACCAGGAATCGAACCTAGAGCCCCTGAATATCTAGTCCAGCGTGCTTACCTCTACACCAAAGACGACTCTGACGTATGAGCCAACCTTTTCATATCATTCTTATATGAATATATGAATAATAATTTCGACAGAAATAATACTGTCAAAATAAAAATAAGAATGATATGAAATGGTTGGCTCTTACGTCAGAGTCGTCTTTGGTGCAGCGGTAAGCACCCTGGACTAGATATCCAAAGACCCGAGGTTCGATTTCTGGTTGACGAGGTAATTTTTTTATATCATTTTTCCATAAACTCAGTATATACTGAGTATTCAAACAATTAACTCAGTTAGGTACATTACTTGTTTTTAATTTAAAAATATAACTTTCCAGGTATACCAACGTAATTTCTGGCCACGTTGACTAACTGATGAGAACTGTACTGCCGGCCGAACACTCGGCAAGAGTGTACACAGCTCTACTCGCGGCTCCTCGTCTTACGAATTCGCCGAGTGTGTACTGCCAGCATTACACGTTCCTGTTAGCGCCATTCTAATCACAGCTTAATTATTTTGGAAGTGCAAATTCGTTCTGCATTTGTCTGTACAATTGGCCTCTTAAAATCCGGTCGTAAACAGCCCAGCCCGAAAATCAACGAATAATTGGTTGAATGTTACATTGAGCTCGTGACATTTTTCCATCATCATTCTAAAGGATGTAAATTTGATATGTGCAGGTAGATCAATTTGGTCTAAATCATCATTGGTATTCTCCCAATTATTTTTCTACTAAGGGTTTCAGTATGTGTTTTGTGTGGAGTGGAGGATAATAAATAATTGTACTTGATATTTGATTCTTTATTTAATTATTAAAGTAGTTCGGTAGTCGCAATCCGAGATCAATTTAAATAACATATTATGTGTGAACATTTTTATGTTATAACATATTATGTGTGAAAAGTAGAGATAGAATCAAAACTAAAATATTAAAAAATTAATTAAATCAAAACTTTGTGGTGAATCGTTTCGTATTTTTCTAGTGTACGTTTGAAACATCGCTCTATCTATTGAATAGTTGTTTTTTTTGAAGTCAAGTTTGCCGATATTTCTCAAACCATTAATTTCCGGTGTTATTGAACATTCCATGAGCTCTTAAGACATTCATAACAGCTCATGTATTTTGGCATACTTTTAATTAATTATATCTCTTAAACAATGTGGTAAAAAAATCTGATTTTTGTTATTTACTTGCATTTAATTACAATCTTTTGAATAAATATGGAAAATGTGGGGTCAAGTTTAAGTGATGTGGCTACCAAACTACCTTAAATAAATTATTATTCCATTCAAATTCGACTTCGTAACTAAAGCATTACACAATGAAAAAAATAAGGTATAAGAAATAAGAAATAGCGGAATCCAACAGATGGCAAAACCGTTGATCAATGCACAATTCAAAAATAAGGAATAACAAATAAGAAATAGCAACAGAATTTCCGTCGCGGTGGAAATCTGTTCCTTATTTCTTATTGCCAGCCAATCACAGGATTGGCTGGCAATGTTATCGCAGGATGTTATGCGCAGTCGATTCTCCTATCCGATATACCAATGCCACAGAGAACACCTGATCTCCAGTTGCCAAATATCTATAAAATTAAATTATTAATAATATATCTGTAAAATAAATTTTTTTAAACATTGCATCAAACGATTGCGCTAACAATTAGGTTACGTTTTTGACATTTGTGCACACACCAACTGCCGGTATTCAACCGCTGTGATTGGTTAAATATTGTAGCCCATCGCCCATTGTGTTTTGGTCGCTGTGCTATTTCTTATTCCTTATTTCTTATTTTTTCAATTGTGTAATGGCCTTAATTGGTCATTGGTTATTAGTTAACCAATGTGAGTGTTCTTAATTCACCATGAATTAATGGTTGCCAAAATAATTTTTATCAAGTATCTG
Organism: Nineta flava; assembly: GCA_963920215.1. NCBI lineage: Eukaryota > Metazoa > Arthropoda > Insecta > Neuroptera > Chrysopidae > Nineta > Nineta flava. The sequence continues at coordinate 23,217,084 of OY986044.1, forward strand.
TATTGAAAATGAGCCTAATGTAGTACTTAATTATTTTCCTAATGTAGCACCTAATTATTTTCAACCAATAATAATAACATATACAGTGGCGTGTAAAAAATAGCCTAAATTGCGATACATGTTTTTAAGTAGCTCAAGCATATTAAAAATAGCCGAATTCGGGAAAAGTAGCACAATCTGGCAACCCTGCATGAATTACCTCTATTATGCACTGTCAGCTAATATTTAGGGTGGAGTGACCCAACTATGGACACCCATATATATAACACAGTTTGTGGACATAACAATCTGTTAGCTAGTACTTCATACCCAGTGTTTAGGATTGATATTCTCTTATAATTTTCAAAGTTCAGATTGTCTCCTTTCTAGTGTTTCACTCTTTTGACAAAGTTTCTTCTTTCCAGATAGTACAAAGTAGTGTGTTAGTATTCTTCTGCCAGTCTATCCCCTCAGTTATACCTAGAGTTCCGTGGGAAAAAGCAAATTATTGTTTCTGGACCCATAATTGATGAAAACTATTCAGAGATTTTGGATTTTCATCCTTTTTTCCGCCAAACAAGATAAAATGTCTTTTAAAAGACCCGAGCTAAGTTTGAAAAATTTTAAGACCTATTTTTCCAAAAAATTAAAATGTTTTTCATGAGGAAAGTCGCACTCATGATTTCCTTTTTATCACTATAATTTTCAGTATAGTTATTAAGAAAAATGTTTATAAGGATGGAAAAAAAGATATATCTTGTAAAGGAAATTTTCAAATAAAAAATTCTAATTATGATTTATTATTTTATAATTAAAAAAAATATGCGCACTATTAATTAAAAGTAAAAGTCAAATAAAATAATTCATTCAATTTTGAATATGAAGACAATAAAAATATATAAAAAATGAGAAAGAAAATGAGAAATTCTCGTAGTTTACATCACATAAACTTTTTCCAATTTTTTAAATTGAAATACTTCTTTAGTCCTGGGACATATAACTCGTCCATTATTCTCTAAAGCCATTTGTTCCAAAGCCTGGTAAAGTAAAATATAGTAATATTTAGAATAAAAAATTAAATTAGTTTCTAAAATGAAATGGAAATTTAAAGTTGAAACAAATAGTAGTAGACTCTTATAGCGTTTTCTTTTGAAGCACGAGAGAGCATGTTCGCTACTCTGTAATGATGTCATGCTCGACCACAGTTCTTGCTCGACGAATTGTGCAGCCATTTTGTTCAATCGAACGTCTTTATGATCATTTATTATTAGGTTGACTGTCAGTGTCAAATACTTTACTACATTTAATTGTTTTGGATTACTTATCAGACTGTACAGCATCTTCTCAGAGAGCCAGGCAGCACTTCGAGCCCTTAAGGCCTCAAGATTCCAATCGAGGATAGTCTATGAATAGACTGTTCTAAAAGAGATGAGATGATAGTCATCTCAAAAACCCCTTTCAACTGAGCCTATCATTCCGATAGCAAGATGCTCCGTAATTTACCGAACCAAGGGGATGCTGCGACAAGCTCATCTCGATTACTGGGACTTTTCGCAGGGCATGCGACAGACCAAGTTGTGCATAAGCACAGCTAGGCCATTCGACTGTGCTCGGTTAAAGCTCAATATAATGCAGTTGATAAGGGTGGTGGGGTTCTTGACAGGACACTGTCGATTGAACTACCACCTTCATAACTTGGGGATCTCTGATGATCCCACTTGTATGGCCTGTATACAGGACGATGAAACCTCCATACATGTTATATGCACCTGCAGGATGTCAGGTATAGAATGTTTGGATCCAAAACCTTGGATTCATCAATCCTGTGAGCAATCCGGCGGAGAAATAGTGGGCCTTCTGTGTGGCGCCTGGCTTCGTCATAATCCTATAGCTTCATCTGCTTAAAATAGCACCTCTTACCCGGAGACGTCTCGCGTTCGGGTGACAGGTTGTTCTCAACGAGGGCACAGAGGACCCCTTGGTCTAGGTGCTAGGGTATTTGCGGTACCCCTCTTTCTAATTATTATTATTATCAGACTGTAGAGGTAGCACTGTCAGCTCTGTACATATAATATATTCTTTGATTTCTAAATATGTCCGACCTTGTGTGTAAAAGAAATATTATTAAGTAAAAATGGAAATAAAATTGAATTCGATGGCACTGATGACACTTTGTATTACTGTTACCAAAGCAGGTAATCATCTACACATAATGCAACTTGTAATTGTAATTATAATTAAAGCGTCTTGATTATCAGAACATTCTGACCATGATAAAAGTTCCAATAATGTCAACATTCATAGTTTTTTCGAAGCCATATTGCACTGCGCAGAGCACGACGGAGCTCACTAGAAGTGCTGTCTATCGTCAATCGAAAAACTCAGTGCGAGCAATCTGCAATAGTCAATCGAACACACATTTTATAATAGAGTGCGCACGAGGGCAGTCAAAAGAAAACTCTATTAGTCAAATGAGAAAATTAAAGAAATTTTAAATTTTTTAGAATATTTCTTTATATTTATTTAGACCAAGACGTTTATTTAAAGAATTAAATTTTAAAGGTACCTGTTCTCCATAAACATAACCATTAGGTAACATCATCGGTTGATTGTGTTCATTTAATGGAAGTCCTGTAATATGGCACACTAATCTGGATTGGGAACAATGAGCAAATGGAAGTGGTTCAGCTAGTTGATTCAGTGGATCCTGGCAAACTGGACATCCTGTATTATGTTGGTCCCTCATAGAAGCGTAACACTGATTAATAAATTAATTAAGGATTTAATAATATTTAAATAGTTTAATAAAATAAAATATATTTTAAACAGACAAAATGTTCGATTTGAAAAGGATATGGTGTTTTTAATGATGAAAGGCCAGCCTGTAAGGCAACGGTAAACACAGATTGATTCGATAATTGGAATAATCGATAATTCTCCTGACGGAATTGTTCAATTAATGTCTCCCAACGAGCGCTATCAAATAATTCTTTATATTGACTGATATCTAAAATATTTATTTACAATAATTATAAATCGTTGTATGTTAATCAAATTATTAATTAGAACACACACTTGTATCTACCGGAAAAGCCAATAAAGCCATACAATGTTGAATAGCCGTTAGTTGATCATCTTCAAATGATGAAAAGAATTTACGAGCATATTTGACAGCATCAACTCGTCGGTCGGATTTGATAAGCTCAACAAATTCTTGAATGCGTAAATTAAATTCCATATTCGATTTTAATTTACGTAATTTGGAACGATTATCATGACACCATGCTAAACATTTATCAGTCTCATGATTTGCTAAAGATTTTTCCACTTCTCGTGATACTAGAAAAACCTCTATGAAAAGAAAAAAAATACACTTTATTAAAAGTATCAAAATCAATTAAAACGTCAAATTAATTTTAACTTAACAAAACAAAATGCAACCATTTTCACAATATTAAAACGTATAAATAAGTTAACCTATATTTGTTAAATCTTGTAATTCAGATTTGTCTGCCAATTTAGCTGCTGCACCGTAGTATCCTTTTCTTAAAAAATATTCGACAAGCATTCGATCCAGACGTTTGCGACGCCATTGACTTAAAGCTCCTTGGGAGATTTCTCCTGTAGCAGTTGTTGTTGCATGTTCCTTCAAGTGATCTAAACGACGTTTACAAACGTAACCAGCTTGTAATTCCTCGGAAATACTTTCATCAGCCTTCCTTTTCAAAACTTGTAGTTTGTCAACCTAAATTAAATCAATATATTTGAATTTATTAAAACTTCGTCTTTAAATTTTTAGTGAACATACCATTCCCCCAAGAAGTCGAGTGATATCCCCAGCAGCTAATTTTTCTCCTTCTAAACCTTTTTCAATCTCTACAGCCGCCTGTTGAACATGTGACACTTCTCTGTCTAAAGATTTTTGTGCAGCTCGAAATTTTTTGTTCAAAAATTCATATGGCACCTAGATAAAATTAGATATTACTTTGTTGTATTATGAAAAAAAAATTTTTAATCTACTTTCAATGTTGGATGTTCCAATGATTTCACATCAGCCATTACTGATACACTTATTGTATTGTTAGTTATTTTAAAGTAAACAGCAGCACAATTTTAAATTATTTTTATTTTAAAAAATTGTCAAATCCTGTCAAATCGACATTGCAGTCAGCTGATCGTACTAAAGCTAGTACGAGTGGTCAATTCGATGTGTGAGTAATGATCATAGAGATGTAATAGCTGCTTTCCATTTAACACACAGTGTGCCACTGAGTATGACAGTATAAACATCGTGTGGTTTCACAACAATTTGTTTTATACCACGTGCACACAGAGAGAGACAACACAAGAAAAATTATGTGTAGTGCGTGTGTACGACAGTGTACCAAATTATTTTTAAGAATTGGTACACTTACTTTATAAGTACAAAATCATAATTATTAATTATGATTATTATTGATTATTCATATTAATTATTTATAACTCAAAATAATTTAAATATAATTCATCTTTGATCTAACAGTTTGACAGTTTTACGGTTTTAAACAGATTATGTTGATTTTCTCTGAAAAATGTTTATGATCTGATTCTATAGATCATGTGAAGAACTCAATTACGTTTCATTTATCGCACTTTCCCAAACACAGTGCTGTATGCACCCTATGTATAAACTCTATGGTTATGTGGTTTTAGCGAACTTCCTGAAAGGAAATAGAGCTACTGGTCTCGTACTGACTTTAAAATTTTGCAAAAATTTCTTCAAATGTCCATCGATTCTACCTAGTAGATGTCGAAAATTACCATCTGCATATATATATATATATATATATATATATATATATATATATATATATATATATATATATATATATGTGTGTGTGTGTGTGTGTCTGTAATCGCTCTAGCGGTCACAATTTTAATCTGATTGGAATGAAATTTGGTATTTGAGACGGTTTTGGTATTCGAAAGGTCAAGTTCGTTAATGGGTAAAATCGACAAGGGGAAAGGGGGGTTTAGATGGAGGGGGAAACACAAAGGGTGCATTCGTCTTTGACGCTCACACGCTTTCAGCGCGCTCAATCGTGGTTTTCAGCGTTCGACTTGGCGCTGTGAGTGTCAAAAAATCACACTTGCGGCTGAGTTCATGAGGTAGATCTCGCGCTCACAGACGCTTACTCGACAGAGGTAGGGCAGCAAAAGCGTGAGCGCCAAATCTTACTATTTATCAAAACGAATGCTACGTGAGCGTAAGCTAACCAAACTTTTGTCATATTTATTAAAGTATTTAAAATTAAAATCGTTGACAAATCAGTAAAAATGGCTATTTACCCAGATTATTTTCGATCGATTTAAATGATTCAGAATCTGGTAAAACGCATATTATTTCTGTGACTTCCGACGAAATATAACGTCGCCATGTTGATACAAATATCTCCCTTAACATTCGAAAAATCGAAAAATTTATAAGAAGTAAAGTTATAGGTACTAAGTTTTACTATAAATTTGTATTTTATCATTTTTTCTGTAACACTAATATTTACAGAAATATTGACGGTTTAAGATTGAAAATTAAATTCCTTAATATCTCTGTGCACATTAGAGTTTGAGCAAAAATAATAAGGCGATGTAGCAAATATGATTTTCTACAACTTTTTTACATCGCATTTTTCGATTATTCCAATATTAAGAGAGATATTTTATATTTTGTGTTTTCTTCTTTCTTTATGCCCCCCTCCCCTCCCTTTGACGTATGTCATTTATTAATAAAATTGGCCTTGCAAATACTAAAATCATATACGACATTTCATTTTGATCAGACTAAAATTGTGACCGATAGAAAGTGATTTATGTATTCTAAGGAAATTCGCTAAGTTGAAGCAGCTCCTGCGTAACGAATTTTTTTTTGTGGTAATTTGGCATTATAGTCACCACCGTAGATAAATCTATTAGTAAAATTATTTAAAAAATTTTCGAACATTTCTTGGCTAATTGAATGTCTAGGTGGGCAGTAGACAGCTGAAACTGTCATTGCTCCTACCCTACCCAAACCTCAAAAACAACCAACGCTTGTAACTTGCATTTGTTCAGAGTTACATTTTTCAATTTCGTATTGTTTTAGACTAATTTTTATAATAACTGCTGTTCCTCCTTGAAGTGTTTTTCCACTTGGATGCTTGTTTTAAATAGCATTTCATTGTGAAATGTGTCTCAGGAATGAGAGCTATATTAATATCCCGATCCGTAAAGAAAGCTTCAAGTTCTAGACAACGATTTATTACACCTCTAGCATTCCATCGTATAATTAATGTTTTGGATCATTTTATTTTATTTTGGAAAGAGCAGTTAATAGATTGACCATAACGCTATTTTATTTCATAAGATCTCGGAATAATAGCTGCGAAATTTTTTTTTTTGCTGTGGTTTTTACTGGTTCCTTCTTAGGTGGGTTTATGGGAATTTTGGTTATTTATAACTACTTGAGCTTTCGAAAATTAGCTGCGAAAATTTTTTTTTTGCTGTGGTTTTTACTGGTTCCTTCTTAGGTGGGTTTATGGGAATTTTGGTTATTTATAACTACTTGAGCTTTCGAAAATTTACGTATATAATGGGGTGTAGTCACCTATTTAATGGGGTGTAGAAACTCTAGAACTATTAAAAATAATTATTATTCAAATGAGTGCAGACACGATAAGAAAAAATAAAAAAAGTATTCATAAATTTATACAGTTTTTATTTATACTCGTGTTCTACTATTTAAGATTAATGGATGCAATTAAAGCGGTTGCTAGTTGAATATTTAAAATTGGCGGTTGAAAGTTGAATCGAATGCAGACGAGTATCCTAAGGGTGCTCGTATTCGCCATTCGGTTCCTTTGACTCGTGTCAAAAAACTGACTTTTAATGGAGCGTGGACGAGGCGAGGCGAGTCGACACGAGACAGACAAAGCGTTGTGAGTACACTCTCGTGCTCGTTATGCTTCGCCGAGTGTGTACAGTATAATAAAAATGGCATAATAAAAATAACTGATATCAATTAAAAATTTGATAGTTTTATTATAACAATGTTTGATTGTATAGTAATGAACATGTTTGGTATAAATATATATACTAACAAAACATATAAAAATAATTATTATATGAATCTTAAACATACGATCGATATATTATAAAAATTACATAGAATGAATGCCACTCAAATATAACAAAACTATTTATTATCCATTTAAACAAAGAGTTATTTAATAATTTACAATTAAAAATGACAACATTTCAACAAAAAATGTTTTACGTACATAAGTCTTTGTCCGTTTTTACACATGTAACTTCAGATGTAAGTATTCGTGGGAATAATTTGGTGAGCAAGCGCAGTAGTATTTTTTTATGCATGTTTTTAGTTTGACGAAATAGAGAAGAATTCTATTTTGATGATTTTTATCATGAAATCGTATATATAACTTCAGATGTAAGAATGGTGTGTACGATATGTTTATATCCACTACTTCCTTGTGATTGGTATACTCTGATCATGTGACTGAAATAGTTGACAAAGAAATAGTAAACAAGACGAGAATTATAGCAGTTCACAAACATGCGATTGATATTTTTCAAATGAATTTCATCGTATGCATAGCAATGTAACTTTAGTTATATCGCATATTTTTATTGCGATTCAAAACTTTCATCAAAACTTTCATGTTGTAAAAACGGGCTTAATCTACAGAATTAGTAAAAATTATATTAAACATTTTCAGTCAAATGTGTATGGATTACACTGAAATAGAAAGTGCACCGTACACTAATTATTCGGAATATCAATGAACTCAACACAGATTGTGAATTATTTAAAAATTCTTTATTAAAACAAAATTTAAATCAAAACACAAAAAATTACAAAATTTGCTTTATGGAAAAAGTTACGTAAAAAATATGTTTAACAACATATTCAACAAATGCATTTAATCGGATGCTAAATTTATTTGAATGTATGGAAATCAGGATTTTTATCTCAATTTTAAAAACTTTTTACAGATATTAATAATAACGATTTCAATATAAGTATTTATATATCTTTTTAAATTTAATTTTTATTTTGATAACAGTTTCTTCCTTTGCTTTGATATAAACAATATTTCAGGCTTTGCAACTGCAGCCTATTTCGATAATAACATGGATGGACAAACATTTTACGAGCTTCTAAAAAGGGTTTTCTATTAAATATCTTTAGTATTTAGTTTCCAATGCAGTTTATTTCTTCTGAAACACCACTTGTCGTAATTAGTTTAATACAGCTCAATCTTTATAACAATTGTGAATTCGACTGAAATTGAACTTGTGTACTGTAGCGCATGACTACCTAATTAAACTTTTTAATGTATACAAACATACCTCAGTTATGTATAGTTTCAGATTATTAAATAAAACAAATATTTGAAATTTTCGTAAAATCACTTTATTTGACTAGTTGCGGAACACAGTTCCTTCTTCAGAAATAAAAATGAAATGAACAATTTTAACATATTGTTGCAACAAAGTAAACATTTTCAGGTATTTAACATACCATTTTGTTAAATAATTTGCATAATTTGTCAATTACAAAATATTCTTAGTTTCAGGTTTTTCCAATATTAGATTTCATTCACTAAATGTCATGTCAATTACCTGAAAATGTTTACTTTGTTGCTACAGTGAGTAAAAACTGTTCATTTCATTTTTATTTCTGAAGAAGGAACTGTGTTTCGAAACTAGTTAAATAAAGTGATTTTGCGAAAATTTCAAATATTTGTTTTATTTAATAATTATAATGGATTTTCGTCAAGCAACAATACAAAATTAAAAACACTAAAAATATATTAATAAAAATCTATTCAATTTTAGTATTGAATAATACATTGGAAATATGTATTCATAACGGACGGCTTCCATATTGTTGAATCTAAAGCAACAATCCAGCAGCCATTTTGTTTTCATCGCCATTTTAGAAAACAATTACAATATTTATATAAAATCTAATAGGATAGTGATTACATCATGGTATCTTTAGATTTAAATTTTTATAAAAAAATGTAAGATCAACCATATATTGTTCCATTCTTTAAGGGCACAATAAAATCTGCATCTTCCAAAGAGTAAAGTTGGTTACAGACGATTTTCATGTATAGATATGTTTTGTCAATCTCTTTGTGTAATAATAATGTCTGCAAAATCATATCATTATTATCACTGACCATTCCTTATCCATATCATCTTGGTGACAATTTTTTTCCATCGAACTATGCAACTTTATTTAAAGACAACAACGAGTAATGGTTAAAACCGAAAGCTTTATATCTATATAATTTAATTTTATTTTGTAGTGTGGACTCGCTGGAGGTATGTAGTGGACTCGCTACTAAATCTCAATATAGTTTTATATTTAGATACCTTTGCGGACTCACTACGTATGCCCTTTGTTATTTAGGTAACTATATGTTGTTACTTCAGTAACTATCAACAAACTATAAAGTTTATTAATTAATCAAAGAGAACTCTAGGTTTTTTGAAATTAAATTTCAAATTTTGCACCGATTCCTAGAACAATTATTTGTATTTTATAAATACGTGTTTCGACTGCAAAGTAGTCATAATCAGTATGAATTAGCTAATCGTAACTATCTCTGGGATATGGAGTCAAAGATAAGTTGCTCGTTGCTAATTTGGTGGGTGTCTCACGGCCAAATTTAATATCTACAAACTGTTTTGACATTATTATTTATTAGGGAAAATAAAGTTTGGTTTGATAGTTACTGAAGTAACAACATATAGTAACCGACATAACATAGGGCATATGTAGTGAGTCCGCAAAGGTATCTAAATATGAAAGTATATTGAGATTTAGTAGCGAGTCCACTACAATGTCATACTGTAACGAGATGTAGTAATCTCATGATCATGACTAAAGTTTGGATTATGTGCATTTGCATATTTAGTTTAACGTTACGGAATTGGGTATTTTCTTGTGTTACAATAATAAAAATTGAATTACACTGTTTATAAAAGTGCACATTTCTTTCATATTAAAAAGAATTACTGCAATGCATATTTTACCTATATATTTTCCATTTTGGTGCATTTTGGGCATGTTTAGTTTTGTTAATGGCAGTCGTACTATATAACCTGTTCACACGGGTTTTAATTATATACACGAGGGTGGGTGTGGGTTGGTGTTACAGGAAAACACAAAGGTAAACTTTTTTTGTCTGTGACTGCACGTCAAAAGCAGAGGCCTAAACGTTAATAAAATAAATCAATTGAAAATTACATAAACGTGTTTTCAAACTTTGATTACCAAATTTAGTATTTCTCACTCCCTGTACTCTCCTCCCTTCCCCTTGTCCAATTTTGCCCATTAACGAACTTTGTCTTTCAAATACCAAAAGCACCTCACAAAATTGTCAAGACTCAAAAATATATCTATATGCCGGAAATAAAGAATAGTTGGTCTACCCGATATTTTGGGGAGCCAATTTGTGTTGTGGACAGATAGTGGTAGAATTGTTAAAACATCTGTTCGCCATATGGTGTTGGAACACATTCTAACGTTTGGAATCGCTTTATAATTTTCCAACTACCCATACGTTGTAGATATAACTATAATAAGAAAAAACATTCTAGTATGGTGGAAGTCAGTCGGTCTTATTTTAGATTTAGATGACCAGGTTTCAAATTAAATTTTTAAGTGAGAATAACTCATTTCTTAATAGAGATTTAAAGACATAATACTCTAATCTGATTTATTACAGAAAATAACGAAATTGGTAATCTGAAACGAAACAAAACGAAATAAACACAATAATAAAATTTAGTTTGGCATTGGTGGGTAATTTTACTATAAATCATGTTTTCTTTTTAACATGCTTCAGCTGAAATTTATCTGAATAATATAAAAATAATTATTAATTTTCAATATTTAATAAGAGGATATGTGATCCAAAGTATTTTAAAATGTGTAAATATATATTTTTATTATTCTAATCTAAAGCTTTGTTTTTTATTTCACTCAAACGTTCGTTTATAACTGTGGTTTGAAGATTATTGATTATTGTCCGCGTTGGTTTTATCATAATTTAAAGAGTATACAATTTTTTTTTTAAATTTTTGTAAGAGTTCAACCAAGATTTTTTAAATAAATTGTTTTTCTGAAATTTACAACATTTCATAATTTATTCGTTTTATATATATATATATATATATATATATATATATATATATATATATATATATATATATATATATATATATATATCTGGCTATAGCTTGTGGTGTATGGTTTGTTTGGTGTCATTTAAGAGTGGAGATGTTGTGATGCACATTATAATTGATAATGTTGTTTTAATGGTATATATATATATATATATATATATACATATATATATATATATATATATATATATGTTTTCTATTTATATATATACATAGAGAGAGAGATAAAGAATATTTTGGTTTTTCTCGTGTCTTTAGAGACAACTAAATATTGTAGGCAGCAATGTAATTAAGTTGTAAAACTCGGGCGGACATCCAGTCGCCAGACGTAGCCACGGTCACAGGGATGGAGGCAACTGTTGCAAATATGATATTATGATTTGTACCTGAAAAGTTTTTGTATGAGAGTTACGGACACTTATAGATATTAGGGAGAGATTGTTGATTGAGAAGTTGTGTAAGGAAGAAGTGTAAGGACTTGCTGTGGACCGTGGATTCGTTATCGAGTATTAATTAATTGTGTATATCCTTATTGTATTAATTCAATATTCGATTTAATATTAGAAATTCGATATATTTCTAATGAAATATTAAGTGAAATAGTTTAATAACTATTCGTGTGTGTATATCGAATATTATTATTGAAAGATGCCTAACTCCGAAGATACCGGTGGGAACTCTCAAGTACCGAAGTATTAGTATCAAAAATAACACTAACGCTTAGACATATGTGTATTTAATATATAAAAAATAAATTTTGAAATGTTGTAAATTATAACAAAATAATTTATTAAAAAATTTCAAATATATATATATATATATATATATATATATATTCAAACTATTTCTAAAAACAAGTAATAAAAGTTTTTTTTTTTAAATTTACAATTTTTAAGAATATTCGTAATTTGTTTTAAATTAATATACATTTATTAAGATAAGGATTTAACTGTGTATTATCGCATAAAGTTTATTGCTATAGATTTGATTAAAAATGTGGGACTGTGGGTGCAAATATGTGTTTTCGTATGAAATTGAACAATCTGAATAGGTCCAAAAAAGATTCTCGATTCGTTAGTCGTACGTTAATAAATTTGGCAGTTAGTCGTACGTACGTCTACGTAGCATATTGTATACCGTACGTTTAGTTTACATCTTCGCATAGCAGATCTCCCACGAGTATGAGAGAGTACATATGTATACATTAAACATATATTATACATTAAGCATATATGTGTATGAGAAGGAGGTCTTATAGGTTTGTTTTGTTACTGTTGTGTTGTATGTGCCTGTACAAATTTTAGAGAGTGGGGATTTTTTGTTGAATACAAATATTATTAATTGTTTTGATAATATGCAATCATTACTATGTGAATGCTTTTGGAAAATACGTGTTTTTGTATTTTATTTATTGGTATTATTACAACAATGGGTTATTATTACACAAAAGAAGAAACAGTGCAAATTGTTAAATGGTACTTTTCTGGACATTCCGCACAGGAATGTACCAATTTATTTATTGTTGCATTTGAAGGTAGACAATCACCAACCACTCGAACAGTTATGAATATTTTTTCACTGTTTTGAAAAATATGCTTGTTTATCAAACCTATAAAACCTCCTTCTCATACACATTGCTTAATGTACACATATGTACTCTCTCATACTCGTGGGAGATCTGCTATCCGAAGATGTAAACTAAACGTACGATATATTATTGCAAATGTATATGTTAATTTTTTTATTTCAGTTTCTTTCATACAAAAAGTCTTGTTTTAATTTTTGCCCGATCTATTTAAGATTGTATGCCAGTAACTGTAATAGTGTTGAGAGTGAATGGAGGACAAACTTAGAGATAATATGGATGAATTTTCTATGGTACGATTCTACAGTAATTTTATATCAAAAGTATAGATCAATGGAGTTGGAAATGATTTTAAAATCTACTACTCATAAATGTATCTTAATAAATCTTAAAAACTTACATAAATGGATTCTGTGTGCAAAGAGTGTTTGTTACGTGTTCACTTCAAACAAAACAGTATCCGCGACGCAACATACAAATGAACAAATAAACACGCTACTAAGATCATCATTTTGGTTTTCCAATATTGATCCTAGGTCTGTAGATTAAATCTTATATACCTAGGACGCCCAAATGCTTTTAAAGTTCGATTTGTATGATCATTATTTATACGTGCTGCCAAAAGACTTAGGTTATGGTCATGAAGAATAGATATATTAGGAGAGCGAACGTAATGTTAAAAAAACGGTCAAGAATTGGTGTAACTATCTTTTATTAGTAGGGGTCACTGGTCTCAGTGCCGTACGGAATTTAAATGTTTAAATGTAGGCGCCAAGAAATCACTTTCATTCAGTTAATAAGAAGTCTTAGTTTTATAGATAATAAAAAATTGTTTTCGATTATCAAGTAATAATTAAATAAATATGAATAATAGAGAATTCTTAATAATCTGCAATAAATTAAAAGATGAAGAATCATAGTGATAATTGCAATTAATAATAATATACAAATATATGTTTACAATACTAACATATATTAGATAAAGAAAGGAGATGACAAAACCGGTAATTACACGCATTCCTAACCTTAAACAACCTTCCACTCATAGATATATAACAGTATATCTATACTTTCCCTGTACAACATCGTCCCATTTTTTCACATTTATAAAATTAAACAAGTTTTATACTTACAATTTTTATTTGTAAGATGCGATAACCGTTGATTTTAATATGTAATAATAATAATAATTCCGTACGGGTATATTCGCACTGCCGCTAGTGTCGAAAATAATAACTATGATCTCTACACGTTTTTGAGGACGAAAAAACAGACGAATTGCCTATGTCGTTCAATCTCCTATTTATCTATTCTTCATGGTTATGGTACTGTACTGACAAATTATCTCTATGACTGACAAAAACTGTTGTGTGAAATAATCAAATAAAATCTATAAGTAATGTTTGTTCATAAGTGCTTAAACACAAAACTGCTCTGCTAAGTTTAAATCATTGGGAATGTTTACGCACGTTAAAAGCCTGTAAACGTCTAAATTGAGCCAGCTATCTTTTAAAACCCCCTAAATAATAATTTGAAATTTGATTGTCCAGCAATCGATTAAAATCTTTTAAATATTAAAATAAAATTTAAAAATCATGACCATTGTCTTCATGTTTTTCTTTTAATTTTAACAAACAAAATTGCACCGTCTATAACTTCTTGATAAACTATAACCGTCTAGTCTATAACTTGATAATTAATTTCAAAATCCATGTATGTAAAGAAATATATATGTATATGTATTTTTAAATATTTTTAATCTATCGTTATGTGAAAAACTAAACTAAGATTACATACAAATTTTTGTTTATAATTCAGTCAATGAGGGGGGGGGGGTGTCAGTTTACAAAAATGTTTCATAACATTATTTTATATAATTTTGTTAATAGCATTCAAGTAGAAGTTAATAAATTATTTAAATGATTTGTAAACAATGATTTAACAACGACTTGTAAAAGTTATATTGTAATTAAAACTAATAAAAATTTAAAATTTTGTCCCAATTTCTATAACAGTTATTTGTATTTTATAAATACATGTTTCGACTACAAAGTAGTCATCATCAGTATGAATTAGCTAATCGTAACTATCTCCGGGTAATGGAGTCAATAAGATATGTTACTCGTTGCTAATTTCGTGCATGTCTTACACCAAATGTTGGTCAAAGTCGTCGCCAAATCGGAATTCGAATCAAAAACATCCGGCTCATATAAAATTTGGGAGAACCGAAAAATCGTGTATAGCTGCTCACGTTATTGAGAACAACTACAAAATTGACAAATCTAATTTAATACTACTGAAATCGGTACAAAACCCCACAGAATTAGATGCATACGAAAGTATTTATATACACAAATTCAGAAAATATATAATGAATTTAGATAATGGGTCAATTCCAAATTTTGCAATTTCACAATTAATACCTGAATGTCAATGTTAGCTGCGAATAACATTCTAACGTTATTGACACAAACAAGACCATATGATCAAAAAAGGATTACCGCCAATGGACGCAGTGGGTTGGGTTCATAACATACTTAATCGTTTAATTTGCCAGTTAACTCAAGTACTCCCTTAGTTAATACCTCAGTCCGATCATATAAAATACAAAACATGTTTTAAATCATTGTGAGATACGCACCAAATTAGCAACGAGTAATATATCTTTGACGATCTATATCCCGGAGATAGTTACGATTAGCTAATTCAAACTGATGACGACTACTTGGTAGTCGAAACACGTATTTATAAAATAAAAATAAGTGTTCTAGGAATTGGGGCAAAACAAGAGTATATATACAGGAAATTAAATTTCCTGTATATATACTCTATGAGGCAGAGTTTAGTGCCGTGACCGGACCGCTTGAACTATATTGATAATATTTGATTTGAGGTTTGAAATGAATATTTTGAAATTTTTGTTCGGTCAGAAGATAAATATAAAACACAAATACATAAAAAAAAGAATAATAATATTAAAAACGTAATAATATTAAAGATTAAAAACGTATTTATGGTGTATGAAACAAAACAAAAAAAAAGTGAGTATTTTATTTTGTTTTGTATTACATGCATCACGTGTAAACTTTTACCGTCAGGTTAACCAACATCTTTTACATGACATAAAAGTTTAACGAATGCAACCAACTGTTAAATTGGTAACCTTGATACAATTGGTGGTCCCAAAAATGAAAACAGCACACCAACTAATATTCCTGTTACTAACATCGCTGATCCAAACATTCCTGCTGTACCACTATACTGTTGATCGACTCTCCTAAAAACAAACAAAAATTTAAAACAAAAGAAAATAGGCAATAAACATAATAATTTCCAATCATCATATGAAAATAGGAAGAGCTTGGGGGATAAACTCACTATGCATCAAAACATCCCATCGCTCCTCCCCCCGAACGAGACGCATTAATTGATACCAGCACCGCTGTGGTATCATCTTCTCTCATTTTCGAGAAATCGTTTGAATTGTTAGGTGGAAAAATATTTTTTGGGCATTAATTGTAAAAAAGTTGTGATAATTTGATATACATACTAGGAGGGAAGGGAGATTAATTAGTCTAGTTAGTGTCTAATCATACTTGCTGTTGAACACAAATAAAATGTAAAATTTTGAGAATTGCTATATTAAGAAGTGACACAAAAAATTGTCAAGAATATATCTATATGTCGAAAATAAAGAATAGTTGGGTTTTCCCGACATTTTAGGGAACCAAATGTTGTGGCCAGACAGTACTAGAATTGAAATTCAGTGAAATTCCCGATTCACATAGATAAGAAGATGCGAAACAACTACAAAAACAACTAAGTTATTTATTTATTTTTAATAATTCCGGATATGCAAACGAAGATGGATTTTCTGCAACGATTTCCCAAATACTTTTTGTTCTCGTGTTAATAACGCGCAATCATTGTATTCCGGAAAAAATTTTTATTAAAGTGGGAATTATAAATTTTCTATTAAAAGGGGCCACTAAAAAATCACTCATTACATTTATATTTTTGAAATCTTTAAATCGATTATTAAATTGTAAAATTACCGTTTTACTAAAATCACTACTTTTATTTATTTTTTTTTAAAGAAATTATGCGAAAAATAATTTTTATTAGCACGAATAGTACTTTTCACTTTTTTAATTCAAAGTAGTCTAACTCCAAGAAACTCAGTCAGGTTGAGTAAGCTAACATAAAATTCCCACTTTATGTAAAATTTAACCATTCAGAAATTAGTAACAAATTACCCCCCACCCAGCTTTATCATTGGCATGTTTATTGTATCCAGTCTCATCAAATTCCCATGACACTATACCCCCTACTAAGAAAAAATAATTAAATCAGGTAAATAATTATTTATAAGTTCTCCGATATTATTAGTTTAGGCAAATTATTCGGAATTTCCAAAAATCTAATTCTAAAATCTAAACTAAAGCTAAACCATCAAAAAATTTACAAGCGGTTTACAATTGTCAAACGGTAAACGTAAAAGATCAAAAGATTTATATTTTATAATTTATATAACATTTATACTTTATTCATACACAAATATATTAAAAAGGTACATTTTATGCCCCAAATTACCAGCCCAAAATTCTAGAGTATGTATTCAATGTATTGTATACTTTGTATAATAGTGACCATAAAAAAAGTTGGTATTATTATATTTTTTTCAGAAAATGTTTTAATTAAAAAAAGAAAACAATAATAATTGGTAGGTACCCTGTATTTACTCTATCTCTCTTCGTACCTCTCACTCAGAGTTGAATGGAGTCAAACTTTGCCCATCTATGGACAATAAAAGTAATGGAGTAATAAAAACTCGGGCGACATCCAGTCACCGAGCGTAGCCACGGTCACAGGGATGGAGGCAGATGTTACAAAAATGATATTATGATTGGTATCTGAAAAGTTTTTGGTAGGAAAAGGACAGACTTGGAGAGTAGATAGTTCGTATTGAAAACTTGAAGCGTTACGACGTGCTATCCTGTTGACCGTGGATTCGTTATCGAGTATTAACTGACCACTTTAGTGTTCGGAATTTTTATAAACGCAAGTATCGTTATTAATTAATTGTGTACATCCTTATTGAATTAATTTAATAACTTGTGAGATGCTGCTGTTGGTTATGTTTTATGTTAATTGTCTAATGAAATATTAATAGGTAAAATAGTGTAATAACTATTCGTGTGTGTATATGGAGTGTTAATATTGAACGATGTCTTAACTCTTATGATGTCTTAACGAAGTATTAGTACCGAATAATAACTCGAGTACTTCGACATATATAAATGATGCGTCTTACAAAACAACAGCAATTTGGATATTGTTACTTCTTAAATTATTAATTAAACTTAGCAAAAACATATTTTATTAAAAAAAATATATAAATTTTTCATACCTAGGAACATACATCATGGCAAGTGCGCCAAAATATCCACTTGTTAAACCTAAAGTTATTGAAATAATCCAGTAAGCCCAATCATTGTCAATATATATTGGTAAAGTTCGTTCAATGTTTTTAGGATGATAGTTCATGAATATAAATAATGGAATATAAACAGCCCTTAATGCTACTGGTATAATTAAATATTTTGGACTCGGCTGCAACAAAAATATATAATTTTTAAAAACGTTAAAACTTTTAGCTATAAGATCAAATCAAAATTAATAATTACCCATGTGAAAAATGAAACAAGTGAACTGCCAATCATTGCAGTAACATTAAATGTTAAAAAACATGTGATTAATGTATACAAATGTTGAGGAACGAAAAAATTTGGATCTGACATTTTTATATCTAAAAAATAAATTATTTATGTGTATTGGCGGGCGGATAGATATTGAAAGAATTTATTTTACGAAATTGTTTCATTGGTACGCATAGCCACAAAAGTAGCGGCGTTATTTTTTCAAATATTTATAATTGATTTTGTTGTGTTGAATTTTAGAATAATTTTTGGAATCTCAATTCTAAGTATAAAAGTTGTAAAGGAAAAATATTTAAGACAAAATATTTTTCTCCTTAGGAAGGAGTTTTTTCTTATAATAAATCAAATATATTTTATTTCGAACATGTTTTTAAATTTTGTTAAATAAAAATTATACAAACAAGTTGAAACGAAACCTACTTAACAAACAGCTATTATATTCCAATAAAATGAAGATTTAAATTACAATTCAAAAGCAAGCCTGTATTTATGAATGTAAGTTCATTTTGACATACATTTATTTATAGTTAAAAAATATTAAATCATATTTAGGAGATAGAAAAAAATTAAAAACTACCCCCAAAATCAGTTTTTTGAAAATATCTCGAAAACATATTTTTAAATTATTTTTTGTAAACTAGCGTCTAATTTATTTCCATTGTTAGTATGGTTGCCTTTCGGTTATATTATACCAACGGAAGCGACTAACATTTACTTACTTTGACATTTAAGTAATATGTCTGAACATTGATACCATTTTTTTGAAATCAAATGCTTGATATGAAAAATCATACACATCTAGGGATGGGGATCGAACCCACGACCTCTGGCATTCTAGACCAATGCTCTACCAACTGGGCTACTTTAGATGTTATGGTAGTGCTATGCATATGATCTTTCACTATCATTTATGATGTCATTGTATTATTAATTTTGTTTATTTACTATTCACATATTTTTAAATTGTTTTTTGTAAACTAGCGTCTATTTATTTCCATTGTTAGTATGATTGTCTTTCGGTTATATCATACCAACGGAAGCTGTATTGTAAGTCTATTGAAAAATAAATTGCCCCTGAGTTTACGCTTTTGGGTCTCCCGGCATAAAGCGAGAAAAATATATATAGCTTGCCTTTGTTTCTCTTACACTCTAAATAAATGGACGAATACGCAAGATCCAGACTAACTCACACATGCGCGGTATTATACATGTGCAGCTAGGCCTCATAGTAGATATAATACCTCCGTAGAATTATTAATATATACTCGTGAACATGTCAACTATTGGAATAATGGTATGAGCTAAGTTAGTAATAAAAGAAATAAGAATTAATTCATAAAGCTAATAAATTGTACACTAGTCTACATCATGCGTACTCGTCTACTTATTTCGAGTATAAGAGTAACAAAGGCAAGCTATATATATTTTTCTCGCTCTATGCCGGGAGACCCAAAAGCAATCTTAGAGGCAATTTATTTTTCAGTAGACTTACAATACAGGTAAAATCTCAGGTATATTTATACTTTTATAGAGATACAAGCATAGTGTCTTATGTAGAAATTTATAAAAAACGTATATTGATTTAAAAAAAATTTCTTTTTCGTATTTAATAAGAAAAAATTAATTTTTTTAAATAAAAATGTTTATAACTTTTAAATAAATAATAAATAAAAAAATTTTATCTTTGAGATGACCAGTCCAAATGGCCGAGCGGTCTAAGGCGTTATGTCTGCGCAGTATGCCTACTTGGAAACTGGGAGGTTATGGGTTCGAATCCCGACATCGGCAGTTTGTCAATTATTAAGAAAAAAAAGGGCGATTAATTGACTAAACTGTCGGCATATGGACAAGAACAAAGTAACCGGCTATGCTTGAGAAGGTTTTCTGCAGTTTCCTTCACGAACTGCAGATTAATATCGGCATTGTTCCTATCATAGTCGGCTGCATCCGCATATCCTACCAATTCCTAGTCTATACACAAAAATTCCTTCCACTCCACTCACATCCTCAGATCCTTAGGCATCACAATGGACCTTATGGTCTATATCTCTGAGATGACTTATTACACTTTGTAGATACGATTTAAAAAGAAAAAAGTTAAAAAATTTACATTTTTCGATTTTTTATATTTTAATATTTTTTAATATTTTTAATATTTCACGCGGCTGAGCTATAATTTAGAATTGTTTATTGTAAGTATCTCGGCTTCTATTGCAAATACGTCATAAGTGATTCAAGGCAATTTTATTATCTACATTTTTTGTTAAGGAATTTTGGGGGTAGTTTTTAATTTTTTTCTACCCCCTAAAAAGGATTTAATATTTTTTAACTAAAATTCTTTAAATGTATGTAAAAATTAACTTACATTCAAAAATGCAGGCTTGCTTTGAATTGTAATTTAAATCTTCATTATATTGGACTATTATGTTATATTATATATGTAAATTTAGAATTGGTGGCATCATATCTATATTATACATGGTTCGTATCCCAGCCGACCCAATATAATTTTTAATAAATTTTATCTATTACCGACCCCTCTGAATGCGACCATGGCTGACGAGTAACTAATTGCTCTAGAAGAATCTACAAAAAAATATGTTTTTCAAAAACAATATTTTTGATTAGTTTATTAAACAAGTATTCTTCTAGAACGGTCCACGACACTATAAAAGCAGAAGCGGTTCACCAATTCTAAATCAGTTAAAGATTGGCATTTGATCAATTAACATCAGATATATATTGACATTTGATCAATTAAGATCAGTTGCAAATTTGATTGTTAAAATCAAAATCGAAAAGTGTTGTACGTAAAATTGTATTGTATAGAGAAATAAACTCATAATTGTGGAGTTAAATTGAATTATTATTTTTTTTTAAATCAAATCGAATAAAGTCAGGTTTGAGTAGAATCACAAAATTTTAGTTTTAATTTTTTTTCTTTCTTAAATCAAGTGCGAGTTGTTCCGAATTTAGTAAACTTTTACTAATATTTTGTGTTTTTTTGTTTGTCGAGTATCGAGGTCTGTTTTAGGTTCTACAGAGCTCTGTTGGAAGTTAAAGAGAGCCAAGATACCGCGACATATTCATTAAATACTTATCCTATTACTCGCAAATACAGTACAACGTCCATAAATATTATAAACACCCTATGCAACGTTTTTTGATTGTCTAAAATTTAATCTATTAAATTTATTTAATCTATTTTAATTTTAATGTTGATATTAAAAAATAATTAATAATAAATATGTGATGGAAAAGTAAAAAAATTTACCTGCATGCATTGCTGGAAAAACTGCTAATGTAACGAAATATACAAAAAAAACATTGAATAATTGTGGAAATGCTTGCGTATATACTTTAAAATATGGTATTTTAGTCTTTTGATTGTCACTTGTAATGAGTTTCTTTGATTCCCGTTCATTTAACATCTTATGATATCTATAAAATCTCTAAAATCAATAACCATAAATAAATCAATAAATACATAGATAGATTAAAAAAAATTTTGTTTTAACAAAATAACGACGTATCTTTCAAAGATTATATTCAACCAAATACTAGCGCAGTGCGCTAGACTTAGTACAACACTACAGCTAGACTTAGAATGAAATTTAAGTCATCGTTAAAAAATTTTAACGTTAATCGGGCGGACCTTGTAGGATTGAAAAGGGGTTAATTCTCAAGTGCAAAAATCACTTTGGAACAACCTCCCTCTACCGCAGTTTGTGAAATTAGACAACTAGTTAATAATTTTGAGAAGAGGTAAATTTTAATGTATTTTACCGAAATCGGAAATTTACAAGTTTATTTCGAAATTAGACAACTGATTAACAATTTTTGTGCGTTTTTTTTTCGATTATATGTGACTTGAAATGAATTAATGAATTCAACCTTCAACGCCAACACAACCCTACCCCAATTTACTTTCTTTCGAAAACGATAGGACATAGAGCAAAACTTTAAATTGCAAAGTTGAATTTAAATTATAATAATAGAAATACATAGTATGAAATATGAATACATACATACTCCAATAACCTACATTTCTAATACTTTCCAGTTGCCAATCTTTGTTTTTTAAATTTAATCAAATACAATCTAGTTAGTTTTCTTGAAAATTACGTTAGATATATATTGAAACATTCTATATATAAATAATAAATACTGCACTTACATTTAATGGTAAAGCAAAATATGTATCAAAAGCCACTAATAAAATGAATAAGGCAGTGATAAAATAGTAAATAGCAGCTGTACGTTTATTTGACGTTAATGTATTCGATATTATACTAATCAGTGTTGTAATCGTCCCACAAATATTGCATCCAAGTATTACAGCACCCGAATATTTAGATGGTAGTGTGGCCGCTAAACCAAAAACTGATGATTGATAAATTCCATTAGCACCTAAAATTAATTTAAAGATACAAATTAAAATAAAATGAATGTAGTGATTTTTTTACAAATTTAAAATCAATTCGGTACTTACTATTTAAAATGACTACACAAGTCATTGTTGCAAAGAAAAAAAAACCAGGGCTGGTGGATGTGTCAAACATTGCTAATAATATGGTTATTAAAAATATTATTGCTAGCACTGTGATGCTATATACAATTCGTTTTGTTATATTACCACTGAAATTATTAAAATCAATTAATTGTAAATTAACTGAACAAATACTAATTTAGTAATAATTCTAATTTATTAATTATTTTTTATATCCTATAATTTAAATATTGAAAGATTCCATACAGTTCTAAATCTAAAAAAATTTCTTCACGCAGGAGCTGCGTCAACTTAGCGAATTTTCATAGAATACAGAAATCACACTCTAGCGGTCACAATTATAGTTTAATCAAAATGAAATGTCGTATATGATAAGATTTTAGTATTTGCAAGGCAAATTATATTAGTAAATACTTGTTATATTTTATTTAATTAGTTCTCTAAAAAAGTCTGAATTACTATTATTAAGTCTTAATAACTCTTCTGGCAGAGTCCAAAATATTATATGTTTTCTGTCTTTAAATCATTTATAAAACATTTATTTTATTTTTTCAGAGAAATAAGACTTTCAGAAGTTTTATTCAGAGTTTTAAAAGAATTATTCTCAGTTTTTGAAGAGAATTATTTCCACCAGGATTAGAATGTATGACTTACTGGTGGTTCAATTTTTATGAACGGGAGTATACATAAAAACATACAAGTCAAGTTAATAATATAAACGTATTAAAAAGATATCATCTTATGTCCTGAATTTATGTGACTTTCTTATCTTATTTGATATTATTAATATGAAATAAACTTTGAATCGAATCAAGAAAACAATTAATTTTATGACTCTCCTCTTAAAATTTTAAATTTTTGTATCCGGTGATATATAATATATACGCAGGGTATATTAAGTTTAGTTTCGTTTTTGTAACGGTTGAAAATATTGATCGCAGAATTTTGGTATAGATGTCAATAAAATGACCTAATTAGTCCATTTCTGCAAATGTGTCTGTCCGTCCGCCCGTCCGTCAACACGTTAACTCGAAAATGAAAAGAGATAGCGAGCTGAAATTTTGTATGTGTGTTAGAGCTAAAAAGTAAGTTCGTGAATGGGCAAAATCTAACCATGTTTAGGCAAAATGGGCAAAGCTGCCTATCTTTTAAACCGTAAGAGATAAAACAAAAATTTAAAGACAAAAATGTCCACCTTATAAAAATATACAACTTTTGTAACAAACTTTTTTCATCAATTCAGTATATACCAGGTATTTAAGCAATTAACTCAGTTAGTTGATATTTTCACTTAATTATTTCAGAAATCCGAATTTGAACCTACCTAAATTTTCAATGAACTCGATTCAATAGTTTCGGAGTAAAAAGAAACTATTGAATCAAATTAGTTGTAAGAGCTTGAGGTTAAGGTTTAATTACAACTTTTTGTTGATATCTTGAATTTAAACACTATGTTTGATATTAGACTTCAAAATCAAAACTTTACTGATTATTTAAGGATCATTAAGACTTGATTTTTTGTTTACATGTAGTTGAAGTACATATAAATCAATTATAAAAGTTTCAGGGGGGGAGGTTTACGGGGGGTCTTTAATTATTTATTTAATGTTAAAGTTCGAGAAACCCATATTTTTACACATATTTTGATATTTTCACTTGGAATAAAATAAGACGAATAAAGAACTAACTTGTATTGTATCGAGAAATAGACTCATAATTGTGGAGTTAAATTGAATTAAATTTTTTTTATTTTATCAAATCGAATAAAGTCAGGTTTGAGTAGAATCACAAAATTTTTGTTTTAATTTTTTTCTTTCTTAAATCAAGTGCGTGTTGTTCCGATTGGAATAAATTTAGTAAACTTTTACTAATATATGTTTTAGGGTCTACAGCGCTCCTTTGGAAGTTAAAGAGAGCCAAGATACCACCGCGACACGGTAAGAGAGAAAGAAAACGGTAAGATAACTAAATCAAACTCTATGCAAGTGGTTGGTATATGAAATGGAAGGGACTAATAATTCGATTTCGTATAAATGCATATTTTGAATTCCGGTAGAATTTGTTGACTAAACCTATTGATTGAGAATCTTGTTTTAGTATCAATCAAAAATAAAATGTGTAAATAAAATCAAAACAATCTAATTACCCAATATTAATGAAAATATTTCCCCAATTTAAGAGTAAGCCAGGCACTTGGGCAGCAAAACCAACATATGATAAAAAATTTGTTCCATACATAGATTCTTCTCCTGTATATTCTTTACTTAATTTATAATCAACAAAATACTAAAAAAAATACAATAATTTATAAAATATTAATAAATAAACATTAAATTAAATATTTTAAAATTTATTAAATAAGACAAATATTTGAAATTTTCGTAAAATCACTATATTTGACTAGTTTGGAAACACAGTTCCTTTTTTAGAAATAAAAATGAAATGAACAATTTTTACATACTGTAGAAACAAAGTAAACATTTTCTAAATGACCAATTGGATTTTAAAAACATCCCCTTCTTGAACCTCTTTGTGTAAATTATTAATTGTCGGCAAAATAAAATCAGATAATTGTGTATGTACAATCTAATATCAATTTAATTAACCATTTCACAATATAATTCAGATGATGTTATTTATATTTTATACCTGTATTTTAAGAATTTAAGGTCCCATTTATATTAAGGCTTTTCATTCATAAAATGTTATATTTTGTTTACCTATGTCTTCAATTATTTGTATAATTTGTCAATTCAACAATATTTTTATAGTCTTAGGTTTTTCCAATATTATAGATCTCATTCACTAAATGTTTCGTTAAGTACCTGTGAAAATGTTTACTTTGTTGCTACAGTATATAAAAATTGTTCATTTCATTTTTAGCGAATTTTCTCCAAAGGAAATGCAGCTGTTGTTTTTGCACCAATGTTGGAATTTCGTAAAAATTTCTTCAAATGTCCATCGATCCTACCTATTAGATGTTAAAAATCACTATAGCTAAAATTTGTATATATATATATATATATATATATATATATATATATATATATGTACTTTTATGTGTCTGTGAACTCTCTAGCGGTCACAGTTTTATTCCGATTGGAATGAAATTTGGTATTTGAGGCGCTTTTGGTATTCTAAAAGTCAAGTTCGTTAATGGGTAAAATCGGACAAGGGGAAAGGGGGTTTAGAGAGAGGGGGAAACACAAAATTTGACATATCTCCCTTAATATTTGAAAAATCGAAAATTTTATCAGGAGTTAAGTTGTAGGTTAAAATTCTAAATATCTCTGTTCACATTAGAGTTTGAGAAAAATGATCAGGTAATGAATTGTAGCAAACTTAATTTTCTACAACTTTACTCCTTATACATTTTTCGATTGTTCCAATATTAAGAGAGATATTTTATATTTTATGTTTTCTTCTATCTTTATGCCCCCCTTTCCCCTTGACGTATGCCAATTATTAATAAAATTGGCCTTGAAAATACTAAAATGATATCAGATACGACATTTCATTTTGATCAGACTTAAATTGTGACTAGAGATATTTATGTATTCTAAGGAAATTCGCTAAGTTGACGCAGCTTCTTCGTAATGAATTTTTATTTTTGAAGGAACTGTGTTCCAAACTAGTCAAATATAGTGATTTTACGAAAATTTCAAATATTTGTTTAATTTAATTAGCAAACAGTAAATTAAATATTTAATTAAATTTTTACCTCTTTCGCTGTAATAAACATATTCCATGGTGTTAATATACCAATTCCATGTAACAATATAACCCAATAAACTAAATTTAAACGATCTTTTGGTGGATTCATTTCTAAATTTGCTTGATCTGTACTGATCGTTCGGAAATTTAATTCATCATCCGGCACATTTACGTCTTCCCATGCTGGTGTTAAACGAACTGGTTCTGTTGATAAAAAGGCTTGTTTTTCACTATCGCTTCCTCCACCGGTTTTTGTGTGATCATTTTCTCGCAGCACTGTAAATAAAAATAAAATAAAAATATATTTATATAAATACATTGTTAATTGTTACACTAAATTGTTTATATAGTTCGTGATTTTCATGTAATTGTTTTAATTTAAAAATAAATGATCTTTATATTTTTAATTATTTTACCAATTCTAATGTTTTGTTGAATGTGTCCAATTTTACAGTTAGTTCTTATCTTAGCAAATCTGATTCCGTAAATTATTATTTCACATGAACATTATTTGAACTATGTTTCAAATTTGAAAGAGCTTTTACAATTTACAATTTTGTAAATAAAAACTATTGTTTAAAATATAAAGCCTGTAGCCTGTACTTTTTTATTTGAATAACCGGTTTCGTTTAAGAGTATTGAATATTGAATTGTAGACATGCTTCCCGTTGATAAATATAAATTCTTAGAATAAAACCACTCTTGTTCCATTTTAAACCAAATCATGCCAACATTTAAAATGATGCATGCGGTTGTTTTTTTAGGGTAAGTTTTAAATTAGCATAATTACATACAAAGCCATTATAGTAAGATAATGGATGAATATGAAGAATCCCCACAAATAAAAAATGAAAAAATACTTTGAAAGATATAAATGATCTTTATTAAATGAAAGTATCGAATAATGTCATATTATAATTGTTGATAGTTACCAAGGTAATGAACAATAATAATTACCGTGATATCAGAGGGAGAATGTAGCTGAGGAGCATAGGTTTCTAAAAGAAAGTGAATTTGATTTTAGTAGCGTTTCCGCTACAATATTAACGGGTAAACGAACAAAGATATAAAATATCTTTCGTACAACCCAACTATAGTAGTTCGTGCGGTATAATCGACACTATTATATCGCGCTTTATCTACGGCTCTGAAATTTTACGTTCTCATTCTTTAGGTTACCAATAAACATTTAAAAGATATGACCTAAATAAAACCTCAATAGGAAAAGTTAAGGCCACTTTAATCGTGTATTTACGACTTATAAACCAGGATCTAAAATTTTTAAAACACACATATTTTGGGAAACTACTAAATATTTAAGAGCCACATCTCAAAAACTCCCCAATCCGCAATACATATGTATATACATATTTTTCTATTTGAATTAACATTAAATTTAAAGAAAAGATATTCTGTGTACGAACTGGTTTGCAATTAATAAATTGTCAAAAATCAACTTCTTGACCGTTCAATTTTCAAAGAATTGTTTTCAAAAAGAGCTCGTTATGGCCGATAAATTTCGATAAAGGTTCGTCGCTTTAAGCGATATGTTGCTTTATCGGATGTTGTTATAGGCGGTATGTTAGGTGTTTATATAGGGATTCGGTCGGGATCTTGCCAATTAGTTGTAATAAACGATTCGTCATTGTGACCGATGTTGGTATAGACGGTTTCGACTGTATATATACTATGTGTATAAATATGTATATCTAAAGTCGATGGCCACTAAAGTTGATGACACTTTTTTTATAATTTATTTTTGCCTTATTCATTCTGTTTTCGAAAAAAAATTTCGAATAAAAGTTGTTACTGTATTTTTCTAATGAACAATTTTTATCCGAATAATTTTTTTTAAACCGAATGAATAAGGCTCAAATCAACTTTAAAATTTAAAAAAATTACATCAATTTTAATGACCAAGCGTGCGTGAAATAAATGCATTTTGAAAGTCATTTATTTTCACCAAATTATACATTTTCGATTCAATACAGTTTACTATTTAAGATTTAATGAAACAATACAATCGTTTTACATAATTGCGAATTATTTGAACGACACGATAATGCTTCACATGGAAACTACATAAGATTAACAAAAATTGAATATTAGAAAAAAAAGAACCAATATGTTTGGAGTTATACTAACGCTCCACATACCAGTGCTGCCGATTAGTGGACTCGAGAATAACCGTTTCTTCAGATGAATTACCCGATTTTACCCGTTGACGAATTATAGTTTGTTACTAAAAAACTTAACCAATTAGGAATAGCCATTTTAAGTGCCAAATTTAAAATTAAATATATTAAAAACGTTTCAATTTCTCTTATACGAAATTGAGTGATGTACACGTACAGTTAAGTATAGTCAGTTTTTTTTAAATATAAAGAAATATTATTGAAATCAACGAATTACTCGCTTTAACTGGATAATTCAAATTACTTGCTGAATTATCCGTTAAATCTTAAATTACCCGAAAAACGAGTAATTACCCGCACATTGGCAACACTGCCAGTGCTAAATACTGTTCAGCATGAAGAATAGATATATTAGGAGAGCGAACGTAATGTTAAAAAAACGGTCAAGAATTGGTGTAACTATCTTTTATCAGTAGGGGTCACTGGTGTCAGTGCCGTACGGAATTTAAATGTTTAAATGTAGGCGCCAAGAAATCACTTTCATTCAGTTAATAAGAAGTCTTAGTTTTATAGATAATAAAAAATTGTTTTCGATTATCAAGTAATAAATAAATTAATATTAATAATAGAGAATTCTTAATAATTTCAATAAATTAAAAGATGAAGAATCATAGTGATAATTTTGCAATTAATAATAATAATATACAATATATGTTTACAATAGATGACAAAACCGGTAATTACAGACCATATTCCTTTCGTAAATGCAGACACGCATTCCTAACCTTAAACAACCTTCCAATCATAGATATTAACAGTATATCTATGCTTTCCCTGTACAACATCGTCCCATTTTTTCACATTTATAAAATTAAACAATTTTTCTACTTACAATTTTTATTTATAAGATGTGATAACCGTTGATTTTAATATGTAATAATAATAATAATTGCGTACGGGCAGATTCGCACTGCCGCTAGTGGCGAAAATAATAACTATGATCTCTACACGTTTTTGAGGACACAAAAACAGACGAATTGCCTATGTCGTTCAATCTCCTAATATATCTATTCTTCATGCTGTTCAGTATCAATACATATTCTCTGTTACATTAAAGAAGTTCTCAACAAATTTTGATTTATTGCCATAATATTTATTTAGAGTTACCGAATTTAATCGAAGAAACTTTTTTTGGGGTTGTGTGCTTCTGCACGTCATTTTAAAAACACATCGAGCTGAAGTTAAGCTAAGTGTACACCTGACACAAAGTCTCGAGAGAAAGTTTCGAGACTAGTCTCAGGGTATTGTCCACTTGAGATCACTTTTTCTCTCGTGACAACTCTCTGAGACTCGATAATCATTCCAGTTTCGAGACAAGGATATTTCGTTTCCACTTGAGAGTCTACTCACAGCTGTGACAAGACAATAATAATAATAAGTAATGTAGCAACTAACTGAGTAAACTGTTTGAATACCCAGTATATACTAAATTGTATATCAATGTTTGAATTGTTAATATTTCTGCCTATTCAATGTTTATAAAATAAGAATTATTTGTAAATGTTTGTTGTGTCATAATTTTTAAAAAATATATCATGACCTTAAAAATGGGCATATTTTTTGCTTTCCGAGGAACTTTGAGCACAAATTATGAGAAACCACTTACGGTTTCAAAGATATAAAGGGAGGAAACACGTTCTGATTTTGCCCATTTACGAACTTGGCCTTAATTTTTTGCTCTAGAACACAAACAAATTTCAGCTCATTATCTCTTTTCGTTCTTGAGTTGCGGAAATGACCGAATTATAAATAGGCTATTTTATAAATACTTTTGTGAAGCACTTTTGTCAAGGATTAATATTTTCAAGCGTTACAAAGTCGGGACTAAACTTAATATACCTTGTATATTTATATATACTGGGTATAAATATTATGACATAAACAAACTGTATTTCTCTATGGGTATGAACCATAGATAAAATATAGTAGTGGGGAAAAACAGTAAAGTCTCCGAGAGCTCGCAAAATCTCCCAACACGGACGGCAGACTGGAGACTGAGTCTCGAGAGCATTAATATGCATGTCCACCTGTGATCGGTGCTCTCTCGGAGACTGTTCAGAATTATCTCCGATACTGCTCTCAGCGCCCTATCCATTTGTGAGTCGAGTCTCGTGACTACTTTCGAGACTGTTTTGTCTCAGATGGACACCTACCTTAAGTTTGGTATATATACAATGTTTTTACAAAATTTCAGCACAATATAATTTTTAGAACGAAGCGCTAAACGCATATTTTAACAAGAATAAAGAAATAGATAGGACATGATGTATAAAGCGTTTTTACAAAACTTCTGTTGTTATCATTCCCTGACTATTGTTAAATCAATTAAATTTGGCAAACAATAGTTGTAGGAAATGTTATTTTTGTCCTGTGATATTTTTACGTTTCCAGTAAAGTTGAGGTTAATTTTTTTTTAAATTCATAAAATCCAGAAAAATGAAATTTTTCTACCAAACACCGTGACAATTTTTTTTAAAAGAACCGTGAAAACCGGATTTTATGATTCGTCTTCCGTCAGTTCTAAGATATAGCATAAAGCATAAAGTCTAATATATTTCATTGTATATTTTTATATATCTCTTTCTCGTTTGTTTAAACTTCCGTGGTTTAAAAAATAGTTGATCGTTCCGATACCAAAGCAAATAAGAAACAGCTTTATAATCAGAAAATGTCCTGAATACGATTAAAATTTTGTCTTTGATTGCATTGCGCTTCTATGCACTAGAGTACTATATAGACATGACACGTATATTATGTATGGATGTGTGTACATTAATTTCGATCGAGGGGATCTTTTGTAAATTATTGGGTTGAATTATAATCACAACTCGCAAGGGCAATCGAGTTGAATGGCGCCGTCTCTAATGAATCTACATTGATAAAACGTATATGGTATATATATGCTTGTAAATACCAAATGGGTTAATAAAATATAGAATCAAATTCAATTGTAATGAACCTTATATGCGCGGAGGGGGAAAATATTTCAAAATAGAAGGGCAACTTAAAAAATGTGCATTAAAAAAATGTGCAAAATGTGCAATGTCCTTTCTTATTTTCCATTTCAATTTTGTATAATATTGCTACGCCTACTATAATAAAAATAATTAACGAAGACAAACACTTATATTTTAAGATGAATAGAAAAAGAAAGATAAATAACAATAGAAACTTATAACAAAACTATTTTTTTGGCAATTAAAAAAAGCAAAAATACTATTTAGGTACAGAGTAATATCATATATTCATCTTTTTTTATTAATATTATAAGTTAATTCATAATACATAAACCAAACAATCTATTAACAATAGTAAATTGAGATCAGTAGCACTAAACTATTAGCGAATTGTAGTTGTATTGTATATAACACCACGATACACTTGTTGGTTAATACTGACTATATTTCACACCTCTAACTAAAATGACAAATGGACTTAAAGTGGGGGAAACATTCATATGTTTCCTGTCCTTTAATTTGAAAATAGACTGATCCACTCAAACTGTGACAATATTCGAATTTCGAGGGTTCAATACAAATGAACACAGTTCTATTTGGTTATAATACACAACATAAATATGACTGATATATTAAAACTCATAGAATGATTTATAATAATTTGATTTAAAATTTCTGTTTATTTCTTCATAACTAGCTAGGCTAGGCTAGATTCACGAAGTTCATAGATTTGATGGATTCCTAACTTCCTAATATCTGCTCCACTCTATTACCATAGGGGTAGTTAAGCTAAATTAGTGTTCGATGAAACAACCCTAATTCAGGAACTTGATTAAATTTTCTTTCTTTAAAAATTCAAATGTGGCTAAAGGAGGATGAGATGAAGAAAAATTATTCCCTCTAAAGATATTAGGGTTCTAAAATCTGCTTATGGAATTAATTTCATGTTTATTACTATGTACGTATATTGTATCCGTTCATAAAAATTGAACCAGTTGAAACATACTAAGTGTTATTGTATGTAATATTAAACATATATTTATTAATATGTACGAGCTTAGAGTGTGTGAAACTTAATGGTTCAATTTTTTTGAATGGGAATGTACAAGTAGCGCCACTCAGCTATTTTTAATCCGACTTCAAAAAAGGAGGTGGTTCTCAATTCGTCTGTATTTTTTTTTTAAATGTGTGTCACCTCAGAACTCCGTCATTTATGAATCGATTTTGAATTTGTTTTTTTGTTTTAAAGGGTTTGATTTCCCATTGGTACCAAATCGCATTCTGATGAGGGGATCCCCGGGAAATCGAGGAAAATCCTCATTTTATATGTGATAACCGATTTCTGCGAAATTTTTTTTTTTGTTGAAAGGGTATACTCATTCATAATGGGAAAATAAGAAAATTTTTTTTAAAACCGACTTCAAAAAAATTTTTTACAAAAAAAAACCGACCCCAAAAAAAAAAAATGTTTACAAAAAAAAAACAAAATGCATGTAAAAAAAACTGAAAATCTGTTATGAAAAAATGCACTATAAGTTAGTAGGTCGTTTAGTTGGTCTACCCATATTTAGACAAATAAAATAGGTTATAGAACTTCAAAGTCACTAAAAAGCGAGAAATAAAAAGTATTTTGACAAAATGGAAACCCGACTTCAAAAATCAATTATTCTAAAACAAAAAATGCACTAAAAAGTAAAAAAATAATTGCATATTCTTGTGCCAATTTTAGTTTACCTAAGCAAAAATTTTTAAATATATATGTACAATTATTGTTATTTTTGGGGGCGGTGTCAGCATAGAGAAATTAAAATTAGCAACAAATATGTATTTATAAAATACAAACAAATGTTCTAGGAATAGGGGCAAAATTTGAAATATAATTCTTTATAATGCCCAATTTACTTGCGATGTAGTCAAAAAAACATCATTGAAAACTGTTATTTCCTGTGATTAACAGATTAGTTTTAAAATATCGAAAAGAAGGACCGGTAGGAGGACACGTTTCGAGGAAAGACAGACCCTACAAAAGAAGGACCTAACTTATATGTCAAATTTCGAGTTTCTGGGTCAACAAAGTCCCTATTAGAGGCTACTAGGAAACAGAGAGAGACTAAGCCCAGATATCCAGCAACAAACGAGCATCTCAAACGAGACGTCTCCCAATATGAAGTCTTAAGGATGTTCGACAGATTTTGCTCAATTTCTTTCACAGGCTAAAAATATAGTTTTCTAATAAATCCCGAAGTTTCAGAATTTTTGAATTCTCTCTAATTAGAAGCATGTAAAACTTCATGCTCGCCCAACTATTATCTGTTGTATGAAAAAAAATAATCGACAAAATTTAAAAAAAAGATAGGTGAGTAAAAATAAATATTTATTAATTAAATTTTTTTTAAATCGCGTTTTATCGTTTTGTTTTCAAAATATAAAAGTTTAAATTATTTTATTTCAAAGTTACATTCATTTGTATATATGAATAGTGAATATGTCTATCTGTTGTATATGTGTGAATATGTATTTGTTCTATAATAAAAGCAAACAGGTTTTTTGTCCTGATCATATAAGACAGTGCTGGAACTACCTTAATATTAATATTAAGATCCTCTTTATCGCAGTTTTCCATATAGACTTCAGTCGCATATTTTATATCGCGCTGGAAAATGTACGTGCAAATCCCAATACATATTTTTGTAGGGAATTAAAAGCTCTATATAAATATAAATCAAAAGTGTGTAGACCATTTTGTTAGAGCTTTTAATTCCCTACAAAAATATGTATTGGGAAATGCTTCTGCAAATACTTCCATTTATTTGTAAAGAGTAAAAGAGTCAGACATACAAATATATTATTTCTGATTACAAGAATCAGAAATAATTCATTTGTATGTCTGCTGTAAAGATTATTAAAATAATCAAAGAGAGCTCTAGGTTTTTTGAAATTACAAATTTTGCTCTTATTCCTAGAACATTTGTTTGTATTTTATAAATACGTATTTCGACTATAATTGTGAGAAACGCACCAAATTAGCAACAAGCAACATATCTCTGAATCCATATCCCAGAGATAGTTATGATTAGCTAATTCATACTGATGATGACTACATTGAAGTCGAAATACGTATTTATAAAATACAAACAAATGTTCTAGGAATAGGAGCAAAATTTGAAATGTAATGTCTGCTGTAAATTGCTTTATTTTGCCATTTATAAAATTCTTCAAACTCTTATATAGTACCTACATTCATAAAAGTCCATAATAATGTTTATTATTTTTTATCGTAAGTTAAAATTAAAATTTAAGTTAGGCCCATCATACCGGGCCTTAAAAAAAGATATTTAAGAAAAAATCCTGAGATTTCGAGTAATTAAGCTACCGCCGACATAAATAATATTTTCCCGAATTCTCAGTTGTATTCTTGTATCTTTTTTTTAGACCTGTCATACCGGAATTTTATTGGATCAATCTCCTTATTAATATTTCTATTTTCTACTGCGTAGTTTTTTTTTATTCGTCTTATTTTATTGCAATTGAAAATTATCAAAATATGTGTGAAAATATGGGTTTCTCCATAAGAGCAATGCAACTCTTAAATCGCGACCTTTAACATGAAATAATTAATTCAAGACCCCCACAATCCCCCCCCTCCAAACTTATGTACCAACTACATGTAAAAAAAATCAATCCTTAATCTTTTTGAAGCTACATGCTCGTACATCCTTAAGCAAAATTTGAAATAGCGCAACATAGATTTTTTGTTTGTTTGTAATTTCATATGGAATGATGCAATTGGATTTAGCATCCTTGAAGAAAATATAAAGTAAAACTAAAGTTATTTATTCATCACGTGGTCGTTTTTTCGATTTCTAAGCATCTTTTTGGGAGTGTACTGCTGAACTATTAGCTTTAATTTGAAATTAAAATGAAAGAATTCAATGAGTTTGTAAAGTAAATGTCTGTTATAATAAATAATTATTATTTAAATAAATAATAAATATATGTAAAAGATATAATTGATCTTTATTAATTAAAATTGATATTTTTAATTTGATTTATGAAATGTTATTATTTTTATATGTAAATTACCAAGGTTGTTAACATTCACAGCAACCGTGATAATAGAGGGAAGTTATAGTTGAAATGCAACGGATAAAAATGATGAACAAAATTATAATAATAATTTAATGATGAAGCGACATCGCTACATACTGCCCCCCATCAACTAATAAAGAAAAACGACTAGAAAAAGGTTGTAACATAAAACAACCTTGTTCATGCGAAAAAAACTTTAATAGTTGATGTACATCTTATATTTAAAAACAAAGTAAATTAAGAAAAGATTAACATTGAATAAAGTATGCAGGTTTTAGTCTACCAATTGAAATAGAGGTAGGTTTGTTATTGACATCAATAACAAAAAATTTAGGAAATCTTTTGATAACAGAGAAAGGACCTCTATAATTACAAGATAGTGGAGGTTTGACATGATCTTCCCGTATAAAAACTTTTTTTTATGAATCCAAATCTTTTGGCAAAAATACATTTTTGTTGGTGAACTGTCTGATAAAGAAAAATTTTGCGTTCATCATTCTATTTTTCAACTCTTGAGTAGATTGTTGAACAGAATGATATATATCAACCTTTTCCGAAAAGAAATCATATGGTAATCGTAGAGGAATCCCATATAAAATTTCTGCAGAAGAAAGGTTAATATCCTCCTTGACCGAGGAGCGCAAATTTAGAAGTACCCAAGATAAAATTTTGTACCAGTTATTACTTTTTTGACAGCAATTTAAAGAAATTTTGAGTGACCGGTTAAACCGTTCAATAATACCGTTGCTGTTAGGGTGATAAGTAGTAGTGGAAATATGCTTAATCCCTAGAGAAGACAAAAAATCTTTCCACATATGTGATTGAAATTGTCTACCTTGATCAGTAGTGATCCTCGTAGGTAAACCAAAACGCGAGAACCAAGAAGACCAGGACACCAAGACTTGTAGACACCGCTACAAGTTCAATTCATCAAAATGAACCATTACCATTATTGTAATTCATTCAATAACATGGGATACAAAACGAGACAATTAAAAAATATTTTTTGAAACATAAGAGTTGTATTCACTCACTGACCTGCACCATTTCATATATGGACTAGTATCCCATGCAATGGCCCAATTTTTGTTATACCAGAGCCATCTAAGCGTTCAGCAGAAATAAATGAACTATAATGAATATACACTCACCGGCACAATTAACCTACCACCTACATTTAGAGTTACCACGTTTGTTTACGTCAATTTCTGCAGATTATTACGAGCGTTGTTTTGTCAGTTATTCGTTAATTGTTAAATTTAGCAATGAATTCAACAATTAACATTCTTGTTTACTTTCTTATTTGTGTTACCGATGGATTTTGGTGATTTAGTCGTAAATTGACATTTATACTTTTCTTTTGTTGCTACACAAGCAATGTGGTTTAATTGTTTATGAACTCGAAAATCATGTCACCTATTTTTATAAATAAAAAGGGTGTATTTCATTTTAGATGAATACATCTTTTTATTAAATGAAAAGTCTTCAAAATATCTATAAAATGAAAAATAAAATTATTTTTCCAACTGTATTTTCCCCATTATTTTTCAATTTGTTTATAACGCGCTATAACCAAATTAAAAAAAAAAAAAAAAAAAAAAAACAGTTAAGAAATTATTTAAATAAACTTTATTTTCTTTTAATTTATATATTTTTTGTAGATCATTAATTTAAAAAAATATATATAATAATACGTTAACTTTTAAGAGAGTTATCGTATGTTTTACCTTTTGTTAATTTGCTTCTAAACAAATTATATTTTTTAAGCTTTATAATTTTTATAAGGTTTACTCGAAAGTTTAAACACTTACCTATCTAATATAAACTCAAAAAAATTTTCCGACCAATATGGTCTATTTCTTAAAGAAAAGCAGGTTAAAATCCGTGGATATTAAATTAGAAAATAATAATTTTATAATTTATATACAGCTTCATTACATTTACCAGAAAGAAAGAGCATGTTTGTTTAACTAGAAGCTATATCATATGCCATGGACGGAATGAGTGTACAATTTGTACATATTCCTGCTTGTGACGTATGTTATCGCCGGAATGGCATGAGAAAAAAAATTGCGGTTCGGAGCAACCTGCCTGAAACACCCTTTTTGAAGCTAATTTGACTCTACCAAATGCCATGTTTAAAAAAACTTTCATTTTTTATCAACAGCTTATAATTTTTTTTTTTTTTGTAACAACCCTTATATCAAAATTTGTGTCGGTGAGTGTATTTAAAAAAAACAACAAATGAGTATGTCATAATAATTGGTCAAAGTTATTTGATTTTATAAGTCAATAATATTTAACAAGTTTGTTTGATTTTCGTGATCAAACAGTGGTGATAGTGTTTTTCCTTTCTTGATAAAAATATTAAAAATTTCAAAATGGGACAATGTGTAGTTTTGTGGTATTTAAAAAGTACTTTCTGAAAGTTATGTTCATAATTTTTAATATTAATACATTATTTTTTATAATTTAAAACACTGACAAATATATTATAATTTTTAATAATCAGAATAAATTTTTATTAAATATCTACTAATTTTGTATTTTTCCTCGTAAAATTTATTATATATACACGTAGTTCTCACTATTAAACTATGAACGTATAGATGGCTCTAGTGTACGGTCAATTGAGCCACTTTTTAAGTTTTATGTCATAAGAATGGAGGTTAGAGTATAGAGGAGAACTATTTCTTATGGCTGTTAAACTCAAAAAGTGTCCCCCGAAAAACGTAAAATTAGGTTTCAGTGAATGGCCACAATGGCGCTTGTGAGAAGGTGGACTTGCTCTGAAGATAGTTTCTGTATAACGAAGTGAAGTTGCCAACCGGAAGTAGTATAAAATATCACAACATAATCACACAGACTAGAGTAGTTGACTTATTTTCCATAACCTAAAAACTTTATTGTGAATTATGATCGAATCCCATTTTCAATGTGATCATTTTTATTTATAAATAAAAAATAATATACATTAAATATATATATATATAGTTTAATATAGAAATATTCAATTTATGCATCATTAAATTTTTATCAAACATCTTTTGAATTTTGAATTTCTATCTTCGATAAAAATTTGATTATATTTTTTGAACAAAATTTATTAATTGGAATATATATTACTTCAAGTTTCTTAATTATAATTTTGTTATTAAAATACCTTTAACTTTTTAAATTTATTATGGCTTGAAAATTCATTGTTTATTATATTCATGGAATTTCTTAAATAAATAGTCTTTCTACTTCTTTAACATCTGAGCTTTCATATGATTTATGTAATAATTTAAAAAATCCGCCTTTACAAAGCGGATGTTAGCCTGTCCTTGTCTAATTTTTATATCTACTTTTAGTTTCTTTAAAATTGATATTACAGTACACCAGCGCCATGTTAATTTTCTTCTATTTAGGGAACACTTTTTATAATATGGAGATAGTTCTCCTTCTATACTCAAACCTCCATAGTTTCATCTATACATAATTAGTACAATGGCCAAGATAGAGAGGCGCCGATCGACAATGGTGTTGTATAAGATACTTGATCCATTTATAAGTATATCATTGATCTAAATTGACACATGCGCGTACTATTGATTATAATAGAAAAACAATTTGCTATTGTGTCATAATAAATATTTCGTTGTGTTGATTTTAATTATAATATAAATGTTTAGACGTAATTTTCACATCTTAAAAAATGGGAGCTGTTTTGGGTTTGTTATTTAAACTAGTCAACAGACTTTCGGCGTTTAATTCTGTCATACAACTTAGGGAAATTTTACTACAGTAACGCCATCTTAATTTGACTCGTTTTCTCGGACACTTTATTTGTAGGGAGTCGGAGATCAGTGAAGTTTCATCAATGGAGGTTAGAGTATAGAAGGAGAACTATCTCATATAGTTGTTAAACTAAAAGTGTCCACCGAAAAACGTAAAATTAAGCTTCAGTGAATGGCTACTATGGCACTTGTGAGGTGGACTTGCTCTGTAGATAGTTACTGTAGAACGAAGTGAAGTTGCGAACCGGAAGTAGTTACATTGAATCCCATTTTGAATGTGATCATTTTTATTTATAAATAAAATATAATATACATAAAAAAATATATATACAGTTTAATATAGAAATATTCAATTTATGCATCATTAAGTTTGTATCAAACAATTTTTCAAGTTCTATCTTTTTGTTATTAAAATACCTTTAACTTTTCAGATTTATTATGGTTTGAAAATTCATTGTTTATTATATTCATGGAATTTCTTAAATAAATAGTCTTTCTACTTCTTTAACATCTGAGGTTTCATATGATTTATGTAATAATTTAAAAATTCCGCCTTTACAAAGCGGATGTTAGCCTGTCCTTGTCTAATTTTAATATCTACTTTTAGTTTCTTTAAAATTGATATTACAGTACACCAGCGCCATCTTAATTTTCTTCCATTTAGGGAACACTTTTTATAACATGGAGATAGCTCTCCTTCTATACTCTAACTTCCATAGTCATAAGAATAGTTAGTCCATATATAAGATGGGTGGAGACCAGTGACCAGTGTAGTCACTACTAAAATAAATAAACAATATAAAATAAACAAAAGCTTATTTTGATAAATTCAATGCAAGCAATTAATTTCTGTATCAGAATTCGTCATTGTACGTACATTAGTCTACATCCTGCTAACTTTCTGAACATATTCAGGGATAAGGAAATCTTGTGGTTTCCGTGGCACCGCGATCTGACGACGGGGATTCTTATAGAACTGTTAAAACAAGACGAAAAGAATAAAATTTTCGAAAATAGAAAGCTAAGCGAGATATCAAAGTTTGAATATTTTTTATAGATTTTGACCAAAAATGATAAAAATTATTTTCAGGATGAAAAAAGATATCCATCCTTACAATATCCTTAAAACAAAATTTTACCATACTGAACGTATTATTCCAACCGAGTACTACAATCTTTCACTTCATTGGTCATAATATCCCGAGTTGGTTGGGTTTGCGTATTTTAGTGCGGGGGGCACTAAAAAGCATTTCAATATATTTCAGATATTGTACAAATATTTATATATTTTTGAAATTCGATAACTCGAAAACTAAGCGAGTTATTAAAAATTTGTATTCTATAAAATTTTTTTTGTCTTATTTTGACGATAGTTCTATAAGAATTCGTTAGATCGCGGCGTCATGGAAATTGTAGAACTGCCAGGGATTAATGAAACACAAAAATATTTTTAAATTTTATATTGGAATTATAAAAAAAGTTTTACGAAATTTAATTACATGTAATCCAAAATAATATTGTACTAAAGTAAAGTAAATACTAAAAAAATTTATTAACCTACAATTAATAAGAATAATAATGAAGCAATTGAACACCAACGTGCATCTCACAATATATATTTAAAATATGCAAAGATAAACTATTTACATCTTTTTTAATTACTATCGCACATTGCATATCTTCTTGTCCAATCTTTAGCGTTGCGGATGGCCTCAACTTCATTCACTTTCCACAATTCAGCAACATCGTTCGCTAATGGATCATCCGGATTTGGTGCACTGAGTAATGCTTGTATCGATAATAATACTGTACGTATTTGTAACGCTGGACTCCACTTATCTTTAAGAATGTCCAGACAAATTCGACCTAAACGATCAATATTTGGATGATATATTTTAGTGATAAATCTGACTTTTGGTGGCGACATTGGATAATCTTCAGGTAAAAATAATTCCAATTTAAATAAACCACCTTCAAATGGTGAATCTTGTGGACCAGTTACTATTACATGGAAGTAACGTGCATTACTTTCATCTGGTATTGCACTTATGCCAGGTACAGGTTCTTGAAGCAATCGCTGAGTTTCTTTAATTATTCGTCGAGGTAATTGAGCCATTTTTTATTTTGAACTTGTTATATTCAAAACAATATAAAAACTATAAATTCACAAAAATTTACTCTGATTTTGTTGTGGACTCTTTTATACACTAATTTCATACAACTGAAATCATTCTAACAATAATTTCCAAAATAACAAATTTTGACATAAACTAATATGATTTTTTAGTCGAATTTCATGCTTCGTATAATATTTAAATCATTTTTAAATCTATTTTAACTAGACAAAAAGTTTTTCTAACCGGTTAATTATAAAATAAAAGTAACGCATAACCTCACATAAAAGTGATGACTGATAATAATAAATTGTAACTGTTTTATTAATTGAATGCACAAACCTATTTCATTCTGTTTCACACTGACCTCTATAAAAAAAAAATAGAGGTCAGTGCTGTTTCACAAACAGCGTATCATACACTTATTACATCAACTAACAGATGGCATTGCATTACAGTTTAATATAAAGGGTTACATGGGTTTCGAAGGCTAAAAATAAAGCATATTTTCTCAAATTTTTTTCTAATAATGAAATATTTGATTCAACCTTTAAAGATATACAAAGAACAACATATGCAAATATTTCCTGAAATTTTCATTTCAAAATTTTGAAAATTCAGCCATTGGGTTTGACCTCATATATTGGCGAAGTCAGAATAACTCATGATAGATTCATCCGAAATTTAAAAACCAAATAATTTCTGTTAGTATGAGGTCAAACCCAATGGCGGCAGTTTCAAAATTTTGAAATGAAAATTATATAATATAATTAAATTATATATATATATATATATATATATATATATATATATATATATATATATATATATATATACATATATATATATATATATAGCTCGAGCTTGGACGAAGGAAAAAAAATGAAAATTTTAATTTTTGGTAGAGTTTTGTACAAATAGGTACTATTTTTGGTATAATTAGTACCACGTATTGCCTTGTAAAATTAGTTGTGATAAGAACAAATCCTTCATTCAAGCACTAGTCAATCTTATCTTTAAGAAGTGTGCAAAACTTGAACAAGATCGGATCATTATTTTTTGAGGAATTATGTCAACTGACTTCAAAAATAGAGTTTTGAGAAAAACGCGACTAAAGGCAGACAAACAATACTTAATCAGCTGCTTCAATATTCTTCCCACGGCTTTATCGCCTAGAGCTTTACTCTAATTGACTTAAAACTTTGGGAGAATATTCTAGACAAATTGTACTAATTATAATTAATCTCATATAATCTCTTAAGATAGTTCCGGCACTGTCTTATATAATTAGGACAAAAAACCGGTTTGCTTTTATTATAGAACAAATACATATACACACATACACAACACATAGATATATTCACTATTCATATATACAAAGTAGTGTAGTATTGAAATAAAAAATAATTTTAAACTTTTATATTTTTTAAATATTTATCTTTACTATCCTAGTTTTTTTTTTTTAAATCTGTCGAGTATTTTTTTAATACAACAGATAATAGTTGGGCGGGCATGAAGTTTTACATGTTTCTAATGAGATATAGTAAGAGAGAATGATTACTTTACTATTAATTATCTCGCGTTCGAAACGGTCAAAAATTCTGAAACTTAGGGATTTATTAGAAAACGTTAATTTTAGCCTGTGAAAAAAAATGAGCAAAATCTATCGAAAAGTGGTTTCATGCTGGAACATCCTTAAAACAAAAAATCTAGAAATATATTTGAAAAAAAGATTTTTCAATGATGGAGTGGAGTTCATGGAAAATTACATTTAAAGTATAGTCATACATATTGAAACCATTACTATTATTTTTTATTGTTCAGCCCACGCGAAAATATTAATGATTTGATTACACTAAAATTATTAATGATTCAGAATTTAAAATACAATTTTTTACATAGGAGTGGAGTAGGTATATATTGAAAACAAAAAATAAATAAATAATAACATGGAATAATAATCATACAGATAATTGTATACAACGGTTATAAATCACGCTAGTATAATGCTGTAATGTCGAATAAAAAATTTTATTGTATATCATATATTATGCTCATACATTAATTAACATAGGTACGTAACGACGTTTAATGCAACAAAGAAATGGCAAAACCAAACTCCAATATCCAAAGCAATAAAACAAAAATTATTG
This sequence comes from Nineta flava, assembly GCA_963920215.1. Lineage (NCBI taxonomy): Eukaryota > Metazoa > Arthropoda > Insecta > Neuroptera > Chrysopidae > Nineta > Nineta flava. The sequence continues at coordinate 23,261,117 of OY986044.1, forward strand.
TTTATTTTGTGTAAAATCTGATGATCTGATCATGATGATGATAGAGCTTAATCAAATCAACAAATGCAAAGTAACTCAAAATCAGTGCTGCAGGTGACTGGACTCGAGAATACTCGTTTCTTCAGACGGAATTACCCGATTTTACCCGATGACGAAGTATAATCGAATTTGTTACTAAAAAAAACTTAACCAACAAGGCAGAGCCATTTTAAGCGCCAAATTTAAAATTAAATAAATTAAAACCGTTTCTAATTTCTTTAATACAATTTGGTGATGTACACGTAGAGTTAATTAGAGTTAGTTGCACTGTTAAACTTCTACTCTGGTTTCAATAGGTAAAAATTTTAATTTGTTTTTTAATTCAAGAGTTTTTTGTTTAAATATAAAAGAATATTACTTTTTTAACATAAAATTTTATTTTTTAATTTCAACCGAACACAAATCATTCACCAATCAGGCTATTAATTAGTAGTAAGGCTAGTAAATAATTATAAACTGTTCTCAAATGAACGAATTAACCGTTTTTACCCGATAATTCAAATTACTTACTGAATTACCCGTTAAATGTTAAATACCCGAAAAACAGGTAATTACCCGCACAGTGGCAACACTGCTCAAAATGGATCAAGCATTACCAAAATTAAATTCCAGCTCCCGTTGTATAGAAAACCAATAGTCCCGTCAAAACCCGCCAAGTAGGAATTTTCGAGTTGTATTTCTCTAGTTCTTAAAACTAAAAATTGACTTTATTAATTAAATTAAATACTGATATGAAAAAATTAACTCGTCAACCAGGAATCGAACCTCGGGCCTCTGGATATCTAGTCCAGTGTGCTATCCATTACACCAAAGACGATTGTGTGTAACGGCCAACTTTTTCATATTATTCCAATTTTTTATATATATATATATATTTTTTATATATTTATTAGACAGTACTAACTTCTGTTGAAGTGAAATTTTTATTTAATATTTGTTTATTTGTGTATACTTTCGTGTCAACATACAAGTGTTTGTCCAAATTCCTTTCGGTTACGTATGACAAACTGTAGGAGACTATAGCGTATACCCGACACATTTCATTGTCATTGAATTTATTAATTAAATTAAATACTGATATGAAAAAATTAACTCGTCAACCAGGAATCGAACCTCGGGCCTCTGGATATCTAGTCCAGTGTGCTATCCATTACACCAAAGACGATTGTGTGTAACGGCCAACTTTTTCATATTATTCCAATTTTTTATATATATATATATATTTTTTATATATTTATTAGACAGTACTAACTTCTGTTGAAGTGAAATTTTTATTTAATATTTGTTTATTTGTGTATACTTTCGTGTCAACATACAAGTGTTTGTCCAAATTCCTTTCGGTTACGTATGACAAACTGTAGGAGACTATAGCGTATACCCGACACATTTCATTGTCATTGAATTTATTAATTAAATTAAATACTGATATGAAAAAATTAACTCGTCAACCAGGAATCGAACCTCGGGCCTCTGGATATCTAGTCCAGTGTGCTATCCATTACACCAAAGACGATTGTGTGTAACGGTCAACTTTTTCATATTATTCCAATTTTTTATATATATATTTATTTTTTATATATTTATTAGACAGTACTAACTTCTGTTGAAGTGAAATAAAGTAGTTGTTGTTGAATCATAAGTTCGTAAAAATAAAAAAATCATGATTTAATTAATTAATTATTTTTAAGTGAGTTCCAGCATGGAATTTTCCAGCAAGGGAATTCCAGAAAAACAATTTTTCGACAGATTATGCTCATTTTATTTTCACAGGCTAAAAATAACGTTTTCTAATAAATCCCGAGGTTACAGATCTTTGACCGTTTAGAACTCGAGATAATTGATAGCAAAGTAATCATTCTCTCTCATTAGAAGCATGTAAAACTTCATGCCCGCCCAACTATTATCTGTTGTATTAAAAAAAAAAACTCGACAGAATTTTAAAAAAAACTAGGAGAGTACAGATAAATATTTATTAAATAAATTTTTTTTTAAATCGCGTTTTACCGTTTTGTTTTTGATATATAATAGTTTAAAATTTTTTTCTCTTTTAAAATTACGTTAATTTGTATATAAATATATGTATGTGTTGTGTATGCGTGTAAATGTATTTGTTCTATAATAAAAGCAAACCGTTTTTTTTGCCTGACTATACAAGACAGTGCTGAAACTACCTTAATAAACCAATTTGTGTATTTTTTTTTCAAGTTTAACAAAACATTAAAAGTTATTTACGTTTTATAACAATATTAATTTAAATATGTGTATTTAATCATTAATTATCTTCACAGCAGTTTAAAAAAATATCCTTTGGTTTAGTTTGACTTAGAATTAAATATTGAAATCAAATATTTCAAAAATATCATCACTTTCTACTTTTTTGGACGTTGAAGGTACTTGAGCCATTGAGGGTTGAGGATAACTTTGCATCATACCAATTTTTCGAAGAACATCATCGGGGAATTCATAAGTATTAAAATTTTTTCCACAACGTTAAGTGCAAATGTTCGTTGTCCCGCCAAAAAATCCGTTAGCCGTTAAAGACAATTTTTTCCCGTTACAGACATCGCCAACACGTCAAATTTGACGTGAAAGCCGTCAATTTGGCAACATTAAATGGATCATATTAAGCAAGTGCGCATGCGATTGAATTCTTTTTCAGCGCTTGACCGTAAGCCTTATTAATGGCTCCTTGAACCAATTTGAATGGGTAATTTTCTGAAATGTTATAAAAGTCCACATTTTTGTTGGTGTACGTAGAAATATAATTATATTCAAATAATATAATTATAATATTCACTAAATATATTTGATCCACAAAATAGACTCTGTTAATTGTATTGAAATCAATATGTACACTCCCGTTCATAAAAATTGAACCAGTTGATACATTCTAAGTGTTATAGCATGTAATATACATATATTTAGTAATATAAACACTTAGAATGTGACTAACTGGTGGAACAATTTTTATGAACGGGAATGTATGTATCCTTCAACATTTTTTTATTTTTAAATAGTAAAATAGGACTAGGAAGAATCAGCACACAGAGTATCAAAAATTGTTCTGTTGCAATTTTTTTTTTTTTTTGGTGAATTTCTTCTATATGTTGTATGTAGAAATTCAGTTAGCCATCCGGTACTTTGGTCCAAATTTTTGAAAGCGAAATTGTTTAAATAATTTCAAAATATTGTTGTTTTAATAAACGGAATAAACTTTTGCCATATTGTTTGACTACATTCAAGTTTAAAAGGAATTATGGCTTAAAACTGAGAATTTACAAAATATGCATTTTTTTAATTTAAAAAATCAGAATCTATATAGTAACTATCATCATTGTATATTTTGATCAATTTTTAATTGTTGAAAAATGGTCCCCTGAATTGTTTATATTTACACTTGTATATAATTTTACTATCCATATACGCTTTCTTTTTATCAAATTGCAATCTTCAATGGCTTCGATTCTAACAAAATAAATAATTTGGTCCGCAGAGCTAAATTTAAAATATCACCGTACTAACACAAGAGACTGGCAACGTTGAACAAAATAAATGGTACAAACTAACATACTTCCGCCCATGCACAAATAAAATCACTAGAGATTTAAGGGATCATAACCTAAAAACAGCGCTTATTAGTAAAAATAAAATTAAACAGTTACTGGGCAACCCTAAAGACAAAATTATTAATGAAAAACAATCGGGCATATATAGTGTCACTTGTCAAAACCGTTCGAAAATTTATGTTGGTCAAAGTCGTCGCCAAATCGGAACTCGAATCAAAGAACATCTGGCTCATGTGAAATTTGGGAGAACCGAAAAATCATGTATAGGTATACACGTTATTGAGAACAACCACAAAATTGACAAATCGAATTTAAAACTACTGAAATCGGTACAAAACCCCACAGAATTAGATGCATACGAAAACATCTACATACACAAATTAAGAAAACAGATAATGAATTTAGACAATGACTCAATTCCAAATTCTGATTTAATAAAATTAAACCTTATTTTAATACCAGAATATCAACGTTAGCTTCGATCAACACTCCCACCTTATTGACAATAACAACACCGCATGGTCAGAACAAGATACCGCCAATAAATGAGTTGGTCTTAATGAGCTTAATTGGTCAGTCAACTCAAATAATCCTTCAGGTACTACTTCAGTCAGAACATATAAAAGACAAAATTTTTTTAATATGATTGTGAGACACGCACCAAATTAGCAACGAGCAACATATCTCTGACTCCATTTCCCAGAGATAGTTACGATTAGCTAATTCATACTGATGATGACTACCTTGTAGTCGAAATACGTATTTATAAAATACAAATAATTGTTCGAGGAATTAGGGAAAAATTTGAAATTTAATTACTTGAAGTTACTTTTTGCTCTAGAAAACAATATTTAAGATCGTTATCTCTTTTCGTTTTTGAGTTATCGTACCTACGGACAGACGGACGGATTTGTGGAAATGAAAAAATTAGGTCGTTTTATGAACAACTTGTAATTTTTTCTGCGATTAATATTTTCAATCGTTACAAAATCAGGATTAAACTTAATATATATCTTATATATACCGGGTATAAAAAAGAATGTCGTTTGCATTTACAAACATTTAAACATATATTTGATAGTTTAATTTAATTTGTCTAATAGCATTATAATGACAACCAACAACTAATGAAATAACATCAGACATTTATTATTATTTATTGTTAAAAGGTCAATGTTTCTTCGCATGTACAGTCCCGTTCAAAAAAATTTAACTAATCTGAACCGAAAATGTACCCCCCAATCTTGTTGATATCTGTAGTAAATTTAGTATACAAATAATATCATATTTGTTAACTTTTCTACTGACGAGCTAGATGAAATACTTTGGATGTATTTTATTAAGGCTCAGTCTGTTTATCATCTACAAGAAAATAAGCTGCTTCATAAATGGATGGTGTTATGCAAAAAGCGTTCAACCTACAAAACATGAAAATTAGAGTTATTCCATTCAAGTGGGAGAAAACGTTGTTCCCTACAATGTGCAAAATTTATTAGAGCCCAATCACCTGTTCAAAACCTAATAAAATAAAAATTATAATATTACATTTATCAGCTATCATATTATCGATTTTGAAGCCAATTATCTCAAAACCAGACATCTGCGAGTTAACTCTTTTTTGCGGGTTAACACAACACAAATATACACACTTAAAAAAATGCAATTTAAACTTGATAAACCCCAACTATATGTACTGAATACATAAAATTGATACAAATAATTTTATAGGATATATATTTTTTTTATTCTCACTCTCATATTTATTAAATCTTTTCATTATTAATTAAAATGCCTGGTAATATAAAATCTGTGATATTTTTGCGCGCTTTATTTGGAGCATAATTTACAAAGAATTAAAAAAAATTATTCACTTCTTTATTAATATCTGCGATACTTCTAAATGTTTTTGTTCGAATAGGGAAAATTTCTTTTCTTTTTTTTTTGTTTAATAAATTTTTGTCGTGAATACGTACGTTTATACATTTTATATATAGAGGGTAATAGAGAATATGCATGAAAATTTTTTTTCACTAGAATTGAAGCATGTTTACTTGACAAATATCAAGGTAAAATTACTTTTTAAATAACTTTAAAAATAAGCGAGATATGAATGATTGAAATTCCCGATTAGACAAAGAGGGTGATAGCCCTCTTGATATGTTATGTGACGTCATACTACACTTTCACCATTTAAAATACACGTAAAACTCTGTTTTTAGTATTTTTGCAAGAAAGAGACAGATAATAATTTTTAAAAGCTTATAGCTTCCTTGATATTTGTCGGATTTTAATTTCGTTTTTAAATATTATTACAGTATTAACAGTATTTTCATATTCTGAAAATAAATGTGAAAAAAAATTTTCATGCATATTCTCTATTCAAAAAAACTGATGATAACAAAATCGGGGGATAGAATTTGGTGTTGTAGCTACAAAAACTATCAGCTACATCAAAAATATAATTACACTCCTCGATAGCTAAAGGTTCAAAAAATTTGTTACGCTGAGTTAGGTCTGCGACGCAGCATCGCGCGCGATGGAGGGGCAAGCGTCACCATTTTGAGGTCGTTTTGCTGCGTCACATAATTTTCGTTTCGTATAACTTTTGACTCAAAGAAGTTAGGACATTCGTTTTAGTTTCAATCGACAGTTCTCGCCACGATCTATCGATATATGTATATACAAAAGATTAGTGCAAAACAGTTATAGCTAATATATATGGTAAGCTGAGACACGCACCAAATTAGCAACAAGTAACATATCTCTGAATCCATATTCCAGAGATAGTTACGATTAGCTAACTGATGATGACTACATTGTAGTCGAAATACGTATTTATAAAAATACAAAAAAATATTCTAGGAATTGGGCCAAAATTTGAAATGTAATTTCAAAAAACCTAGAGTTCTCCTTGATTATTTTAATATGTGTAGTTAAAGTAAAAAATTTAAAAAAATAATGCAATGTCGACCTTAACTCGTCAAAAAGCCAAGTCAAAGTAAAGACATCGTATACAGTTGGAAGGACTTCTCAAGAGGAATTCAGTGATACCCGTATAACCATATGAAAGAGTGAATCTGTGCTGGTGCCGATTTTGATGTTGTTTTGCTGCATCACATAATTTCCGTTTAGTATAACTTTTGACTCGGTGAAGCTAGAACGTTTGTTTTAGTGTCAATCGACAGCTCTCGTCAAGATCTACGATTGCGTAAATAAAACATTGTGTAAAAAAGTTGTAGCAAATAAAATATGGTGTTAAAGTAAAAAATTAACATAAATAATGCAATGGCGAAGTATCTGCAATGGCATATCTCTCTTAATATTGGAAAAATCGAAAAACACATAAGAAGTAAAGTTGTAGAAAATTAGTTTTACTATAATTAAGTTTCTTATCATTTTTTCTGTTTCCCTAATATTTACAGAGATATTGACGGTTTAATATTGAAAATTTAAATCCTAAATATCTCTGTACACATTCGAGTTGTAGAAAAATGATGAGATAATGAATTGTAGCAAACATGATTTTCTACAACTTATCTCCTTACACATTTTTCAATTTTGATAATATTAACTGATGTATTTTATATTTGGTGTTTCTTCTTTCTCCAAGCACTACTTTTCCTTTAACTTACTACCCCTTCACTTGTAAACTCCGAAATTATGAAAAGAATTATGAAATGAACTGACTTAGAAACATGTCCAGCGAAAAATAAGAATAAATTGATATTAAAAACAATTTCTAAAACAAGCTTTTATTTAAATGCTCTAAAAACAAGAAAATTAACTCTAAATTAAATCAAACCCTTCAATTTATTACACATTATACAATTTATATGATATAAAATCTTGTCGTGAGATACATATATATGTCAAGAAAATTTACTTGATACAATTATTGTTCTCTCTCAGTGTACATATAGTTCGCTCAAAGAAAATATTACCCGTTACGTACACGTATTCACGTAAAAGACACTCCCCTTTTTAGCGAATTTCCTCCAAAGGAAATTCTATTGTTTTTGCACCAATGTTGGAATTTCGTAAAAATTTCTTCAAATGTCCATCGATCCTACCTATTAGATGTTAAAAATCTCTAGCGCTAAAATTTATATATATATATATATATATATACAATAATAATTAATTAAGCCATCCCAATCCTTAATTTGACATTATTTTACTAATGAATTAATTCACAACGTTTCAGATAATAATTTTAGCCCTCATCAAGTGATGTCAATTATCAATTGAATAAACCTTATTTTGATAAAATGGAAACCCGACTTCAAAAATCAAATATTCTATAACAAAAAATGCACTAAAAAGTAAAAAATAATTGCATATTCTTGTGCCAATTTTAGTTCACCTAAGCAAAAATTTTTAAATATATATGTACAATTATTGTAAAATTTGTCTTAAAAATACTAAAATGATATCAGATACGACATTTCATTTTGATCAAACTTAAATTGTGACTAGAGATATTTATGCCTAAGGAAATTCGCTGACGCATACTGGGGCTGCTTCCGCTAAGTATTGTAATAATAGCTAAAGCGAGATCCAGCGCCTTTAGATTGTCTTGCAATAAAAACTGGATTAATAAAAATCAGGTTTGACATGCAAGTATCGTGGGAAAATCAATTATCTTAGATCCCGTCTTTGAAATGGGCACAGATATACTTCCCAAGACATACTCCTTCTAAAAACCTTTCACTGTAGTGTGTGATAGGGCCATGTAGTCGGAAGGAGAACCACCCTACCTCAAGAAAGGAATCAGGTATACAGACGGATCCAAAACTGAAGAAGGGACCGGGGCGGGAATCTACGGTGCGAGATCTAACGCAAACATAAGCCTCAACTTGGGGAAATAAACCACGGTGAGAACGTAAGTAGAGGATACATAAACCAGAACGTATGTACTCTGTCGGACAGTTAAGCTGCTTTAAAAGCCTTGTCTGGAACTGAGGTCACCTCAAGAGTAGTCAAGGGTTGTCTGGAGGAATTTCTGAAACTGGCAAAACGTGGTCACTGGGAAAAAGTACCGCGGCAAGAGCTCGAGAAGGTACTGCTTCAGAGTGCAACAAAGAGGTTATCTCTCGATGCACTGAGGCTGAGCAGGATGCTGCGGAGGGTTACCGGGTTCATTACCGGACATTATCCCATGCGGAAGCATCTGCACACAATGGGACTCCATAACGGCTCCATTATGTGCAGATTGTGTGGCGAGGAGGAAGAAACATCCAGCCACACAATCTTTGACTACAAACTTCTGGGATACAGCAGATACAGGATATTCGGTGCATCTCAGGAAAATATGAACCTTCGAGAGGACCTGAAGCGAGTCTCGTCAGACTGAGGTAGAAGAGGGAGCACAATAGACCATAAGGTCGAAGTGCAATAGTTTTACCCCGATATTAATCAATCAATCAATCAAGTTGGCGCAGCTTCTGCGTAACGAATATTTTTGTTTAATTTATGGAAACTCGATAATATTAGATAACGAGATATAAAAGAAAGTATCTCTATAATTAGTGCTAAAATATTAGTGTTTCTAGGATGTTTTACAATCTATGCATGTTAAAAACTAGTTTTGAAAACTATTTAATATATTACATAAGTAAGCAAATATGCTTTTTAATTAATGCATAAAAAAAACTTTGCTATTACAAAGTTCATGACTTGTTAATTATAATTAACTAATAACTGTGATACTATGATGATAACGTTTTATTTACTTATAATCTGATGGAATTCTTAAATCTATTTATTTGAACAACTTATTTTTAAAACACTTGGTTTTATAATATTTAAAAATTAAAAATTCAATTTTATTTAATTTTTTAAGAATCCCACCTTTTGCCAAATTATTCTGAAAAATCACAAGCAAGAGGTACTGGTAATTTTTTCTATCTCTTACGCGGTTTTAAAGATGGATATTTTATAGTTTCAAAGAAGGGGAAACACGGCCCGATTTTGTCCATTTACGAACATGACCTTACTTTTTAACTTTAGAACGCTCAAACACACACACAATCAGCTCGTTATCTCTTTTCGTTTTTGAGTCATCGTGTCTACGGAGAAACAAAAGCACATACAGACGGGCATGTGGAAATGAGTAAATTAGATTTTTTGATACACACACAAACAAACACATATATATATATATATATATATATATATATATATATATATAGTCGAAACCGGATATAACGACATTGAAGGGACCACATAACTAAGGACGCTATATCCGATAGTTGAAATGGCGCAAAACGCGCAAGATGCGGGGTAGGCGGAAACAAATGAATCCTTTTTATGTCATTAATCATTAGAATAAGGTTCAATATAATGTCTTGTTTTACTGAAAAAGTATTACGATTGGTCGTTATAGCCGATAAATTTCGATAAAGATTCGTCGCTTTAAGCGATACGTCCCTTTATCTGATGTTGTTATAAGCGGTATGTTAATATAGGTGTTTATATAGAGATTCGACCGGGATTTAGTTATAATCACCGATCCGTCGTATAGCCGGATGTCCGTATAGCCGGTATATATATATATATATGAAAATATGATAAACAGAGCAGACCATCATTATTTAATATTTTTGTGATCAAATATACCCGACTAGAAATTTTTACCTGAAACTGACAAGGACCGGATCTGGTCAACTGATCTGTCATGTAACGCAGACGATTAATCTGGGCCCTATCTGGCATGTCCGACCTGGAACATATATGGCTGCTTGGCTCGAATCGGATCTGGCATGCCTAATAGGCTCCAGATCAGGCATGCGAGCTTAAAAACGGATCTGGCATACCTGATAAGATCCAGATGAGGCATGCCAGCTTGGAAACGGATCTGTATCTTAAGTTGTTCTATAGATTTAAAAACAAAACAAGTTTAATTCAATTAAATTTAAATCTTTTATTGATTAATTACAAAATTTAGTTAACAATAATATAAATTTTTTTCACTTTCTTCTAAGCGTAATAATCGATGATCGTCCCAATTTCCGTCGTTTTAATTGCTGACGTTATACCTTTATTTTTTAAGCCGAATTTCAGCTTGCTCGTAAGAACCTATACAAATTTGCGTTAATTAATAATTTTAATGTAAAGTCATCATACTATACTTTATTCATAAATATAATTCTTAAAAAACTAAAATAAATCACTTACAAGCGCTTCCATGAATTTCAACATGATATTGTGACAATTTTTTACCATTTCATGACGTTTTTGGCAATTTATTTTATTTGTAAACGGCTCTGACATATATGTCCAAGACATATGATTCAATTTTTCATTCCAAACTATCCATGACGTTGGAACAATAATTTCCTTTTGAGGTATTATCGATATAATCCCATTCGATATTTGTTTCAATATATTATCTGGCCCGACAGACGTTGTCCTGACTTAACGTGACTATGGAAACGACAATCAAAATTGACATTTCAAAATTAAAACAAAACTTAAATAAAATAATTTTATAGTTATCTTATTGAAGTAGAGTTCCCGTAGAAATGAGAAAATCAACACAAATTTCAACCAACTCCAAAAAAAAAGAAATATCCAAATCCGTTCCTAGTCTGGTCCATGTCAGGCAAACCCTATATAATATGAATACTTTAACATTGGGCTTGCCAGGTGGATACCTGTTCAGGAACTGATCGGGTACCAGTCCGGCATGATTTAAAAACTTTTGAAATAATTTTACTATGTTAAAGAAATATAATAATTAAAATTTATTTAATATTAATAAAGTTGAAAAAATTTCATTTTACAAAGTTTAAAAAAATCCTACAATTGTGAGCTAACGTTAACCTAATCCGTTCATAGTCTGGCCCATGTCAGGCAAACCCAATATATTGCAAACACTTTAACATTGGGCTTGCCATATGGATAGCTGTTCAGGAACTGATCGGGTACCAGTCCGGCATGCCCGATCTGGCATGCCATACTCGTAACTGATGCGGACCAGATATAGTGTCCGGCAAACATCTGGCATTTTCTGCTCGGGTATTTGGTGAATTTAATAATAATATTACATTTTCTACGTACATCAACAAAAATGTTCACAAAATTAATATTTTAGATTAGTTCATTTTTGTTTGAACGGGAGTATACGGTATACACATATTATATTTGTTTACTATTTATATAAATCATGATATAAAAATAGTTTATTTACTATGTCTTGTTCGTATCACATATGAATGCATTCTTTCATATTATCATCATATGATTAACAATCAATTTATATATTGTTTTAAAATATATTATTTAGTGTTTATGAATCTAATTTCATGGTTTATCCGACACAGACAAGAATGGTATTTATGTTATTTCTAATTTATCTGATATTTTAAGGTCCTTTGATAAAGTTTGAAAGAGCGGTGATAAGGAGTTTTATAGTTTAGCTTTGTTCTCGCTAATTTATGTACGCAAGTCGTAAGTTCATTTTAGTAAATCTTCTTCTAATATAAATAATATTAAAGAGAACTCTAGGATTTTTCGAAATAAATTTCGATTTTTTGCCCCAATTTCCTAGATAAAAAAAAATTTTTTTTTTTCATCATCATCTTCTGTAAATTTGATTTATTAAATTAATAAAACAAATATTTGAAATTTTCGTAAACTCACTTTATTTGACTAGTTTTGGAACACTAGTTCCTTCTTCAGAAATAAAAATGAAATGAACAATTTTAACATACTGTAGCAATAAAGTAAACATTTTCTGGTACTTAACATGTTATGTTAACCAGTGTTATGTCACAAAATGTTATGTTAAGTACCAGAAAATGTTTACTTTGTTGCTACAGTGTGTTAAAATTGTTCATTTCATTTAGTCAAAATAAAGTGATTTTTCGAAAATTTCAAATTTTTTCTTTCCTTAATAATTATAATGGATTTTCATCAAGTAACGACCCAATCAATACAAAATTAAATCATTCTTCTGATTCAAGTATTATATTTACAAAAACATAATACTTAATCTATGCATCCATGCCTTAATCTATACATATCATGCATATGAAAAATTTAGTAAATAATTCATTATAATAAAAAGAATAAACTATTTAAATATTTAAACAATCAATGTAAACAGCGAGTGACACTGATCAATGTTTGTTTATCAGTTAACAATGCATTGCATACTAGTTGAAATACCCGGCGTTGCCTGGCCTTACACAATTACATAATGCTTTTTTTATTTAAAAAAAAATTCTTTACGCTGGAGCTGCTTCAACTGAGCGAATTTCCTTAGAATACATAAATCACTCTCTATCACAATTTTAGTCTGATCAAAATAAAATGTCGTATATGATTTTTGTATTTGCGAGTCCAATTTTATTAAAAAATTCGTTACGCAGGAGCTGTTTCAACTTAGCGAATTTCCTTAGAATACATAAATCACACTCTAGCGGTCACAATTTTAATCTGATCAAAATGAAATGTCGTATATGATTTTAGTATTTGCAAGGCCAATTTTATTAATAAATGACATTCGTCGAGGGAAATGGGGGGGGGGGGGGGGGTATTAAGAAAGAAGAAAACACAAAATACAAAATATCTCTCTTAATATTAGGAAAATCGAAAAATTCGTAAAGAATAAAGTTGTAGAAAATCAAATTTGCTACAATTCATCACCTTATCATTTCTGCTCAAACTCTAATGTGTACAGAGATATTAAGGAATTTAATCTTCAATCTTAAACCGTCAATATTTCTGTAAATATTAGTGTAACAGAAAAAATGATAAGAAATAAAATTATAGTAAAACTTAATACCTACAACTTTACTTCTTCTAAATTTTTCTATTTTTCAAATATTAAGGGAGATATGTCAAATTTTGTGTTTCCGCTCCCTCTTAACCTCCCTTTCCCCTTGTCTGATTTTACCCATTAACGAACTTGATCTTTTGAATACCAAAAGCGCCTCAAATACCAAATTTCATTCAAATAAAATGAAAACTGTGACCGCTAGAGTGATTACAGACACATATATATATATATATAATGTCCATAGATATATATATATAAATTTTACAGATGGTGATTTTTGACATCTACTAGGTAGGATCGATGGACATTTGAAGAAATTTTGACTTCGGTACGGGACCAATAGCTCTATTTCCTTTCAGGAAATTCGCTAATAAATGTTATACGTCGAGGGGAATGGGGGGAGGGGTTATAAAGAAAGAAGAAAACACAAAATATAAAGTATCTCTCTTAATATTAGAACAATCGAAAAATGCGTAAGGAATAAAGTTGTAGAAAATCAAATTTGCTACAATTTACCACCTTACCATTTTTGCTCAAACTCTAATGTGTACAGAGATATTAAGAAATTCAATTTTCAATCTTAAACCGTCAATATTTATGTAAATATTAGTGTAACAGAAAAATGATAAGAAACAAAATTACAATGAAACTTAGTACCTACAACTTTACTTCTTATAAATTTTTCAAATATTAAGGGAGATATGTCAAATTTTGAGATTCCCCCTCCCTTTAAACCCCCCTTTTCCCTCGTCCGATTTTACCCATTAACGAACTTGACCTTTTGAATACCAAAAGCACACCTCAAATACCAAATTTTATTCCGATAAAATGAAAACTGTGACCGCTATAGTGATTACAGACACACATATATATATATATATATATATATATATATATATGTATATATATATATATATATATGTATATATATATATATATATATATATATATATATATATATATGTCCATAGATATATATATATATAAATTTTATAGATCGTGATTTTTGACATCTACTTGGTAGGAACGATGGACATTTGAAGAAATTTATGCGAAAATTTGACTTCGGTACAGGAGCAATACCTCTATTTCCTTTCAGGAAATTCGCTAAAAGTTCTTCTCAACGAAACCCCACACAGCTAGTTAGGGACACTCTTTTTGTCGCTCCCTCCCTATCATATGATGCGGCTCCAGTGTACTTCGTAAATATTGATGAGTGGAATAAATTATCATATTGTGTGTGTTATATATAACCACATATATTTAATAAAATATTAATAAGAAAAAATTAACTTGCCAACGAGAAATCGAACTTCGGCCTTCTGTATATCTAGTCCAGCGTGCTTACCGCTACACCAAAAACGACTCTGACGTAAGAGCCAACTTTTTTCATATTATTGATTTTTTCACATCTGTTGTCAGATATCATCATTATTATTCATTTATTTATTATTTGTGTATACTTAAGCGTCAACAATACAATATTTGTCAAATTCCATTTCGGGTACGTCAAATTCCATTTCGAACACAAATTCGAGAAGACTAGCGTATACTTTATAGACAAATGTCATTGAATTTTAATTAAATATTGATAAGAAAAATTTAATTCGCCAACTAGGAATCGAACCTCAGCCCTCTGGATATCTAGTTCAGCGTGCTTACCGCTACACCAAATTGGTGCATACGAACTCATGACTGCTCTCTTGACCCCTGGTGCGGTCTTCGCGTCATAGGTAGTGAACATATCCTACGTATTATAAATTTGGTTATGTAAAGAACACAAGAAATCAATCAATCAAGGGAGTTAAAAAGAGGGGGAATCCTAGGTAGGGTCTACGGGAGTCCAACGGGAAGTCTAAGGGGTTCAAGGAGGGTTAAAGTTGGGTCAAAAGGATGGCTACAAAGAGAAGTTCGAGGGCGTTCAAAGGAGCTCAAGGGGTGGGGGTAATCATTTTACACTACTGCGCATAGATTGATCTTATTTGCCACTACTGTGCAGTGATGGACCTTATTTTATACTACTACTTATTTTAGCGAATTTCCTGAAAGGAAATATAGCTGTTGGTCTCGTACCGACTTCAAAATTTTGCAAAAATTTCTTCAAATGTCCATCGATCCTGCCTAGTAGATGTCGAAAAACACCATCTGTAAAATTTATATATATATATATGTCTATGGACATATATATATATATATATATATATATATATATATATATATATATATATATATATATATATATGTGTGTGTCTGTAATCACTCTAGCGGTCACAGTTTTCATTTTATTTGAATGAAATTTGGTATTTGAGGCGCTTTTGGTATTCAAAAGATCAAGTTCGTTAATGGGTAAAATCAGACAAGGGGAAAGGGAGGTTAAGAGGGAGCGGAAACACAAAATTTGACATATCTCCCTTAATATTTGAAAAATAGAAAAATTTAAAAGAAGTAAAGTTGTAGGTATTAAGTTTTACTATAATTTTATTTCTTATCATTTTTTCTGTTACACTAATATTTACAGAAATATTGACGGTTTAAGATTGAAGATTAAATTCCTTAATATCTCTGTACACATTAGAGTTTGAGCAGAAATGATAAGGTGATGAATTGTAGCAAATTTGATTTTCTACAACTTTATTCCTTACGTATTTTTCGATTGTTCTAATATTAAGAGAGATATTTTATATTTTGTGTTTTCTTCTCTCTTTATGCCCCCCATCCCTTTGACGTATACCATTTATTAATAAAATTGGCCTTGCAAATACTAAAATCATATACATTTCATTTTGATCAGACTAAAATTGTGACCGCTAGAAAGTGATTTATGTATTCTAAGGAAATTCGCTAAGTTGAAGCAGCTCCTGCGTAACGAATTTTTTATTACTGCGCATAGATGGACCTCATTTTACACTTTCTCCGCATGGATTAACCTCGTATATTACAACAGCGCATAAATATACAAGTTTGTTTCGCGAAATAAGTTCTGCATTCTACTTCTTGAGTAAATACTCTTTTGTTTTCACAAGCATAGACTGTTTTTCTACGATATACAAAAATGGAAATAAGGGAATGTTTTGCGGGTGGAGGCATTTGGGAATTTTAAATTTTTGTTTTCCCCGTAATGTGGAAGTTAAACGACATCGTATGCAAAAAGTCGCACTCTTCTAGCATATTATAGAAGTTAAGAGAGTATTTGGCGGGCATAGGGGGGTTTGCTTACGCTTGAATAATTTAATTTTCCTTGTTTCCTTTAATATGGGAGTAAAACGGTCAACTGCTTTCTTATGGCAGGTATAGAATTCAGAGAGGCATTATTAGGGTGGACATTACATGTCTATTTTCCAAGTTTTACCCATTTTTGTTGGGGGGGGGGGGAGTTAAGGGCTAGTTAAACGGCGTAAAATACAAAAAACCGCATCTTTATAGCATGTATAAAAGTAACGAAGTTATTTTTGGGTTTTTCAATTATTCCGGGGTTGGGGGATGGGGTTGGGTAGTTTACGTTGGGAAAATTAAAGTTTTCTGATATTTTTATGTATTCTTTAATTTATTGTATATAAAGCCGAAACGCTTATCACAATGGTTGACAGTAGTGCAAAAATGTACAAATAATAAATAGAAAACAGTATTAAAAAAAATAACAATGTATAACTTTCAGTACTCTGAGAGGCATAAGTGAGAAAACGTTCCTAAACTTCTGTCATCATCTCCCGGTCTAAATATTCTACAAGGACGTTTAACCATAAGTAATCTTTGTTGGTTAGTCAAAAGTAAGTTTTAAGCTGGCTCGCCCAGTTGTATTTTGTTGCATTATATTCTGAATCACTTAAGTTTAAAAGTCTGTTATAGCAGATTTGTGACAATCTTGTTTCAATCAAATATTTTTTTTATTACTGAGATAATATGTTTATTAATATAAAATTATTTACGTAATACATAGACTTAAAAAATTTACCTTGGGTTTTTCCAATACATCTGGATAGTTCAGTGTTCAGATCTCGACTGAGTATAAAAGAGTACTTAAATTAGTTTATTGGGATAATATAAGCTCATCCGTGAGTTAAGTGATTGCATCTTTGCATTCATCATTACTATTTTAGTTCTAGCCACGACCGAGTTTGCTTTTGACACCATGTGGTTGCTGGCATTCAAAAAAGTCATGTTTTTTTAACACCAAACATTATTACTCAATAACTAAATAGCCAATGTCAAATACACTGTGATATCTATTTATAAAGGTCAAATGAGATTCAGAAAATATTGATGAATTTGAGTACCAAAATATAAAAAATATAAATTAATTACAATTTTTAATAATTAAATACCTTTTCAACAGAATATTACATTTGTGTAATATTATTCACACATACGTGAAATTAATCACACATACGCAAACACTGCACTTACGTACATAAAGAGTGTCCCATAATTCACGCAAGATTTGCAGCCATTTATGCGGTAAAGTGTAGCCAACCTAAAAAGAAAGCAGTTTGACAGCTGACAGTTTAGGGTTAGTAAGAAAAGTACTACACGAAAGAACAACGCGTTTTCATTGATGAACAATATTTCAAAAATAATGAGTGTTTGGATATCGCGACATGATAACCGAGTTCTTTCTGCCTAAATTCCTGTTCCCGTGCTTGTATAACAAATAATATAAATATTTCATGCATTGAAAATGAACTCGTAGTATAAACAGGCTATTTAATTAATTAACTCAGTTTGTTGTTAAATATTGGAACAAGCAAAAAAAATTTTAACTTGACACTTTGCTCCTGTATGTTCTTTTTCTTTTTTGTAGGTATACAATCGAATCCTGAGGTGATCGACAATCCCGAAGTATCCTGTACGTTACATATCCACTTCTGAACTTTAAGGGAATGGAAATGAGAGACAATATATTTTCTTAGTAAAAATGATTTTGTTATCTAAATGTTTTGTAAACGATATTTATATATAACCATAACAGATATAATTTGCTGGATAGGAAACACAAGCTGGGTCAGTATTTTTTTAAATTCATAAATACAGAATATATGTCAAATATTTCGTATTACTTCAAACTTTCGTGCAGTTTAGAACACAAAATGTTGACACTCTGTTTATTTGATAAATATTAGACCAATTGTAAAAATTGTACGTAGATAATTGAAAGAATTGTTTTTGCACTGAAACGATGACCCTGAAAGTAGTAAGTTTATGTTACATCAAAGATAATCAATCGATCGTTTAAATTTAATATATTACTAAATAAATATACTTTAATCTATTTGAAATAAATAAAATAATTAATAGTTAAATGTTTAGAAAACATATTGAAACTTTAATTTGTTATAATTATTTAAAATATATTTTATGATTTATAAGATAAAAGAAAAGTTTTAAATGAAATATTTTTGTTAAATTTGACAAAAACAAATCGTTTTTAACACTAAATAATATTTCTAATGTGAAAATGTTTATGTTCAAATATTATTATACTTTATTTATTGAATTCTATTTATTTTCTTATCATATTGTGAATTGATTGTTAGCTTCTATTCATTTTTTGTCCACATGGATTCACAACGTGGACAAATATTATTACTGACATAAATAAATTCATAAGCTATTGTTGTGTTTAAAATTATTGGAATAATTTTTAGGACCTCAACACATAATTCTAAGTACAAAAAGTTGTAAAGGAAAAATATTTAAGATATAATATTTTTCTCCTTGGAGAAAGAAGTTTTTCTTTTATGTACAATAGTATAATTAGACTTGAACAAAAATAAGCTCTTAATTTTGATTGTTTTTCTTTCAAAAAAAGTTTTTTTTTAATCAAATGAAATATTATTTATGTATAAATAGGAAAATTAGAACGTGTTAGTACAAATTATATTCTTTAAAATAAATATATACAAGTTGAAAACAACTATTATACTATATATGTAAATATAGAATGGATGTGAATTCATATAGCCGAGTGCGCTAAGTGGTTACTACATTATACTTGGTTCGCATCCCAGCCGAAACAATATAATTTTTAATAAATTTTATCTATTATCGACCCCTCTGAATGCAACCGTGGCTGACGAGTAACTAATTGCTCTAGAAGAATCTACAGAAAAATATATTTTTCAAAAACAATATTTTCGATTAGTTTAAACAAATATTATTCTAAAACGGTCCACGGCACTATAAAAGCAGAAGCGATTCACCAATTCTATATCAGTTAAATATTGACACTTGATTAATTAACATCAGTTAGAAATTGACATTAGATCAATTAACATCAGTTAAAGATTGACATTTGGTCAATTAACATCAGTTGTAGATAGATAGATTGTAGAGGCTGTCCTGGAAACTTCGACCATACGGCCCATTGTGATGATACTTGTCTGGAGATCGTGAAGGAAACTGCAGAAAACCTTCACAAGCATAGCCGGTTACTTCGTTCTTGTCCATACGCCAAACAGGCCAAAATAGGCTCATAATTGTAGAGTTAAATTGAATTTAATTTTTATTATATTTTATCAAATCGAATAAAGTCAGGTTTGAGTAGAATAAAAAAAATTTTTGTTTAAATTTTTTTCTTTCTTAAATCAAGCGTGTTATTCCGATTGGGATAAATTTAGTAAACTTTTACTAATATTTTGTGTTTTATGTATGTCGAGAATCGGAGTCTCTTTCGGTTCTATAGCGATCCTTTGGAAGCTGAGGAAAGAAGTTAACCTTGTTTAAAAGTAATGAAATTAAAAACATTTGGAACTTGTTATAATCCGGGCACCAGCTCACTTTTTGTATCTAACTGTATCAACTTTTCGTAGCCGATTGAGGTCTAAGAATACACTAAAGTTTTTTCGATGTAACTTTATGTGCTGAACATGATTCTCGAAGGTGCTTGACTGTAAAATGATGTAATAAATTATCTGAAAAGTATCGGAGATTATCATGATACAAAAACCGGAAAAATAATGATACAATAAACGAGATAATTTCATACTGACCCATAAACCTGCTTCCGATATAATCAAAAGTTTACAAAAAGTTTGTTTTTAAAGATTGCGTGCAAAAATTTTCATGAAGAAAGTGGGGTGGAGAGGACAATTTAAGGCTTTACAAAGCCAAAATATATTTCAAAAATAGTATATTTACATAAGCATAATACTTAATCCATTTATCATGCATATGAAAATTTTATTAAATAATTAATTAATTTCATTAACTTTGAAAAAAAATATTTAAAATTTTAAAACAATCAATTTAATTAGCAAATGCTGACATTGGCATTGATTAACTTTTGTTTTTGTAAGTTTTATTGGAAAAATATATTGATAATATTTAGTGGGTAGTTAGTTAAACATTAGGCCGGTTTACACGTACGCTCCAGGCACGCTGCAAGAATTGTTGAAAGAATTATTCTAAGTTTGACGCCAATTTATAAATTTGTTTGTTACAAAAACAAAAGTTAATCACTGATGATCGATCACTAAAAGAAAAAAACGTCATTTGATGTGTTAATCATCATTTTATTTTGAAACCAATTCTAATAATGATTATTTTTAAAGGACTGATTTGGAATTGAAATCAAAAGTTTATTTTGCTTGATAAATAATCAATCAATCATTTGTTGATAGTTATTGAAGTAACAGCAGATAGTTACCGAAGTAACAAATGGCATATATAGTGTGTTCGCAAAGGTATCTAAATATAAAAGAAAATTCGAGATTTAGTAGCGAGTACGCTACAATCTCATATAGTTTTGTACCCCTTGAACCGAATTAAGAACAAATCGTTCCCTATCGTTTTGGGATGGATCAGTAACTTAAATTAGTTTACTCTCTCTGCCTACAGAGTTCAGTTTCAGTATTAAGTATAAACATGCTATGATGCCTTAATAACTGTATACACCTATCACAATAGAACATGTCACAGGCGAGAGTTTAAATTTTTGGTATTATTTTATTCAGATAATAGTTTCATAATATTTTATGCGTCAGATCAAGTTTTAGAGAAGGTTTTTAGACCTCCGAACACAGGAACCAAAAAAGCTCTGAAGCTCAAATATGAAACGTACGTAGTGTGAACCCCACCTTCTTTGGAACGTCTAAAATTACAGCTTTAATAGTTTCCAAGAAATCTATCCCTAAACAAGACTGTGGAAAACTAACAAAAAATCATTATTGATTCAGCTGTCACATAAAACAAATCATTATTAAATGAATGAATTAAGTGTTAATAATATCAGAATCGTAGCAGTATTATTTATATCATGTATTCAATATTTGTTGACCCACCCACGAGGAGAATTTAATGTTTAATTAAAGTTTATTACAACTGGACTGGTTGTTACTATCTCTTACCGTTATCGTTTTTCAATTTTTTTTAGTTGGTTGCAGTCTATGACCTATCTTCCTACCAACTTCAACTTTCTAGGGCAACTGGAAGTACCCTAAGAATATTGTTGATAAATCAGTGAGTCACCAAAATGTCGACGTTTAGGGTTATATATCTTGGAAACTATATATTAGGAAACTATATATTTATCGTTAGATGTTATTGGGAATAAAAAATATTTGGGTTTTTCACAGGAGACCAAATGGACTATAAAAGTAATTATAAAATGTAAACTCGAGGGACATGCAGTGTCGCCAGATGAAGCCACGGTCACAGAGATAGAGGAATATGTTGCAAAGAGGATATTATGATTGGTACCCAAAAAGTTTAGAGAAGTACGGACAATTAGTAGAGTGGAGAGATAGTTCTGATTGAGAAGTTGAAGTCTAAGGACTTGCTGTGGACCGTGAATTCGTTCTCGAGTATTAACTTACCGCTTAGTGCTCGGAATTGTTATAAAGTCAGTTATCGATATCTATTAATTGTGTATATCCTTATTTTATTAATTTAATTTTCGATTTATAGTTTATTTGTCGGTTTACTAAATTATCCAGTGAAAATATATATATATATATATATATATATATATATATATATATATATGTATATATATATATCTTTTAGTTTGTTGATTTCTTGATATTAAAAACAGTTTTTATTATAATTCAAAATACAGTTTTACCGCTACTCGAACGGAGCTTCAGGTTCTCTATTATCTGTTTGTATTTTTAGAAGGAACATCAAAAACTTACCTGTTAGCAATTGAAATACAAAAAGGCACTCTTGCAATTTATCATTGACCGGTAAAAGTTATTCAGTCTGTTTCACGGAGAAATCGTATAATATTTCACCCCGTGAATAACAGATCTCTTCATAATTAAATATTGATCTGAAAAAATTAACTCGTCAACCAGGAATCGAACCTCGGACCTCTGGATATCTAGTCCAGTGTGCTTACCGCTACACCAAAGGCTTATTTCGTTAATCAATAGAATCGGTCACGGAGAAAAAGCGTGCTTAGAGAAGGAAGAATATATATATTATAAAAATGTGTCAGAAGTAAAGCAATTTTTCTTAAGCTCTAATATATATATATATATATATATATATATATATATATATATATTGCACATTTTTATAATATAATATATATTATTCTATTGATATATATATATATATATTATATATATATATATTAGAGCTTAAGAAAAATTGCTTTACTTCTGACACATTTTTATAATATAATATAATTCTTCCTTCTCTAAACACCCTTTTTCCTCGTGACCGATTCTATTGATTAACGAAATAAGCCTTTCAAATACCAAGAGATGATTTTGTCTATAAAGTATACGCTAGTTCTCTCGAATTTGTCTTACGTAGCCGAACTGGAATTCGACAAATATTGTATTGTTGACGCCAAAGTATACACAAATATAATATATCAATGAATAATAATGTTGATATTTGACAACAGAAGTAAATTGTCAATGATGTAAAAAAGTCAGGCTCTTACGTCAGAGTCGTCTTTGGTGTAGCGGTAAGCACGCTGGACTAGATATCCAGAGGGCCGAGGTTCGATTCCTGGTTGACGAGTTAATTTTTTCATATCAATATTTAATTATGAAGAGATCTATTATTAACGGGGTGAAATATTATACGATTTCTCCGTGAAACAGACTGAATAACCTTTACCGGTCAATGATAAATTGAAAGAGTGCCTTTTTTATTTCAATTGCTAACAGGTAAGTTTTTGATGTGGTATCGTTTCTTCTAAAAATACAAACAGATAATAGAGAACCTGAAGCTCCGTTCGAGTAGCGGTAAAACTGTATTTTGAATTATAATAAAAACTGTTTTTAATATCAAGAAATCAACAAAGTAAAAGATGGTATATAATCAAACATAATGGTGAAATAAAATTGTAAAAGATGGTATATAATCAAACATAATGGTGAAATAAAATTGTATACTTCCAAAACAAATTGTGATTATTGAATTGTTTGGAGTTTTATATACCCCGTTCATAAAATAAACGGTAAGTCGAATTTGATATAATGTTAATTAACCTTCAGCTCATATGACAACATATAATGATTATTATGAAATATATTTCAAAAATGGTATATTTAGTATAAACATAATACTTAATCCATTTATCATACATATGAAAATTTTATTAAATAATTTATTACAATTGAAAGAAAAAACTATTTAAATATGTAAAACAATCTATGATTACATAGCCACTGAAATAAATTGACACTGATAAACATTATTTTTTATTGGAAAAATATATTATTAATACAAGTGGTTGGATATGAAGACCAATCCAATCATTACGTCAAAAATGATGAATTTTTTTAAATGCTTTAAAATTTACACACACAAAAATTGTATGAGTTGCGAAAATGCGTCAAGCAAAAAGCGGTTTTATAGGTTTTTTTTATGCGGACAGTTACGTTTTTTTATTTCGTTGTTAAAAAAAATAAAAATAATTAAATTTATAAAAATACGTCTGTTACATTTGTTTGATTGAACTATTGCTTTTTGCCACAAAAAATGTAGGAATTTTGCTATGAACAATTAATTTCTGGTGTTAGAGGAGAACCTATGGTCACATCAACGCTGAGTAGAAATGACTATGGAAAGCCAAGAAACGCTCTCGTTGGCAAAAGGCATATCTGCACTACTAACAACAAATTTAAATGATTCGTACACTCCCGTCCATAAAAATTGAGCCAATTGAAACATTCTAAGTGTTATTGTGTGTAATATACATACGTTTAGTAGTATATATGCTTAGAATGTGACTTACTGGTGGTTTAATTTTTATGAACGGGAGTGTACAATAAATGAAACTAATAAGTGATAGTATATAGAAGCTATAATTCAGTTAGAACTTTCCTTAATCAGAATCAGAACAGCAATTACATAAATTTTAAGTAATTAGTACTTGAATTGATTACAATTATTACGAAATTTGATTGATCGTATATACAATGTTTGAAGCTTGCACAAGAGTTGTTAATTTTACTTTATAGGATTATATTTATAGTACTAAATGTCCCCAATTGGATTTTAAAAACACCCCCTTGTCCAATAAGGGGGTAAATTATCTTTGTGTAAATTATTAATTGTTGGCAAATTGTAATCAGATAATTGTATGTGTACAACCTAAGCTGCTTTAAAAGCCTTGTCTGGAACTGAGGTCACCTTAACAGTAGTCAAGTATTGTCTGGAAGAACTTCTGAAACTGGCAAAACGGACCAATGTTAAATTGATCTGGGTGCCGGGTCACAGTGGTTTCGAAGGAAACGAAAAAGCAGATACCTTAGCAAAGAAGGGAGTCGGAATGCCCTTCATAGGTCCAGAGCCTATATTAGGAATTCCAAGGACTGCATGTAAACAGGTGATCAACGAGTGGATAAATGCTAAACACCGTAATCATTGGGAAAAAGTATCGCGGCAAGAGCTCGAGAAGGTACTGCTTCAGAGTGCAACAAGGAGGCTATACCTCGATGCATTGAGGCTGAACAGGATGCAACTGCGGAGGGTTACCGGATATGGGAGAAGCGAATCTCGTCAGACTGAAGTAGAAGGGGGAGCACAATGGGCCATAAGGTCGAAGTGCAATAGTTTTTTACCCCGATATATAGATAGCCAGGCAGCACTTCGGGCCCTTGAGGCGTCAAGATTCTAATCGAGGATAGTCTATGAATGCTTCGAGGAGCTGAACCGCCTGGCACTGAGTAACACAGTCAGGCTGATCTGGGTACCGGGTCACTCTGGCGTTAAGGGGAATGAAGTAGCGGACTCGTTGGCACGAGAAGGGTAATCTCAAGCGCCCCTTTCACCTGAGCCTATCATTCCCATAGCAAGATGCTTCGTAATTTACCGAATCAAGGGGTGGCTGAAACAAGCTCACCTCGATTACTGGGACTTTGCGCAGAGCCTGCGACAGGCGAAGTTGTGCATAAACACAGCTAGGCCATTCGACTGTGCTCGATTGAAACTCAATAGAATGCAGTTGAGAAGGGTGGTGGGGTTTTTGACAGGACACTGTCGATTGAACTACCACCTTCATAACTTGGGGATCTCTGATGATCCCACTTACAGGGCCTGTATGGAGGACGATGAAACCTCCATACATGATGTGTGGGCCTTCTGTGTGGCGTCTGGCCTCAACAGAATCCTATAGCTTCATCTGCTTAAAATAGCACCTCTCACCTGGAAGCGTCTCGCCTTCGGGTGACAGGTTGTTCTCAAGGAGGGCACAGAGGACCCCTTGATCTAGGT
Organism: Nineta flava; assembly: GCA_963920215.1. Classification (NCBI taxonomy): domain Eukaryota; kingdom Metazoa; phylum Arthropoda; class Insecta; order Neuroptera; family Chrysopidae; genus Nineta; species Nineta flava. The sequence goes on from OY986044.1 coordinate 23,287,178, forward strand.
GCTAGGGACCCGTATGCGGTACCCCTCTTTCTTATTATTATTATTATTACCCCGATATAAATCAATCAATCAATCAATGTACAATCTAAAATCAATTTAATTAACCATTTCACAATGTAATTCAGACGATGTTATTTATACCTGTATGTTAAAAAAAATTGTATAATTTATCAATTCAAAAATATTTTTATAGTTTGAAGGTTTGTCCCATTTTTATTGCCTTTCATTAATAAAATGTTATACTTTGTGTTCAATAATTTGTATACTTTGTCAATTCCAGAATGTTTTTATAGATTTAGGTTTTTTCAATATTATTAGATCTCATGCACAAAATGTTATGTTAAGTACTTGAAAATGTTTACTTTTTGACTACAGTATGTTAAAGTTGTTCATTTCATTTTTATTTCTGAAGAAAGAACTGTGTTCCGAAACTAGTGAAATAAAGGGATTTTACGAAAATTTCATATATTTGTTTTATTTAATAATGATAAATGATAGTATAGAATCTTTAATTCAGTTCTAATTTTTTTAACAACATTTACATAAATTTTAAGTAATTAGTACTTGAATTGATTACAATTATTACGAAATTTGATTGATGGTATACAATGTTTGAACTTTGTACCATAATTGATGACTTTGTTTTGTAGGAATAGATAAGTTTTAATAAATTTATTTAAACTTTTTGGGTTTATACAATATAAGCGTTATCTTTTGAAGCAGAAGAGAGCATGCTCGCTACTCTGTGATGACGTCATGCTCGATCTCAGTTTTTGCTCGATAATTTGGCCCATTTTTTTCAATCTAACGTGTTTATGATCATTTATGATTAGGTTGACTGTCAGTGTCAAATACTTTACTACATTTTAGCTGTTGTTTTGGATTACTGATCAGACTGTAGAGGTAGCACTGTCAGCACTGTACATATAATATATTCTTTGATTTTTAAATATGTCCGTCCGTGTGCGTAAAAGAAATATTATTAAATAAAAATGTAAATAAAATTGAATCTGATGGCACTGATGACACTTTGTATTATTATTAACAAAGCAGGTAATTAATATACACATGATGCACTTTGTAATTGTAATTATAATTAAAGCGTCTTCATCATCAAAACTTTCTGGCGATGATGATAGTTCCAACAATATCAACATTCGTAGGTTTTTCGACGCCATATTGCATTGCACTATTGCTCTGTGTTACCAGATCTCCCGTTTTAACGGTAGACCTATCGTTTTTTATTATTTCTACCGTTCTACCATTTTTAGCGAATTTCCTCCAAAGGAAATGCAGCTATTGTGTTTGCACCAATGTTGGAATTTCGTAAAAATTTCTTCAAATGTCCATCGATCCTACCTATTAGATGTTCAAAATCACTATCGCTAAAATTTGTATACATGCATATATATAAACATACATATATATATATATATATATATATATATATATATATATATATATATATATATAAATATATATATATATATATATGCATTTGTTTTAAATGTCTGTGGACTCTCTAGCGGTCACAGTTTTATTCCGATTGGAATGAAATTTGGTATTTGAGACGCTTTTGGTATTCTAAAGGTCAAGTTCGTTAATCGGTAAAATCGGGCGACGGGAAAGGGAGTTTCGAAGGGGGGGGGGGGGCACAAAGTTTGACTATCTCCCTTAATATTTGAAAAATCGAAAAATTTATCAGGAGTTAAGATGTAGGTACTAAGTTTTACTGTAATTTTGTTTCTTATCATTTTTCTGTTACACTAATATTTACAGAAATATTTACAATTAAAGATTGAAAGTTAAAATTCTAAATATGTCTGTTCACATTAGAGTTTGAGAAAAATGATCAGGTAATGAATTGTAGCAAATTTGATTTTCTACAACTTTACTACTTATACATTTTTCGATTATTCTAATATTAAGAGAGATATTTTATATTTTGTGTTTGTTTGACACGAATACATAAAATAAATTTAATTGTAAAAAATTTTGATTGTCGTTTCCATAGTAACTATAAACTATAATCGTTATACCGTTTTTTTTGGGCAATTAATAAATTTAATTTTTGCAAATACTAAAGTCATATCAGATATTATATTTCATTTTGATCACACTTAAATTATGATTGCTACTTAAATTATGACCGCTAGAGAGTGATTTATGAATTCTAAAGAAATTCGCTAAGTTGATGCAGCTCCTGCGTAACGAATTTTTTTTTCTTAATCTAAGTATCGTTTTTTTGAAATTTTTTGAGTAAATAGAAAAAATTTTGAATTTGTGTCGTTTTCTTCAATTTTTTATAATAATTATTAATTTAAAACTCCCACGTCCATTTAGTTCTGTAAGTTCTTACGAGTTTAGTAGATTTTTTAATTAATAAGTTACCATCAGCATTAGCTAACAGTCAGTGTTGCCAGATCTCCCCTTTTATTAGTAGATCTACAAGTTTTTACTATTTATACCGTTCCATAGGTTTTTTTCTTGTCTTATCGTTATTTAAAATTTTCAAAAATACTGATAATGGTAATAATTTTTTCGTGATAAATATTATTTAAAAGTATAAGGTTACAACGACAGTGATTTTAAATAATAAGTTAAATTGCCAATAATTAATATTATGTAATATTTAACAATTAAAAAAAACTAAATTAATATTCCATTTATTGTTTGTTCTTTATTGTTTATATTAAATAAAAGTTTTTATTTAGAATTATGTATTTAAATTGGAATTTTAACTTTTTGAATTACCGCTTTATTTAGGTGGATCTATCGCATTTTAAGAGGTCGGGTCAGGGACAACACTGCTTACTAGTCAGAGCAAGCCGGAGCGCACTAGGAGTGTTCTCTATCGTCAATCGAAAACGAAAAACTCAGTGCGAGCAATCTATAATAGTCAATCAAACATACATTTTTAACCCTACTTCAAAAAGGAGGATGGTTCTCAATTCGTCTGTATTTTTTTTTAATGTGTGTTACCTCAGAACTCCGTCATTTATGAACCGATTTTGAATTTATTTTTGTTTTAAAGGGTTTGGTTTCCTATTGATCCCATTGTCACCAAATCGCATTCTGATGAGGGGATCCCCGGGAAATCGAGGAAAATCCTCATTTTATATGTGATAATCGATTTCTGCGATTTTTTTTTTTTTTTTGAAAGGGTATACTCATTCATAATGGGAAAATATGAAAAAAATTTTTAAAAACCGACTTCAAAAAAAATTTTTTACAAAAAAAAACCGACCCCCAAAAAAAAAAACAAAATGCTTGTAATAAAAACTGAAAATCTGTTATAAAAAAATGCACTAAAAATTAGAAAAAAAAAAAGTGTTCTAAAAAATGCACTAAAAATTAGTTGGTCGTTTAGTAGGTCTACCCATATTTAGACAAATAAAATCAGTTATAGAACTTCAAAGTCACTAAAAAGCGAGAAATAAAACCTATTTTGACAAAATGAAAACCCGACTTCAAAAATCAAATATTATTTAGTGCATTTTTTGTAATGCACTAAAAAGTAACAAAATAATTACATATTCTTGTGCCAATTTTAGTTCACCTAAGCAATTTTTAAATATATATGTACAATTATTGTTATTTTTGGAGGCGGTGTCCAAAAGTTATGTGAATTTCTCTATGGTGACACCGCCTCCAAAAATAACAATAATTGTACATATATATTTAAAAAATTTTGCTTTGGTGAACTAAAATTGGCACAAGAATATGCAATTATTTTTTTACTTTTTAGTGCATCTTTTGTTATAGAATATTTGATTTTAGAAGTCGGGTTTCCATTTTGTCAAAATAGGTTTTATATACTTAGAGTGTTGTCAGTGCGCACGGGGGCAGTCAAAAGAAAACGCTACATTTATGTTTTAATTCTGTATGCATACTTTGCATACTATAACGTAGTACGCAGTATAGAGGTTATGTTTTCGATGTTGAGTTGCCACCGTGTCTACGTTTTAAAGTCCGTTGATGTCGTTAATAATTTTTTGACAATTGGTCTATTTGCCTTTAGACCAATGCGAATATCTCAAAAATGAAAAACCGCTACAACTTAACATTTTAATTACTTAATTAAGTTTTGTATCACCAAAACTATGTGAAAATATGCGGTTTGCTTGAGTGATTTTTCGATTTCTATGAATTTAAAACATACTTTTTTTCAGAAATTTATCTTTCGATTTGAGTGTTGAGATCCATATTTTTATATTTTACATGGTGAAAGAAAAGATTGTGTAAAAATAAAAAGCATTTCAATCATTTATTTAATCAGTGAGCAAACGATCTTCGATCAGTGAGTAATCAATCACTATTCTAACCAACCAGATTACTTGCGAGCACATTCTAAGTCAATATTACTGTTCAAACTAATGATCGCTCGACGATCGATGAGTATTGCAAATGGGCGCAATATTGTTGTAATTCATTTTTCGTGTGTTTTTCTAAATTTTTCACAACTTATTAAAAAAATTTTCTAAATTTTTTACAATTAAAAAATTTCAATTTGTTTACTCTTTAAACAAAACGGTTTCATACTTGGTGGCCGTTTTCATTTGATGCCCCTAAAATTTTATAGCAAAGCATTCTGTATAACATGCGTCTAGATATTAATCCACCTCTTAGATTATATGTAGTATTTTAATAAATCTAATCTTAATCTAATTAAGATGAATTTCATATTTCGATATTTTTTTGCCTATTGACAAAACATTTGAATTCATAAAATATAATAGTAACAGTAATAACAAAACTACAGAAAATACTAAGAAAAAAATTCGTTACGCAGGAGCTGCGTCAACTTAGCGAATTTCCTTAAAATACATAAATTACTCTCTAGCCGAATCTATTACTCTATTTTAGTCGAATCAAAGTGAAATGTATCTGATATGATTTTGTTATTTGCAAGGTCAATTTTATTAATAAATGGCATAGGTCAAGGGGAAAGGGGGGCATCGAGAAAGAAGAAAACACGAAATGGCATTATAGTCTGAGTTGCTAAGTATCTGCAAAGTGTCCCGGATGAAAACTAAGTTAGATATTCTGAGTATCTAACTTAGGATACTAAGATATTTGTTCGCCCAAATACACCCAATATAAAATCTCTCTTAATATTTGAACAATCAAAAAATGTATGAAGAGTAAAGTTGTAGAAAATTAAGTTTGCCACAATTCAATACTTAATAATTTTTCTCAAATTCTTTTTTTTCTCAATGTGTACAGAAATATTTAGAATTTTAAATTGTAAATACTTCTGTAAATATTAGAGTAACAGAAAAAACGATATGACACAAAATTATTGTAAAACTAATTTTCTAAACTTTACTTCTTATAAATTTTTCGATTTTTCGAATATTAAGGGAGATTATTATTTTAACATCTAGTAGTAGGATCGATGCAATATTTGAAGAAATTTATTTTTACGAAATTCCATCATCGGTACAAAAACAACAGCTACATTTCCCGCTAAAAAGCCTTAATTAATAATAAAAAATTAATTGGATTTGAAAATTATACCGGGTGTTTAATTGAAATTATTCAGAAAATAACAATAGATCAACTGTCAATTTGTTTACGTTTTAGTACAATTCATTGTAGAGAGCTTTAATTTGTGGTATTCCATATTATTATTAACTAGTTTGTGAGTGATATTTAAATATACATTTCGGCTACTATTATATTTCGCAAAACCATTTGATTAACTGGTTTGTGAGTAAATTTTAAATAAATCAAAATTTTTATTTAAATTTCTACACATAATATTGTCAGTAAACTGTAATAATGACATTGTTAAAAAAGTATTATTTTCATCTATGCAAAGATTAAATCTTAGCAATTAAATAATTAGGACATTTAATAATATAGCTAACATCTAATGAGTAATTTATTAACCTGAAAACGATACATTGAATAGATTCGAAAAGTACATTAAATATAAATAAACAAACAGGAATGATATTTAAAAAAAAAAAAAAAAACTTTACCTCGGGCTGGAGTAATTGTCGTTCCATTTCTTTTGTTTTGAATTAACTGTTCATTTTCATATTGTGACGTTTTTGATGTATTTAAACTCATTTTGGTAATTTACTAATAACAAAACTGTCTTCACAAGAATAAAATATTTAAACACAGCGTATTTATATCTGAAATCAAATGAAATTTATTTTTACGGGGTAATTTTTACACACAAAATTTAGAATAAAAACTCGCGTTCATTCAAAAACTATATAATTTAAAAAATCCATTATTGGAAAAAGAACTCACATGGTGTTTTTATATTAATGTAATAATTTAAAAATCAAGGGTGGTGTATTGCACCCTCAACATAAATAATCATTATTTTTTTATGTATATTATATTTTAAACTTACCAAAAATAATAATTTAAAAACATTTTTAGTAATACATTAAAAATTTTAAACACGTGTTTTTAAATCAAATATAGAACAAAAATAGAACATAATATATATTGTACACTGAGTTTGTGTTCTAATTTCGTACTGTGGAATAAATTTGACTCAAAATTAATATATACGAATTACAAAAATAATTGTGTCTCATACTGTACATATCATTCAAAAATACTCCCATCTCCTGGTCATAAACTTAACTAATAGAAATGTCAATTGTCAAATTACCTTTATACGAAAACAAGAATCAACGCATTAATATCCTTGTTTAACATTAATATGCTGTATTGCATATCTCGTGTATTTCTTTAATTTGCATACTTGTTTTTTTTTAAATTACTATCTTTCTATTTCTAGTATAATTTATATTCCTTTCAGCTGCCTCCACTGACCTCCATCTCTCTTATATGGACTAACTAATAACTATTCTTATGGCATAAAACTTAAATGGCATAATTGATCGTACAACAGAGCCATCTATACGTTCATAGTTTACTAGCCAGAACTAATAATATACAAAATAAATTGTAAGTTTTGTGAGGATAGATAAAAAATTTGTATATATTTAATAAAATTTATTCTGATTAATAAAAAATATATTATATTTGTCAAAGTGTTTTTAATTATTAAAAATTAATGTATTAATATTACAAATTATGAACATAATCTTACAAAAAGTACTTTTTAAATACCACAAAACTACACATCGTCTCATTTTGAAAATTTTAATATTTTTATCAAAAAGGAAAAACACTCTCATCACTGTTTGATCACGAAAATCAAACGAATTTGATAAATATTCTTGAATCATAATAAAATCAAATAACTTTGGCCAATTTATTAAGATACACTCATTTGTTTTATTTCTTAATTTTTGTGGACAATATATAATTTTAAGGAAATTTGATATCTGGTATGTTTTACGTAATACTTGACCACTGCTTCGGAAAGTGGAAACAGCGCTGGGAGCGTGTTATTCAATCAAATGGGGACTACTTTGGAGGATGTCACTCGCCCGATGACGAAAAATAACGCAAGCGCGGAGACATGAAGGTAGGTCGGACACTTTACGGACAGATCTCGTATTTTGCTATTCCTCTAAAACAGCAGTTTTTTGCTCTCTAACGGTTATCCTTGCTCGAACACATCGCTTCAAGTTCTACCATATGTATGAGATCCTCCCTATTAATATGAAATTGAGGTCAGGTCTGCGGTCGAGTTCATAAACAATCAAACAACATTGAATATATAACAACAAAGAGAAAACTAATTGAAATCACAGCAGTGAAATCGATATAAATGTCAATTTACCACATCACCAAAATTAATCGGAAACAGAAATAAGAATGTAAACAATGGCCATGTTCGGCCGAACTAAGTCCTTAGGAAACTAAGTAAGTTAGTCAGAGTACCGAGCTAAGTTGTTGGCCGGGACAATTTATAGATACTAAGAAACTTTTCTTATGCCGCCATTTTACTTAGTATGTCACGGGCAGTGTTGCCAGATCTCCCGTTTAATGGTAGATCTACCGTTTTTTAGTATTTCTTCCGTTCTACCGTTTTTTTCTTAATCTATCTATTTTTTTGAGAAAATAAAAAAATTTTTGAATTTGTGACACTTTTTCCAATTTTTTATAATAATTATTAATTTAATACTCCCCAGTCGTTCAAATACCAAATCTGTCATTACAGACCATATTCCATTATTTGAAATAATGGAATATTCCATTATTTGAAATAATGGAATATGGTTCTGTAATTACTTTAAGGTATTATTTTACAATGTGATTTTAAACAATAAGTAATGCAATATATGATAAATACAAATAATTTATATTATTTAATATTTGAAGAAAAAAATTCTATAATATATTAAATACTAATATAATATAATTTTAATTATTCTGAATAAAAGTAAATATTAAAAAATATTAAAGTACATATTAAAATCGACGGTTATTACATCTTTTACAAATAAAAATTGTAAGAATAAAATTTGTTTAATTTTATAAATGTGTTTATAAATGTTAAAAATGCGTGTCTGCATTTTCGAAAGGAATATGTTCTGTAATTACCGGTTTTGTCATCTTCTTTCTTTATCTAATATATGTCAGTTATTGTAAACAAATATTTGTATATTATTATTAGTAATTGTAAAATTATCATTATGATTCTTCATCTTTTAATTTATTGCAGATTATTAAGAATTCTCTATTATTAATATTTATTTAATTTTTACTTGATAATCGAAAACAATTTTTTATTATTTTTTTTTTATTGTGTATGTGAAAGTGATTTATTGGCGCCTACATTTAAATTCTGTACACTACTGATGCCAGTGACCCTTACTGATAAAAGATAGTTACACCAATTCATGGACGTTTATTTAACATTACGTTTGACCTGGTGACACACTGTGTGCACACAGTAAAGCACGCTGTGTGTGAGAAGTGCGATAAATGGAACGTAATTTAATTCTTCACATGATTTACAGATGGTGTTCATAAACATTTTTCACTACACACAATTTTTTCTTGGACTCTCTGTGTGCGCACGCTGTAAAACGAAGTTGTTATGGAACACACACTTACATACTGTGTCACACTCCGTTGCTGTGTGTTAAATGGCCAGCAACCATTATCTATTTGTAAAAAAATCAACTTTTTTGGGAATTAGACACAGATAAAATAGACACAGGAATTAATGGAAAACTTATATTAATATTAGTTTAATAACTAATATTATACTAATATTAATTAATATACTAATATTAAATATGAGAAAGGCGTGTAAAATAATTTTATTTTTGAAATAGTTAAACACAGAAAATAATGCCAAGCAATATTTTCGCAATTTAAGCTTTTCGTTAACCTGAGATTTAAACCCTAACAACTGGAAAAAATCTATTGATTCAGTACAAATTGTTTTAAAAAATGCAACAAACTAAAAATCATTCAAAAGTGTATTTAATTAACATTCAGAAGAATAATACTTATGTGGGCAGTACATACTCGGTGTGGCAAGGCGAGACATAACGAGCACGAGAGTGTACTCACAACGCTTGGCCTGCTTTGCGTCGGCTCGCCTCTCGTCAATGTTCCATTAAAAGTAAGTTTTTTGACACGAGTCAAAGGAATCGAATGGCAAATACGAGCACTCTCAGTACACTCTCGTCTACATTCGATTCAACTTTCAACGGCATTTTTAAATATTCAACTATCAACTGCTTTAATTGCATCCACTAACTTGAATAGTATAACACGAAAATAAATAAAAACTGTATAAATTTATGAATACTTTTTTATTCTTATAGTGTCCTACATTACTCATTTGAATAATAATTATTTTTAATAGTTTAATCAAAAAATTACTACTCCGTAATTTTTAATTTAAAAATGTAACTTTCCAGGCATACTAACGTAATTTATGATAATGCCACGTTGACTAACTGACGAGAACTCTGCTCTATTGCCGGCCGAACACTCAGCGAGAGTGTACACAGTGCCACTTGCGGCTCCTCGCTCTGTGCTCTCGCCGAGTGTGTACTGCCGGCATAAGAGATAATGTTAAGGAGAATTTACTATTTTTAAAAGCTAAAATGGTTAATTAAATGTAACAAACTCTCAAAAAATTTTTGAGTTTGAGTATTAGTATTTTATACTATCAGACGACGTAAATATAAGCTTCTGGTTAGAAAATACCCGGAAACAGCAGTTTACTCGAAACAGTGAGTTAAATTCACGCACCCCCACCAAACCATATCAGAGTTCAAAACTGCTATTTTTGGCTTCAGAGACGCTCAAAACGTTAAACTGTAGTGAATTCTGGACATGGATTTTGATGTACAAAATTACACCTAAATTGTACCCACTATTATCCATGTTTTACCGTATCGTTGTCTTCTCAACGGGTTTTCTCAATGATGAATAATGGTCGTGTTCGGCCGAACTAAGAATTTAGTAATCTTAGTAAGATAGTCAGATTATCTTAGTCGTCGGCCGGGACACTTTATGCTTACTAAGAAACTTTTCTTATGCCGTCATTTTTCTTAGTTTCTACGTCACGGGCTGTGTTGCCAGATATCCCGTTTAACGGTAGATCTACCGCTTTTTTAGTATTTCTACCGTTCAACCGTTTTTTTAAATTTTTTGAATAAATAAAAAAATTTTGAATTTGAGTCAATTTTTTATAATAATAATTAATTTAAAACCCCCCAGTCATAAAAATACAAAATCTGTCATTACAGACCATATTCCATTATTTGAAATAATGGAATATGGTTCTGTAATTACTTTAAGGTATTATTTTATAATGGGATTTTAAACAATAAGTAATGCAATATATGACAAATAAAAAGAATTAATATTATTTAATATTTGAAGAAAAAAAATTCTATAATATATTAAATACTAATGTAATAATAATTTTAATTATTCTGAATAAAAGTATTTATTTCAAATTATTTAAATTGGAATTTTTACTTTTTGAATCTACCGCTTTTTTTCTTAATCTTCCGCTTTTTAAGAAATCGGCTGGGTCATATAGAAGTTCCTCCATTAAAATACTCCTTATAAAATTATCCATTTTATTAAATTTTTATCTCACTTATTACAATAATAATAATTGTCAACACATGAGTAATGTTCTGAATTTGATACATAAACAAATAGGTTATGATCAGTGTCGCGAGTCCGATTTCTTGAAAAACGGTAGATCTACCAAAATACAGCGGTAGATTCAAAAAGTGAAAATTCCAATTTAAATAGTTTGAAATAAATACTTTTATTCAGAATAATTAAAAGTATATTACATTAGTATTTAATATATTATATAATTTTTTTTCTTCAAATATTAATTCTTTTTATTTGTCATATATTGCATTCCTTATTGTTTAAAATCCCTATAAAATAATACCTTAAAGTAATTACAGAACCATATTCTATTATTTCAAATAATGGAATATGGTCTGTAATGACTGATTTTGTATTTGTACGACTGGGGAGTTTTAAATTTATTATTATTATAAAAAATTGAAAAAAATGACACTAATTCAAAAATTTTTTTATTTATTCAAAAAAAAAAGGTAGATATACTAACAAAGCAGTAGATCTACTGTTAAACGAGATATCTGGCAAGACTGATTAAGAAGAAAAAGAAAGTGTGTCCTGGCCGAAACTGGCTGACTCAGATGCTCAGAACAAAATTATATTTATTCTATCTTACTAAGATTTCTTACTTCTTAGTTCGGCCGAACACACACAATGACAACATCAGTGATCTCCATCCATTAATAGTGGAGGTCAGTGAATGAGACACAAAATCATAGAGATAATGAGATTATATCATAGACATAGCATTACTAGACTGCGCGATTCATATACTTTCTGTATTGAAAAGTTGTGCCAACTTTAGAAACAGATAGCCTCTGATCTGCAGTATTTCTATCTTTGTTCCACTGTGTGTGAATGACAGAGATAGCTCTACTGTAACCGTGTTTGTATCTCTTTTTAAAATTGGAACATGAATTTCATCAAATGCGCAGTCCAGTATTATACTATGTCTATGGATTATATATTATCTATCTCTATGTACAAATCATAGACCCTAAACAAGGACACATAACTCCATGTAAACAAATAATTGGCAAAAATAAGATGTCAGTAGCGTTCCTTCGGCACCGGAAACAAAACAGAGTATAAGGCGCGAGTTTTAATTGAATAACATTACGTATTTATAGTATTATAAAAATTATTTCCAGCCAAAGTATTTTTTCAATAAAATATTTTTTTAAATAAATGATAAATAATTTCAGTTTTTCAATAAGGATTTAGTTGAAGTGATAGTTAAAATTCGCAAAATAATTACATAAAAATAAAAAAAAAACATAAAATAATTAAATAGTAACCTGTAATGTCGGAATTGTAAAAATGAAAGAAATTATTGAATCAGATATTAAATTTAACTTTTATTTATTAATAATAATGCTGAAAATTAATATTTAATATAATGTCATACAATTTAATTAATTTTGGAATATTTATACTAGCTTTTGGTACTTTAAAAGTCCTGGTTTTTTAAACCCAATTGATCCCGTTGCTTATTGTCACAAGCACTACCACTTTTACAATTGTCTACTGCACTTACTTTTCCCATTTTAAATGTTTTTTAAACAGTTTTTTATTTAATAAATTTTTTTAACCAAATCGTGTACTTCAAAATGATCACTTCAAAATAAAAATAGTTACTTGGCTTACTTCACTTCTATTTATTATACTATATTCACTTTGGTAAGGATGAGTATCTATCAAAAACTTGCGACCCTAGCGGCATAAAAAGTAAATATAACTTCTCCCATTTCGTTGCCATATTTTGTCAATTTTCCCGTATGACTTATACATGAAGAATAGATATATTAGGAGATTGAACGACATAGGCAATTCGTCTGTTTTTGTGTCCTCAAAAACGTGTAGAGATCATAGTTATTATTTTCGCCACTAGCAGCAGTGCGAATCTGCCCGTACGGAATTATTATTATTATTACATATTAAAATCAACGGTTATCACATCTTACAAATAAAAATTGTAAGTATAAAAATTGTTTAATTTTATAAATGTGAAAAAATGGGACGATGTTGTACAGGGAAAGCATAGATATACTGTTATATATCTATGAGTGGAAGGTTGTTTAAGGTTAGGAATGCGTGTCTGCATTTACGAAAGGAATATGGTCTGTAATTACCGGTTGTCATCTTCTTTCTTTATCTAATATATGTTAGTATTGTAAACATAAATTTGTAATTATTAATTGCAATTATCACTATGATTCTTCATCTTTTAATTTATTGCAGATTATTTAGAATTCTCTATTATTAATATTTATTTAATTATTACTTGATAATCGAAAACAATTTTTTATTATCTATGAAACTAAGACTTCTTATTAACTGAATGAAAGTGATTTCTTGGCGCCTACATTTAAACATTTAAATTCCGTACGGCACTGAGACCAGTGACCCCTACTGATAAAAGATAGTTACACCAATTCTTGACCGTTTTTTTAACATTACGTTCGCTCTCCTAATATATCTATTCTTCATGGACTTATATCTCCTTTATATAGCCTCCATGGTACAAATAGTAGTTAGGTTAAAATAAGGTTATGTTTTTGTTTACAGTTAAATGTATTAGAACAGTTACATTATTTATTTGAACAATGAAATCAATTCAAGATAAAATTGATGAATTAGAAACATATTTCAAAAATCATAATAAACATCGTGAATATCAAGCACACAATTCAAAAGTACATTCAGTTGGATGGAGTTGCGACGGGCGTCGTTTAGCATCCGGGTCCTTCGATAAATGTGTGTCAATCTTTACACTTGATAACGATAGATTGGTAAGATAATATCCTTCTTTGTTGTATGAATTAAGATTCTTATTAAGACGTTTTGTATTTTAGAATAAAGAATGCACTTGCCGGGGTCATGCGGGATCTGTAGATCAATTGTGTTGGCATGCTTCAAATCCTGAATTACTGAGTACAGCTAGTGGTGATAAAACTGTACGTATTTGGGATGCCAGAACACAAAAATCAGCTGCTATCATTGCAACAAAAGGCGAAAATATAAATATTACATGGGCGCCAAATGGAAACACGATCGCCGTTGGGAACAAAGAAGATTTAGTAACGTTTATTGATACTCGGACGCATAAAATCATAGCTGAAGAACAATTTTCATTTGAAGTGAATGAAATTTCATGGAATAATACCAGTGATTTATTCTTTTTAACAAACGGGCAAGGTTGTATTCACATTTTAAGGTAAATAGCTTTGACAAAATTCGACATAAACAAAAATATTTTTGCAGGAGTCTACAATCTTAGCGAATATACTCCAAAGGAAATGCAGCTATTGTTTTTGTACCGTTAATTTCGTAAAAATTTCCATCGATCATACGTACTAGATGTGACCATCGTTAAAATTTATATATATGTACCTGTGGACTCTCTAGCGGTCATAATTTTATTCCGATTGGAATAAAATTTGGTAATTTCATTCCAAAGGCGTTTTTGGTATTTGAAAGGTCAAGTTCGTTAATCGGTAAAATCGGACAAGGGGAAAGGGAGCTTTAGAGAGAGGGGTAAACACGAAATTTGGTATATCTCCCTTGATATTCGAAAAATTTATAAGTTGTAGAAAATTAGTTTTGCTGTGATTTAGTTTTTCATCATTTTTTTAATCTAATAATTACAGAAATATTAACAATTTAAGATTGAAAGTTAAAATTCTAAATATTTCTGTAGACATTAGAGTTTAAGGCGCGTATTCACAGTCCAGTCTTGAGCAATTGCTTAAGATCATCTTCATGAAGACCGTCTTATTTGTTTTAAGACACGATGATTTCATAGATAGAACTTAAGATCATCTTTCGTAAGACGATGGTTTTAAGCATGATCTTATATGGTTTAAGATTAGCTTACGTAAGACGAATCTTAAGATCGTCTTAAATTGTGTTCGTCTATTTTCGTAATAATTCACATGTAACCGATGATATGATTGGCTAAGAAATGAATCATATTCCTGTCAGTCATAAATAAACAATCACACTTCATAAAACAAAAAAGGAGGGAATTCAAAAAATTGTCTTTAGATAAAAAATTGTTTATACAATTTTTTTATTTATTTACAATTCCAAATCAAACTAAATCTGTTCAAGAAGGTCAAGTCATTTTTTTTAAATACATTATATTTATAAATTCATTAGAGACAAATTAACCATTTCAATTAACAATTTTCCATCACTTAAAATTATATCTTTTTAATAAAAAGTAGAAAAACATGTGTATTAAATATGAAAAAATTTATATAGCCTTATGCATTAAATATACGTTCAATTAATGCTTCACGATTTGCAAAACCATCAGGTTGTCAATTTGGTTGAAGTACAGGCATTTCTTCATCTTGATAGATTATCATTGAATATCAAAGACATATTATGTAATACAGCACAGGCTACAACAATTGTGGTTGAATAAAGAAGTTTAGTTGTCAGTCCTCTTGATAAACAAGGAAATCTTCGTTTCCAAAAACCGTACACAATGAAAAAAGATTTGTCTAATTATTTATGATTATGCACAATCATCTATATATAATCAGATCCAAAAATTGGCCAGGTCTAGTCATACATAATTAGATCTGATCATACATGAACAGATATTTTTATATATAATCAGATTCAAAAATTGGCCAGGCCTAGTCATACATAATTAGATCTGATCATACATGAACAGATATGTTTATATATAATTAGATTCAAAAATTGGCCAGGCCTAGTCATACATAATTAGATCTGATCATACATGAACAGATATGTTTATATATTATCAGATCCAAAAATTAACCAGGTCTAATTGTATCTCATTATATATAACCATCTCTAATCATTTATGGTCAGCTATATATCGGAATAGGTAATTCATTAAAAAAAAGTTTTTTTCATAGTTTTAAAAATTCAATATTTATTGATTTGTTATTATATAACTACAATAACAAATATAAAAAATCGTAATTTTCATAACGAATTACATAATATTTTAAATTTTTCTAATATTCTTTGTTTCTTTTAATAATTATTGCTGATTATTTTTTTGCTTATTGAATATTTTGCTCATTAGTTCGCTTTAATTCACCAACTCGCTGCGACATGGATCTCTCTGGTTTGAGGAACTCCTTGCGAGTTTTCCACCCCTTTAAAGAAGCCTGCTGTAAGGCAAAACCTAAAACAGATTAAAAAATGTCAATTTAATTTTTTTTTTTAAATTAAAGAGTGTATAAAATATTATTAGAAACGCATATAAAATAATGAAATGACTTTTTAGATGAATGAAAAATAAATAATTTAAAGATGTATGAAAATAATATCTTATATTAATTTCAACAATATCTGTCTTCTTGTGTTTTTCAAATTCTATAAATATAAAACAAAAATTTGAAATTTTCGTAAAATACTTAATAAGTATATTATATAAATATTTTATTTCATTCAAACAAAAGGAAATCTTTCGTAAATTTATATAAAATATGAGCAATACCTGTTTTAAATCATCTTTTGGTTTTTTTAGATTTAAAAAGTCAAGATTTTGATACGACTCTGATGAATATTTGTTATTAACTTTTGTCGACATTTTGAAACCTTGTGTGAACTAATCGGATATGAGTACAATCAATTGCCCATCAACACCAGGTATTCCAAAAAGCCTCTGATTTGCTGATCTAACTTCTTGAGTTTAAATCATTAAACAAACTTGCAAGTAAAACGCTTACACAAAATTCTAGAAACTGTTGGTTGTGATAATATCATAGTACCACCCAAAATAAGCTGTAAAAATATTTATTTTCTTTTTATTAAAAAATATATGTACTGCAGATAAACGAGATTATTTAAAAGTAATGAAAGTTTATTATTAAAAATAAATTTATAGTTATAATAATTATTTATAATTACCTGAAAACAACCAATTGAATAGAATCGCAAACATATTAATAATTGAAACATTGGTTGAATAAATAATCCACGACGGTTGACTTTAGCTAGATTCTGTTCCAAATTTAATACTGATTTCGTCGAATCTACATCTTTCTTTAAATTCGATGTCTGAATAAAAATCAAAATAATTTTGTATATCTCGAATCAAAATCGATACCAATATTATCATAAATAATGATATTATGTTAACCCAAAAAATCCATTATCTTCACTACTTTTTTTACAACAAAACTATTTAAGATCGGACTGTGAATACCGGCCTAAGAAAAAATGATTAGGTAATGAATTGTAGCAAACTTGATTTGCTACAACTTTACTCTTCATACATTTTTCGATTGTTCTAATATTAAGAGAGATATTTTATATTTTGTGTTTTCTATTTCTCTATGCCCCCCTTTCCCCTTGACCTGTGCTATTTATTAAAAAAACTGGCCTTGCAAATACCAAAATCATATTAGATACGACATTTCACTTTGATTAGACTATAATTGTGACCGTTAGAGAGTGATTTATGAATTCTAAGGAAATTCGCTGAGTTGACGCAGCTCCTACGTTACGAATGTTTTTGTTATGCAGTTGGTTCACCCAGTTAAAAATTCTAAAATATCAATTAAACAAATGCGGTTGTGATAACCCCATATTAGTTTTTAGATGGTTGAAAAAGTTGTTTAATAATCACAACTTTTGTTTAAAACATTTTTCAATAGTTGTAAATTTTCAAGTTCGATCTCAAATGAAAAAAATTTATGTTTTAGTTATCCAGAATTAGAATTGCAACATGTGTTGAAGGCTCATCCTGGAACCTGTATATGTATTGAATTCGACCCAAAAGGACGGTACTTTGCAACAGGAAGTGCAGATGCTTTAGTTTCGTTATGGGACGCAGAAGAATTATCATGTCTAAGAGTTTTTACACGGTATGAACCTTAACAACATTTAATCTTTTATACGCCAACGCTAGTTTTTTAATTTAATTGATATTTTCCACAGTTTGGATTGGCCTGTTCGAACAATATCATTTAGCCACGATGGTCAACTGTTGGCTTCAGCGTCAGAAGATTTAATAATTGATATTGGTTACACAGAAACTGGCGAAAAAATAGCTGATATTCCAGTCGAGGCGGCCACATTTACAGTTGCTTTTCATCCAAAGCAATACTTGTTGGCTTACGCATGTGATGACAAGGATACGTACGATCGTAAACGAGACGCAGGTAGTCTGAAAGTATGGGGCTTTCCATCTGATTAAGTTTTATAAAACAACATTCTTTATTTCGATAAAAAGTACAAAAACAATTAAATTTTTCATTACTTTACTTCTTAGTTTAATTTTAAGCCCATGTTTCTGTTTGATATTTTCCATTTTTTTCCATTTTCTCGATAAAATTAGCAGCCGCTTCTGGTGAATAATCTCTAGTTTGTATGATACAATCAATTAACGTCTGTCGGACATCATTTGGCATGTTTTTTGCATTACCAGCAATATAAACGTGTGCATTACTATTTAGTAATGCATTGGTAATCGATTCCTTGTTTTCTAGAAGTTTATGCTGGACATAACTAGAAATAAAACTGAATTTTATTTTTCAATTTACTTTTTAATTAAAAAAATTAATTGAATATACATTTAATATAAATATGTATACTAAAGTTTTTTTTTTGTATAAATTCATATATATATATATATATATATATATATATATATATATATATATATATATATATATATATATATATATATAATTATACAAAAAAAAAAACAAAATAAATTCATTTCTACTAAAGTTTTTTTTTTTTTGTATAAATTCATCATAGAACGAGTAAAATCAGCATAATTTTATTTTAGGGGGGTGTCCTGAATTAAAATGATAAAAAAATAGTTGTTTTTTATTGCTTAAGATTAAACGGGCAGTACCCAGCAAATCATAATAAACAGAAACACTTTTTTTAACAAATTAAAAATTTTGATCTGTAAATTATTTAAATTTAGATAGCATCTAACTAGTAATCGGATTTATGTAATTATTGAATGTCTAAAAATAATAAATAATCATCTTTGGGCTCTATTCAAGTATGATGGACGAAAATTTTCGTGAATTTTTTATCTTTTTAATTAAGATATTTACAAATTCTTTGTCAGACTGTTTTTTTTTTTAATTTTAACGTAATTTACACTCCCGTTCATAAAAATTGAACAAGTTGAAACATTCTAAGTGTTATTGTATGTAATAGATTGATATATACGCTTAGAATGTCACTTACTGGAGTGTACAAGATTTAGTTTATAATAAAACTTATTTTGACAAAATGGAAACCCGACTTAACAAAAGAAGCACTAAAAAGTAAAAAAATAATTGCATATTCTTGTGCCAATTTTAGTTCACCAAAGCAAAAATTTTTAAATATATATGTACAATTATTGTTATTTTTGGAGGCGGTGTCAACATAGATAAATTCACATAACTTTTGGACACCGCCTCCAAAAATAACAATAATTGTACATATATATTTAAAAATTTTTGCTTTGGTGAACTAAAGTTGGCACAAGAATATGCAATTATTTTTTTACTTTTTAGTGCTTCTTTTGTTAAGTCGGGTTTCCATTTTGTCAAAATAAGTTTTATTTCTCGCTTTTTAGTGACTTTGAAGTTCTATAACTGATTTTATTTGTCTAAATATGGGTAGACCTACTAAACGACCAACTAATTTTTAGTGAATTTTTTTATAACACTTTTTTTTTACCCGTTTTTTTTTTTTATTAAATTTTTAATGCATTTTTTTATAACAGATTTTCAGTTTTCTTTACAAGGAATTTGGTTTTTTTTTGTAAAATTTTTTTTTTTTGGGGTCGGTTTTTTTTAAGGAAAAATTTTTTTTGAAGTCGGTTTTTAAAAAAATTTTCTTATTTTCCCATTATGAATGAGTATACTTTTTCAAAAAAAAAAAAAAATTTCGCAGAAATCGGTTATCACATATAAAATGAGGATTTTCCTCGATTTTCCGGAGATCCCCTCATCAGAATGCGATTTGGTGACAATGGGACCAATCGGGAATCAAACCCTTTAAAACAAAAAAAAAAATTCAAAATCGGTTCATAAATGACGGAGTTCTGAGGTAACAAACATAAAAAAAAAAAAAAAAAAAAAAAAAAAAAAAATACAGACGAATTGAGAACCATCCTCCTTTTTTGAAGTCGGGTTAAAAATAGAAGTTGTTTACTTTTTAATCTATAAAAGGTGGAGGAACATTATCGAAAATGTATGCGTTCATTCAACATTTGCTATTCACAACATGTTAAAATTCCAATTTTTGATGATTAATTACATGGAAACTCTTCGTCAGATTTTCTCCAAAAAATTATTTTATACGTTAGCAATTAATAAGATATCAATAATTCAAATTTTTATCTATAAATTGCCGATTTTACCTATACATGTGTCCGATCAACCTTAAGTCGATAAATAAACTATCAAAGAATATGTTTACAATGACTGTTATCTGGACCAGGAATAGCTGATTAGCAGATTGGCAGCGTAAGTAACTAAAAATTGATATTTTTTCCTATTGAAAACATTGAAACGCGTTTTCTCCAGTTTTTAATTTCACGATTTTTCTAAATTGGTGGGCGTCGTAGCTAACAAACCAAACGACTTATTTAATTGAACCAAAGGTTTTTTATTCAGTATTGAATTATCTTCTAAGTGAACTAAAAAAAGGCAGAGAAAAATGTTTGGCGGGTTTAAAAAAAATGTATTTAAAAAAAAAAAAATTGAAGGTATTATAACAATTATTTAAATAAACTTTTTGACGAACTTTTTTAGTACACTTAAGAGAATTCAATACTGAAGAAAACAAACTTTGATTCAATTAAATAAGTTATTTAGTTGTTTAACTATCACGTCCGCCAATTTAGAAAAATCGTGAAAATAAAAACTGGAGAAAACGCGTTTCAAAGTTTTCAATAGGAAAAAATATCAATTTTTAGTTACTTACGCTGGCAATCTGCTAAACAGCTATTCCTGCTCCAGATTCTTGTAAACATATTCTTAGTTTATCGATTTAAGCAATAAAAAAAACAACGATTTTTTGACATTTTAATTCAGGACAGCCCCTTAAATGGTTTCATCTATCGAATTATTCCAATATTTCTTGAACTAATAATAAAATAAAGTTTTAATAATTATATTTTACAATACAAACATTTTATGTTCTTGATCTCTGGAGAAAGCCGTAACAATAGTAAGTTTTCCTTGTTCAGAATATCGAATGAAATCATCTTTGCATAAGTAATCTCCATTTCGATTTCGACATCCAAAATACAATTTTAATAATTTATCAGATGCCGTTTTCTTTGCTATTTATTTTATTTTCTTTACAAGGAATTTGGTTTTTTTTTGTAAAATTTTTTTTTTTTGGGGTCGGTTTTTTTTAAGGAAAAATTTTTTTTGAAGTCGGTTTTTAAAAAAATTTTCTTATTTTCCCATTATGAATGAGTATACTTTTTCAAAAAAAAAAAAAAATTTCGCAGAAATCGGTTATCACATATAAAATGAGGATTTTCCTCGATTTTCCGGAGATCCCCTCATCAGAATGCGATTTGGTGACAATGGGACCAATCGGGAATCAAACCCTTTAAAACAAAAAAAAAATTCAAAATCGGTTCATAAATGACGGAGTTCTGAGGTAACAAACATAAAAAAAAAAAAAAAAAAAAAAAAAAAAAAAATACAGACGAATTGAGAACCATCCTCCTTTTTTGAAGTCGGGTTAAAAATAGAAGTTGTTTACTTTTTAATCTATAAAAGGTGGAGGAACATTATCGAAAATGTATGCGTTCATTCAACATTTGCTATTCACAACATGTTAAAATTCCAATTTTTGATGATTAATTACATGGAAACTCTTCGTCAGATTTTCTCCAAAAAATTATTTTATACGTTAGCAATTAATAAGATATCAATAATTCAAATTTTTATCTATAAATTGCCGATTTTACCTATACATGTGTCCGATCAACCTTAAGTCGATAAATAAACTATCAAAGAATATGTTTACAATGACTGTTATCTGGACCAGGAATAGCTGATTAGCAGATTGGCAGCGTAAGTAACTAAAAATTGATATTTTTTCCTATTGAAAACATTGAAACGCGTTTTCTCCAGTTTTTAATTTCACGATTTTTCTAAATTGGTGGGCGTCGTAGCTAACAAACCAAACGACTTATTTAATTGAACCAAAGGTTTTTTATTCAGTATTGAATTATCTTCTAAGTGAACTAAAAAAAGGCAGAGAAAAATGTTTGGCGGGTTTAAAAAAAATGTATTTAAAAAAAAAAAAATTGAAGGTATTATAACAATTATTTAAATAAACTTTTTGACGAACTTTTTTAGTACACTTAAGAGAATTCAATACTGAAGAAAACAAACTTTGATTCAATTAAATAAGTTATTTAGTTGTTTAACTATCACGTCCGCCAATTTAGAAAAATCGTGAAAATAAAAACTGGAGAAAACGCGTTTCAAAGTTTTCAATAGGAAAAAATATCAATTTTTAGTTACTTACGCTGGCAATCTGCTAAACAGCTATTCCTGCTCCAGATTCTTGTAAACATATTCTTAGTTTATCGATTTAAGCAATAAAAAAAACAACGATTTTTTGACATTTTAATTCAGGACAGCCCCTTAAATGGTTTCATCTATCGAATTATTCCAATATTTCTTGAACTAATAATAAAATAAAGTTTTAATAATTATATTTTACAATACAAACATTTTATGTTCTTGATCTCTGGAGAAAGCCGTAACAATAGTAAGTTTTCCTTGTTCAGAATATCGAATGAAATCATCTTTGCATAAGTAATCTCCATTTCGATTTCGACATCCAAAATACAATTTTAATAATTTATCAGATGCCGTTTTCTTTGCTATTTATTTTATTTTCTTTACAAGGAATTTGGTTTTTTTTTGTAAAATTTTTTTTTTTTGGGGTCGGTTTTTTTTAAGGAAAAATTTTTTTTGAAGTCGGTTTTTAAAAAAATTTTCTTATTTTCCCATTATGAATGAGTATACTTTTTCAAAAAAAAAAAAAAATTTCGCAGAAATCGGTTATCACATATAAAATGAGGATTTTCCTCGATTTTCCGGAGATCCCCTCATCAGAATGCGATTTGGTGACAATGGGACCAATCGGGAATCAAACCCTTTAAAACAAAAAAAAAATTCAAAATCGGTTCATAAATGACGGAGTTCTGAGGTAACAAACATAAAAAAAAAAAAAAAAAAAAAAAAAAAAAAATACAGACGAATTGAGAACCATCCTCCTTTTTTGAAGTCGGGTTAAAAATAGAAGTTGTTTACTTTTTAATCTATAAAAGGTGGAGGAACATTATCGAAAATGTATGCGTTCATTCAACATTTGCTATTCACAACATGTTAAAATTCCAATTTTTGATGATTAATTACATGGAAACTCTTCGTCAGATTTTCTCCAAAAAATTATTTTATACGTTAGCAATTAATAAGATATCAATAATTCAAATTTTTATCTATAAATTGCCGATTTTACCTATACATGTGTCCGATCAACCTTAAGTCGATAAATAAACTATCAAAGAATATGTTTACAATGACTGTTATCTGGACCAGGAATAGCTGATTAGCAGATTGGCAGCGTAAGTAACTAAAAATTGATATTTTTTCCTATTGAAAACATTGAAACGCGTTTTCTCCAGTTTTTAATTTCACGATTTTTCTAAATTGGTGGGCGTCGTAGCTAACAAACCAAACGACTTATTTAATTGAACCAAAGGTTTTTTATTCAGTATTGAATTATCTTCTAAGTGAACTAAAAAAAGGCAGAGAAAAATGTTTGGCGGGTTTAAAAAAAATGTATTTAAAAAAAAAAAAATTGAAGGTATTATAACAATTATTTAAATAAACTTTTTGACGAACTTTTTTAGTACACTTAAGAGAATTCAATACTGAAGAAAACAAACTTTGATTCAATTAAATAAGTTATTTAGTTGTTTAACTATCACGTCCGCCAATTTAGAAAAATCGTGAAAATAAAAACTGGAGAAAACGCGTTTCAAAGTTTTCAATAGGAAAAAATATCAATTTTTAGTTACTTACGCTGGCAATCTGCTAAACAGCTATTCCTGCTCCAGATTCTTGTAAACATATTCTTAGTTTATCGATTTAAGCAATAAAAAAAACAACGATTTTTTGACATTTTAATTCAGGACAGCCCCTTAAATGGTTTCATCTATCGAATTATTCCAATATTTCTTGAACTAATAATAAAATAAAGTTTTAATAATTATATTTTACAATACAAACATTTTATGTTCTTGATCTCTGGAGAAAGCCGTAACAATAGTAAGTTTTCCTTGTTCAGAATATCGAATGAAATCATCTTTGCATAAGTAATCTCCATTTCGATTTCGACATCCAAAATACAATTTTAATAATTTATCAGATGCCGTTTTCTTTGCTATTTGTTCCATAATGTATGCACGAAAGGGTGCAACGCCTGTGCCAGGTCCAATCATAATTATAGGTGGGTAAGTATTCTAAATAAACAAATTATCAAAAAACAAATACAAATTATTTTTGTATTGAATGGGTCGTTTCGTTACTTGACGACAATTCATTATAATTATTAAATAAAAAAAATATTTGAAATTTTCGTAAAATCACTTTATTGGACTAGTTTCGGAACACAGTTCCTTCCTCAGAAATAAAAATAAAATGAACAATTTTTACAAACTGTAGCAACAAAGTAAACATTTTCAGGTACTTAAGGTTGATTGGACACATGTACAGATAAAATCGGCAATGTATAGATACAAATCTGAATTTTTGATATGTTATTAATTGATAACTCATACGTATAAAATAATTTTTTGAAAGAAATCTGAAGGGTTTTCATGTAATTAATCAATAAAAATTGGAATTTTAACATGTTGTGAATAGCAAATGTTGAATGAACGCATACATTTTCGAAAATGTTGCTTCACCTTCTACATAGATTAAAAAGTAAAAAACTACTACTTTTATAAATTAAATCTCATACATTACGTTAAAATTAAAAAAAAAAAAGTCTGACGAAGAGTTTTGTAAATGTCTTAATTGAAAGATAAAAAATTCACGAAAATTTTCGTCCGCCATACTTGAATATAGTCCAAAGATGATTATTATTCTTAGTAATTAAATAATTATATAAATCCGAATACTAGTGATGTTAGATGCTATCTAAATATAAATAATTAATTTACAGATTAAAATTTGAAATTTCTGTTAAAAAAAGTGTTTCTGTTTATTATGAATTGCGGGGTACTGTCCAATCAACCTTAAGATAACATTTTATGAATGAGATCTAATAATATTGGAAAAACCTAAAACTATATAAACATTTTGGAATTGCACCCGCACATAAACAATTGAAAAAGTTATAAACAATTAAAAATTCCAAAGAAAAGGGGTTTACTTTTTTGAAAATTACTCAAAAACTATTGGAATTTTGCTAGAGAAATTTCACAAACAGATTCTTAAACAGAGGTAATTTCCGAAAAAAATGCCAAATCTCAGAACTTGATCTCTTATCTTATTATTTCGCATTCTAAACGGTCAAAAATTCTGAAATTTCGGGATTTATTAGAAAATATTATTTTTAAACTGTGAAAAAAAATGAGCAAAATCTGTCGAAAAGCGGTAGTATGCTGGAACAACCTTCAAACTATAAAACAATTAATTGTGTATGTACAACCTAAAATCTATTTAATTAACCATTTCACAATATAATTCTCACGATGTTATTTATAACCTAAAAATGTATACCTGTATGTTAAAATATTTGTATAATTTGTCAATTCAAAAATGTTTTTATAGTTTCAGGTTTTTCCAATATTATTAGATCTCATTCACAAAATGTTAAGTACCTGGAAATGTTTACTTTGTTGCTATAGTATGTAAAAATTGTTCATTTCATTTTATTTCTGAAGAAGGAACTGTGTTCCGAAACTAGCTAAACCTCTCAGGTGTTTCCAATATAATTAGATCTCATTCACAAAATGTTAAGTACCTCGAAATGTTTACTTTGTTGCTATAGTATGTAAAAATTGTTCATTTTATTTCTGAAGAAAGAACCGTGTTCCGAAACTAGCCAAATAAAGTGATTTAACATTGTTTTATTTAATAAATAAAAATTATTTCTATAAACCATTTAGCTACTCTTACCAATGAATCATCATTTGGTGTTGGAAATTTAAAAGTACCATTCTTAATTGAAACATTAATGGCATCACCTGCACTTAAATTTGCGAGCCACGTTGAACACAATCCGTATCGTTCTTTCGTTAATTTCGTTTTATATTTAACAACAGCTACAATTAAATGAACTTCATTGGGTATTGCGATACAACTGCTAGCAATTGAAAAAGCTCGTGGTCTTATTGGTTGCATAATTTCAAACAGTATATCTAATGTTAATTTCGAACATGCATGAGGGAAATCGTGTAACACTTCCAGTATATGACGTCTTGGACGATTACAATAGTTATATAATTCTTGTTGCCCCGCACTGCTTGTAAATTCGTTGCATTTCTCTTTTTCCATTTCATTTGGTGTAATTTTTGCAAGTACTTGAAAATGCCATCGACGCGGTATCGCATTTAAATCCCAATAATCTCGACATATTTGTTCTAATGTTAAGACTCTTCTGAGTGCATTTGGTACCGGCATTTGTGCCGGATATTTTGCTATCAATTTAACTTTAGTTTTACGATTTAATTTTACATTATTTCTTGCTAATTCATTAAAAAATTCCGTCACAGCTGATTCTAAATTCTTGGGTCGTACCATCACCACATCGCCTGGGTTATACTTTTGGGGTTCTTCCATATGTAACTTGATCATTCTGACATCCTAAAATCATTATTTTTTATACATTAACTAAATATTTTATTGAAAATATTAAGGATGTTTGAGCACTGGAGATTCAAAAAGATTAAGGCTTGATCTTTTTACATGTCGTTGAAGTGCATATAAATCAATTATAAAAGTTTCGGAGGGGTTGGGGTTACGGGGGTCTTGAATTAATTATTTAATGTGAAAGTTCGAGTTTTAATGCATTGCTCTTATGGAGAAACTCGTTAGCGTCGACATATTTTGATAATTTTCACTTAATAAAATAGAGATTGATCCAATAAAATTCCGATATGACTGGCCTAAAAAGAGATATTTAAGGAAAAAACTGAGATTTCGGGTAAATCTAATGTATGTCGGGGGTAGCTTAATTATCCTAAATCTCAGTTTTTTTTCTTAAATATCTTTTTTTAAGGCTCGTTATAAATAGATACATTGTAGAGGCTGCACTGGACGGGCTACACTTCGACCATAAGGTCCATTGTGATGCCTAAGGATGTGAGTGGAGTGCAAGGAATTTGTGAGTAGACTAGGAATTGGTAGATGTGGCTGTAGCCGACTCTGATAGGAACTATGCCGATATTTATCTGAAGTTCGTGAAGGAAACTGCAGAAAACCTTCTCAAGCATAACCGGTTACTTCGTTTTTGTCCATACGCCGACAGTTTAGTCAATTAACCGCCCCTTTTTTCTTTTATAATTGACAAACTGTCGCTGTCGGGATTCGAACCCGTAACCTCCCAGTTTCCAAGTATGCATACTGCGCAGACATAACGCCTTACACCGCTCGGCTACTTGGACTGGTAGGCCCGTCATACCGATAATAATGAATTTTCTCCATTTAACTTTACGACAAAAAATAATAATTTTATTTTGGACTTTAATGAATGTACACTTCCATTCATAAAAATTTAACCACCACTAAGTTACATTCTAAGCTCGTATATATTACTAAATATATTTATATTACATACAATAACAGTTAGAATGTTTCAACTGGTTCAATTTATATGAACTATATAAGATTTTGAAGAATTTTATAAATGGACTATATCTAGTGCTCGTACATCCATAAATGACTTTTATTTACTTGAAAATGTTGTTTGCTTGTTAATCGAACATTTTCGTTAACTGTAACTTGGAATGATTTTCCATTTTCTGTATCATAAATATTGCTAATTTTATTTGGTTGGCCTTTGAGATCAACTTGTTCAATCTTCCATCTGTAAGTTAAGTATAGTACATCGATTGAAAGTAGTTAAGGACGTTCAAGCATGACGCTTGATAGTAGATAACATTTTTTTTAGTGCATTGAATAGCTCAATTATGTAGTTATCCGTCCTCAAAAATTTAAAACCTGTCGTCGATCATTTCAAAGAGTAATTATTGATTACAAATCAAACGTATAATACAGCGTCTTATGGAGAACATAATTTTGTTTGTACTTAAAATTATAATAACTATATTATTAAAGTAGTCATCATAATAAATAATGTTTATAAATATTCTTTGAAATATGCAGTTTATATAATTGCATTTAAAAAATGGTGTTGACGAACGTTTGAATTAATTATTTAATAAAATTAAAACTGTTTTGTTAGGTTTGTTTTTGGCACCATATTTTGAAAACTGGCGACAGCGCACAGTAAAAAAATATAGTGAATGTCATAACAACACATAGTTTATTGTCAGATCTGTCAAATCAATTTCTAATTAACATTTACTGATATTTTACAATAAATAATTTTAATATATTTAGGACAAATAAAAAAAAGGTTATAAATCGTTGTAAGATTATTGATATACTTTACAACATTTTGAAAATCCTAAATAAATTTTATTAAAGATAGTACTCATTTGACTCTAGCGTAGCACATGAACGTCCTTATTGTGTACATAGATATTTAGAATTTTAACTTTAAATCTTAAATTATAAATATTTCTGTAAATATTAGTATAAGAGAAAAAATGATGGGAAACAAAATTATAGTAAAACTAATTTTCTACAACTTTACTTATAAATTTTTCGAATATTAAGGGAAATATGCCAAACATTGTTTCCCCCTCACTCTAAACCAGCCTTCCCCTTTGTCCGATTTTGCCCATTAATAAACTTGACCTTTCAAATACCAAAAAAAACGCATTAAATATCAAATTTCATTCCAATCGGAATAAAACTGTGACCGCTAGAGAGTCCACAGACATATAATTGACTAATGGAGTGATAGAGAGGATGATTTGACAACCCTTTCCATTAGTCAAATTAGTTCAACTTAGGGTAGTAAATTGGATAATAAGTACGTGGTGGGTTACCTGCATACAAAATCATCATCATATGGTTGAAAACCATTAGGTAAGGGCTCAATTATAAAAATTTGTTTCCACACACTTTCAATAAATGGATCAACAGTTGCGTCAATGCCCAACTCATGTTGATCATCTGCTAAAGCAATTGGTAACAGTTCATTAGCACCCAATTGCTGCAATCGTTTAAATAATCGTTTTGCCACAAAATTAAATTTGATATAACTAGAGTCTCCCAATCCAAGCACTGCAAAACTAAATTATTTAATTAGTAGCAGCTTTATTTCATATAAGTAATTAAAATACAAAATTAAATTTTGTACGGTACAAACCAAATATGTGCTAAACAGTCTGTGGGTAAACTTTTTCGTAATAAAATTTTCCAAAAGGTTTTCATATTATCTGGTTCCTCACCTTGACCAGTCGTAGAACAAACAAACACAACAAATTTCTCATAAGCAAAATTTGTAACGGGATAATCGTCTAAAGGTAAAACTGTTGAGTTAAAGTCGTATTTTTTTGCCTCACGCCAAAGTCTTTCTGCTACATCTTGTGCTGTTCCCGTTTGACTACCATACAAAATTGTTATACGTCGCGGTGTTTCCATTTCGATGTCTTCAACATTTTTTCTATATTCGTCATAGATGTTTGAAGTGTTATCAGATTTATTATTTGATAATTCAGACATCTTAAAAATTAATAAAGCAAACAAATTAAACTTCTTTATAATTTAAAAACTTAAATTTTTTAGAATATCATGTCAAATTTTACAAATTTCGTTTTTGTTCCATTGGTTAAATGTCATTTATCAGCTGTCATTGAAACATATGATCGGAAATCGGTCAAGTAAAGAGTTGAACTTTAAACCAAAAGGTGCGGTGGGTTTATTTGATATTGACTGTTCTGCGTAAAAGCGCTTGCAAGCTATTAAAATCAAAACGGCAGCCATTTAGCACTAGTGCTGATCTACGCTGATCACCAATATTCTGTCGGGGCAAGTTAACGAAAAATATAACGTCATAGTACAAAAATGGCACAATTAATCGTACACTAGAGCCATCTATACGTTTATAGTTTATTAGTGAGAACTAATAAACTATGAACAAGGAGTGTAACAACTAACTGAGTTAATTGTTTGAATACCCAGTATATACTGAGTTTGTATATCGATGTCTGAACAATTCTTCAAATTCAAAGTTTATAAGATATGCGTTTTTTTCTGCGATCAATATTTTCAAGCATGATAAAGTCGGAACTTAATATACATTGTATACTTACAAATATACTGGGTATAAAAATAGTATGTATGGATGCTATGTACATGTACATAGATTCTATGTACTATGTACATGCATGCCTTCGTTCACCTATCAATTGTATTTTTCATTTTCAACTTTGAGCACAAATTATGAGAAAACTATTCAGTGTATAAAAAAATTTTCAAACAAAAGTTGTTTATTTTAAAGAGAAGAAGATTTTTTGCCGACAAATTTTTTTTCTATCTCTTACGGTTTCAAAGACATATAATTTCCCCCCTGGCGGGGAAATTATATACACATTCCGATTTTGCCCATTAACGAACTTGATCTTAATTTTTTGCTCCAGAACACATACAAAAATTTTCAGCCCGTTACTTCTTTTCGTTTTTGAGTTATTGGCTTCATGGACAGACATGCGGAAATGGACTAATTAGGTAATTTTATGAACACCTATAACAAAATATTTTTCTGCGATCAATATTTTCAAGCGTTACAAAGTCGGAACTAAACTTAATATTCCTTGCAAGTGGGGGCAGTTGCCCCCACCTAGAGATTCAAACACAATGACTCATTGTTTTTGAATGAGATATGAGCTGAATTCATCATTCGCCTTATCGAAATTACACCCGGCGCAAATGCAAACGATGTCAGTCGAAAATCTTACAGAAACTTGCGAAACTATCGCCCAGTTTTATGATTTACCTAACATTAAAAATGAAATCAAATCAAACTGTGGCAGCGATTGTGCGGTATGATAAACCCAACCCGACAAATATGGCCGTTGTTGATGTCCTAAATGAGGCAAAAACCTTCTTTCCCGAAACGGGAAAGCGTTGAAAATTTTGACAACGTTTCACGTTGTGCACGGTAGAGCGATCGTTTAGCAGCCTCAGGAGACTAAAAACCTGGTTAAGAAGCACTATGGGGGAAAATCGCCTCAATGATCTGGCCATGATGAGTGTGCAGAAAAAAATTATTAATGAAAACTTACAAGATTTTCATAATAAAGTGGTCGAGTGGATTACAAAAAAAAACCGAAGATTGTGTTTCAATTAATAAAAATAAAAAAAAGAATCTCGCTCGACTACTTTAATATTAAAATCTTGTAATTGTCTCCTATACTATATTTTGTCCCAAATCCTTTTTATTCTATTATTCTAATAAATATAATAACTAACTATAATAAATGTAATAATATAATAACATGTGTTTTTGACTGTACTTAAAATTGATACTTTTCCCATCTTCCATATATCAACTTGCTGCCCCCCCCCCCTGAGCCATCGGCTGGCGACGCCCATGATACTGTAGCGGTATCGCTTCTTTATTAAATTATTATTATAATTTTGTTTATCATTTTTAGTTGTTGCATAACAACTATAACTTCCTCCTATTATCACGGTTGTTTTGAATGTTTATAACCTTGGTAATTTACATATAAATATATATAATAATAATTTAATAAAGAAGCGATACCGCTACAATACCTTGTATATTTACAAATATACCGGGTATAATAAATTTAAAATTTTACGGAGAAAAATGCAAAATTAGTAAAATTTACAATTTTATTTAATAAAAATTTCTGATTAATAAAAAATATAATATTTTTGTGAAAGTGTCAACCTTACAAAAAGTATTTTTGAATACCAGAAAAAATACACATCGTGTCATTTTGAAAATTTTAATTGATTAAAAAAAGAAAAACACTATCACTGTGTGTGTTCGGCCGAACTCAGAAGTAAGAAATCTTAGTAAGATGTTCTGAGCATCTGAGTCAGCCAGTTTCGGCCAGGACACTTTCTTTTTCTTCTTAATCAGTGTTGCCAGATATCTCGTTTAACAGTTGATCTACTGTTTTGTTAGTATATCTACCTTTTTTTTTGAATAAATAAAAAAATTTTTGAATTTGTGTCATTTTTTTCAATTTTTTATAATAATAATAAATTTAAAACTCCCCGGTCGTGCAAATACAAAATCAGTCATTACAGAACATATTCCATTATTTGAAATAATAGAATATGGTTCTGTAATTACTTTAAGGTATTATTTTATAATGGGATTTTAAACAATAAGTAATGCAATATATGACAAATAAAAAGAATTAATATTATTTAATATTTGAAGAAAAAAAATTCTATAATATATTAAATACTAATGTAATATAATTTTAATTATTCTGAATAAAAGTATTTATTTCAAACTATTTAAATTGGAATTTTCACTTTTTGGACACGAACTAACATTTTCCGATACAACGATCTTAATCGTCGTTTTCCAGGTTAACCACCGTAGTACGGGTACTATCAAGGTAGCCAAGGAGCTACCTCAAAAAACTCTAGTTCAGTAACGGAAAAATTCCGTTCGTTTTTATTCAAAGCGCGAGAGGTATAAGCTATCTCTCGTTCGGTACCGTCGGAAGTGAAGAATAAATCTTGGAAACCAAGAACAAAATACCAATAAAAGTACGTACTTGGCTAGTTATTTTAGGCGCCAGGTATTCAGCTGAGGTCCTAGCGGGATCAATGGAGATACCAAGATTATCAACATGAAATCCTAAGTACTCTATTTCGGAAAAGAACAAAACTGCATTTATCGAAGCTTATGGTTAAGTAAGGCCTCCTTTAACCGAAGAAAAACTTCCTTGAGAGTTTTTAAATGCTCATCAAACGTTTGATTCACGATGATGATATCGTCCAGATACACGTATACATGTCGCCGTCGGGATAATTTAGGACCTAAATGTTATCGACTAACCGTTGCATAGTGGCCGGAGAATTTGTGTGACCAAATTGCATTACCGTGGGTTTGAACAAACCACGTCGTGGTACAGTGAAATCGCCGAATATCCAAATCACGAAGTCGAATAGCATTCATAATAGGTAATGGGTGCGAATCGCAAGCGGTTACTGAGTTTAGTTTTCGTAGGGTCAGACAAAACCGAAGACGGTTTTTCCACGGTATGATTCGCTTTCTTCACCACTACAATTGGGTTCGTCCATGGACTTCAAAAAGGTTCGAAAAGATAATTTTCTAATATATAATCGAGCTCGGCATTTGGTTGATTCTGTTCTAACTGTTACATTTTTTACGAAAATTGTTTTTTATTCTGTAAGCGAACTTTCTTTACGTTTTTTCATGCATATTTTCATTCTACAGTAAAATAAAATTGAAAGTACAAAAGTATTTTGCTACAACTATAAAATATCGAAATGAGAATAAAATTTCAAATATTTATCATGCCATGGTACTGATTCATTTAACCACGGTACGTGTGGAGTTAGGCGATGTGGAGTCAGACTTGTTAATTTTCAATTATTGTATTCTTTTATTTAAGCTATGCATCATCATTCGAAGAGTTTTATTGTAATTTACTTATTTTTTGTTGTCTCTGAAACATTTGCGTCAATTTTTTTCTATTCGTTTCTTTCCTAACCTTGCTTGTTTTGATTCCAAGTTGTTGCTATTTAAATTTTCAGTTTTTTCCAATTCAATTGTTTCTTTATGTCGTGCCCGTGAATTTTTTTTCCATAAATTTTGTTGTTTACGACGAGCTCGCTTCTCTTGGTCCGATAATTGTTGAATCAATTTTAATTTTCCTTCCTTTTTTCTTTTTTCATTTCTTGCTCTTTCTTTTCGACAGTAATTTTCGTAAGCCTCTGGATCATCTCGTATTTTTTGTCTTCTTAATTTTTCTGCATTCCGTTTTTGCTCCAAACGCTTTTTTTTAAATTCAGTATTAAGCTTGTTTTTATTCGATGATAATTTTTGGTTTTGGAAACTTGTTACTCGTATCTTAATAATTTCAGCTGATTTCCCTGTGCGCAGTATTGGAGTCATCTTAAAAAAATATAATTAATGATTTAAATAACTTTATTAATATATGAATATATTTTTATTATTTTTTAACATGGTACTGACAGCCATGGTACTGACATTTTATATTTAAATAGTTACTATAATTTTTTTGTTATGAATTTCATATTATCCAATTAAAGTATAATTCAGTTTATTATTAAAGTACTAAAATTTATCATTTATGATCAAAAAATTCAATACTTAATTTAGTTTAATAATATCACGGTACTGACAAGTAAATTTATGACATACCTTTTTTAAAATTGAGTTTTAAGTTGACACAAGATCGTTGCACTTTTTCATTCGTGTGATGTTTGTAAAAAATTCAAAATTTTGTTTAAATCTAGGGACAAACGTTATTAAGCGGTAATTCAATGTTAAACTGATATATTAAAACAAAATATGTTAATTTAATTTAAGTTGAACTATATAAATTAAGATTTAGTAGGTACTTAATTTAAATTATTCATTGCGACAAAAAAATAACCAATTTAAAGGCATATACTAGAAAAATAGAGATGAAATATGTTACTGAGGATTGTATTGATATAAAAATTTAATTAGTAGATTGATTATGTATGACCAGGGAAAGCAAATAGTACAGGACATCAAAAGTCACTGTTAGAATGGAATCACCCATTTATAAACTCTTCGATAGGTTTTGAAACAAGATAATTTCGTTGTCAGTGTTCTACGAGGTGAGTTCGCGTGAGTTTCCCGAACTGTGGAAATTTTGAAAGTAGATGATCAAGTTCGAGTTGTTGTGTTTTGGATAGAGAAGAGTATTCGTTAATCAAGCATACGGCCAATTTAATGCGAGGTAGTGTATACGTACGATTCCTAAAGTTTAGGGAAAATCCCAATTTCTGGACCCAAAATATACACTCAACAAAACACCAAATCTTTGACATGTAAGTTTCAATCACGCGTTCGACTGTGAATTTTATATTTGATGAAGGAAAACACTAACAATTTGATCCATTTGCTGTATTAAAGTTACACTTTACTAAGTTACACCTGGATCTCGAAATCGGAGGTTGTAAATGTTTAACCCTATTCCATAATCGTTTGAACATGACCGTTAGAGAACTACCAGAATCACATCGACCTAACGCTTTAATATCTGAGATGAAAATGTTGAAGTATGGTCGAAAATCGCCAGGTTGGACCGAAAACCGACACTCGACGGAGTTTGAATTCCAGTTACAGGAAGTTTGGAGCACAGCTTGCTTAACGGAAAAATTCTTCACCAACAATAGCGAATATTTCCACTCATTATCATTTTTTGGAATCGTTTGGATTTTGATTCTGTGTGGACGTTTACGATTCGTTAAATGCCACGAGACTAGTTTTAAAAGAGGGTTACATTTAGTAAAAGTTCTCAAGGTAACGTCTTTTAATCCACATTTATTGTAATGAACCGTTTTTGGAGATGGACAGTTTTTAAATAAGTGTCCTACTTCGAGCAGTTGAAACCATGGAGACTACACAAGGAGATCGAACTTAAACGGAAAAATTGATAAAATATGATAACGAAATGGTAGAAGTTATATTTACTTTTTATGCCGCTAGGGTCGCTAGTTGTTGATCGGTACTGATCCGTACAGAAGTGAATATAGTGGAATATAGTATAATAAATAGAAGTGAAGTACGCAAGTAACCAGTTTTATTTCGAAATGATTATTTTGAAGTATGCAATTTGTTAAAAAAATTTATTAAATATAAAACATTTAAAATGGGAAGAGTATGTGCAGTAGACAATAGGGAATATGCATGAAAATTTTTTTTCACTTGAATTGAAGCATGTTTACTTGACAAATATCAAGATAAAATTGCTTTTAAAATAACTTTAAAAATAAGCGAGATATGAATGATTGAAATTCCCGATTAGACAAAGAGGGTGATAGCCCTCTTGATATGTTATGTGACGTCATATTACACTTCCACCATTTAAAATACACGTAAAACTCCGTTTTTAGTATTTTTTGCAAGAAAGAGACAGATAATAATCTTTAAAAGCTTATAGCTTCCTTGATATTTGTCGGATTTTAATTTCAGTATTAACAGTATTTTTTGCAAGAAAGAGACAGATAATAATCTTTAAAAGCTTATAGCTTCCTTGATATTTGTCGGATTTTAATTTCAGTATTAACAGTATTTTCATATTCTGAAAATAAATGTGAAAAAAAATTTTCATGCATATTCCCTATTGTAAAAGTGGTAGTGTTTGTGACAATAAGCAACGGGATCAATTGGGTTTAAAAAAACCAGGGTTTTTTAAAGTACCAAAATAATTTAATGATTTAAAGGATATGTCGTCAGAAAATTTACACTTGAATGCATATTTGTATTTTTATATATTTCATTTTTTATATATTTTTATTTTTTGTATTTTCAGTATTATTATTAATAAATAAAAGTTTAATTTAATATCTGATTCAATAGTTTATTTTCATTTTTAACCCGACTTCAAAAAAGGAGGATGGTTCTCAATTCGTCTGTATTTTTTTTATTTTTTTTTATGTTTGTTACCTCAGAACTCCGTCATTTATGAACCGATTTTGAATTTTTTTTTTGTTTTAAGGGGTTTGATTCCCGATTGGTCCCATTGTCACCAAATCGCATTCTGATGAGGGGATCTCCGGGAAATTGAGGAAAATCCTCATTTTATATGTGATAACCGATTTCTACGAAATTTTTTTTTTTTTGAAAGGGTATACTCATTCATAATGGGAAAATAAAAAAAATTTTTTAAAAACCGATTTCAAAAAAATTTTTTACAAAAAAAAACCGACCCCAAAATAAAAATTTTTACAAAAAAAAAACAAAATGCTTGTAAAAAAAAACTGAAAATCTGTTATAAAAAAATGCACTAAAAATTACAAAAAAAAAAAAAAAAACGGGTAAAAAAAATGTGTTATAAAAAAATTCACTAAAAATTAGTTGGTCGTTTAGTAGGTCTACCCATATTTAGACAAATAAAATCAGTTATAGAACTTCAAAGTCACTAAAAAGCGAGAAATAAAACCTATTTTGACAAAATGGAAACCGGACTTCTAAAATCAAATATTCTATAACAAAAGATGCACTAAAAAGTAAAAAAATAATTGCATATTCTTGTGCCAATTTTAGTTCACCAAAGCAAAAATTTTTAAATATATATGTACAATTATTGTTATTTTTGGAGGCGGTGTCCAAAAGTTATGTGAATTTGTCTATGTTGACACCGCCTCCAAAAATAACAATAATTGTACATATATATTTAAAAATTTTTGCTTAGGTGAACTAAAATTGGCACAAGAATATGCAATTATTTTTTTACTTTTTAGTGCATCTTTTGTTAAGTCGGGTTTCCATTTTGTCAAAATAGGTTTTATTAATATTCCAACTTTACAGGTTACTATTTAATTATTCGATGTTTTTATTTTTTATTTTTATGTAATTATTTTGCGAATTTTTAACTATCACTTCAACTTCAACTAATTCCTTATTGAAAAATTGAAATTACTTATCATTTATTAAAAGTATTTTATTGAGAAAATACTTTGGTTGCAAATAATTTTTATAATACTATAAATGCAACACTACTGACATCGTTTTTTTGCCAATTATTTGTTTACATGGAGTTAGGTATCCTTGTGTAGTATCTATGAGTTGAAAAATTAGACGGCGGAAATCTCGCGTCTAATAAACGATGCTCTTGAAGTAGAACTAGGATTGAAGAAATTTTAATCGAGAAAACAACTGTTTCAATTTAATAAAATAATCAGCACATCGTTCGTTAGATAACTAGGTTGAAGCATAGATCTGCTTCCAAATTGAATCTTCAGTGGATGAAAAATTGTAATGCCTCTTTAAAAGTAATAATACATTATCCTAAATGGCACTTTCCTTTCCCATGGTGCCAAACCAAAGAAGTGCGTTACCCGTAAACAAATCACAAGCAGAAGTTAACAGAGCAACGTCTGAAATTTTCTCTGCTTTGGATTACTCTGAGAAGCGGTCGATAAATTCTTGGACATCGAGGTACCAACGAATGGTATACCCGAGGACGTGTGAACGTCAGAATGTCCGTGTCGGAGATAAAGAATAGATTGGGTTTTCCCGAGACTTTAGAGAAATATTTGTAATTTAAATACAATACCCATAATAATGAATGTTACAAATTAATCACCTTTGTTACTTGATTAATAGTTATTTGAGTTTGATGAAGTTTTGAGTTCGAATTATCGAAAAAAACGGTAGAAAATTTAATAATAAAGCATTTTAGCGGTCTCTCCCAGGTATCAGGACCATAATTTTCTATCAAATGGCATGAACGGCATGCCAAATTAATAACTAATAATTTAACCTACAGCTGTTTCCAAAGGTATGATAGTTGTTTGAATTTGATGAAGTTTTGATGCCGAATTATCGAAAAAACAGTAGAAAGGTGAAAAATATAGCACTTTGTGGCCTCTCCCAGGTATCACGACTATAAATTTCTATCAAATGAGATGTGCGTTATTCCAAATTAAAGCTTACACACTGTTATTTTCAATGGTATGATAGTTGTTTTAAATTGATGAAGTTTTGATTTCAAATTATCGAAAAAACGGTAGAAAATTGAATAATATAGCATTTTGGCGGTCTCTCCCAGGTATCACGACCATAATTTTCAATAAAATGAGATGTTAGATAAACCGAATTAAAGCTCACACATTGTTCTTTCCAATGGTATAATAGTTGTTTGAGTTTGATGAAGTATTAATTTCGAATTATCGAAAAAACTATGAAATAACGGTAGACAGGTAAAAAATATATAGCATTAAATTCTCATTCTAAATTTAGATAATATGAGACAAATCGAAAAATGTATAAGTTGAGTTGTAGAAAATCAAGTTTTGTACATTTTATTTTTTGATCATGTTTTCTAGAACTCTAATGTGTACAGAGATATTTAGGATTATAACTATCAATTTTAATTCGTAAATATTTCTGTAAATATTAGGGTAACAGAAGAAATGATCAGAACCATAATTATAGTAAAATTAACTTTCTACAACTTTACTTCTTAGACATTTTTCGATTTTTCCAATATTAAGAGAGATATTCCAAATTTTGTGTTTCCCCCTCCCTCCAAACCTCCTCCCTTAGGATCGATGGATATTTGAAGAAATTTTTGCAAAATTTTTACATCTGTACGGGATTAATAACTCTATTTCTTTTAGGAGGTTAATTCTTGCTGCATTGTTCATTGGCGACTTGGTGGAACTTTTGTAAATTTGTTTTAACAATTAAAATAGTCGGTCAAATAGAAATAAAATTACCGAATTAACTTGTTATTTAGAGTTTCAGAGTTATAAATTGGTTTAATCTACAAAAAACTTTTGCGTGTCGGCTCTGACGCGTGATGGAGTTTACTCTTAGTTATTTACTATATTACGAGTATTTATTACTATGTTACGAAAATTTATTTAATTTTGAAATATTCTGCTTAGATGGCGCTAACATTAATTCATTTATAAAAAATTTAAATTTATTAATAGCCAAAATACAAATTTGCATATTTCTAACTTATATAATTTAACGATTCATAGTGTGCTAGTTATAGTTTATAGTTTCAATGGAAATGACAATCAAAATTGACATTTCAAAATTGAAACAAAATTTTAATAAAATAATTTTATGGTTTATTTTTTAGAAGTATAGTTTCTGTGGAAATGACAATTAACAAAATTTTAAAATAATTTTAGATATTTTTTCTTCAGAAGCTAACATTTAATATACAATTCAAAATATTATTCAAATTTTTATAAAAAGTTTACTTTATTATTATTTTTCTTAAAATAAATTAATGATCTACGAAAAAGGAAAATTTATAATGTAAAATTAATCTGAAAAGATATGTAAAACATCATAAATTCAAGTTGAATATCATAGCGTATAAAGTGTTAGCTTGTAAAAAAAACGCTTTTTTTTAAAACTTGATTTCACTACCCATCAAATTGTCGTACCGGGAAAATAATTGAAATCGATTCTAAAAAAGTAAACTTCAAAAAAGTTATTATACAAAAATTAAGCACTTTGGGTCAAGTTTTTATTCAAATAAGGCCTTCATATGTTTAATGGTTTGAAGCATGGATATTATATAAATGGTTTAGTCTGAATCAGGAGCATATATAATATTACATTAAGTTGTTTTAGAATTTATGGAGTACAAAAAGAAACTTTCTACTGTTATAATGTTGTCGTG
The DNA here is from genome assembly GCA_963920215.1 of Nineta flava. NCBI lineage: Eukaryota > Metazoa > Arthropoda > Insecta > Neuroptera > Chrysopidae > Nineta > Nineta flava. The sequence continues at coordinate 23,327,718 of OY986044.1, forward strand.
TTGATTATAATACCCTCATTTAAAAAAAAATCGTTCCAATAAACCACATACATGATTATCCATTGGTACATATTTGTTTTTTAAATATACGTGCAGATGCCAGCATAATCGTCTGAAAGCTCACGTGTGTGTTCATTATAAATAAAAGCTCCATTTATAAATAGTACTTACTAGATAACTGTTCAAACTGTGATTTTCAATAATTATAAATATTAAATAGAGGGTAAAAACTTGTTTGTTAAAATTTATTTAGAATTATTTACGTAAAGTGTAATAAGCTACAAGTAAAATCAAATATTAAAAAAAAACAACTATGAACTTACATTAACAAACTTTCTGTGTTTACGATCGACTCACTTATGCGGGTACTAAAAATTATTTATTTAATAATATCTTCGATGTTAAATCAATATTAATGTAATTGTACGTTAGTTACATGTGGTGAAAATTCTTATTATTTAGTGCATGTAAATACAATTTAATATATTTATTATTATTATCAGAAATAGTAGTCACGCTACGATAGATAGATAGTTTATACTTGATTCATTGATACTTTATTTAACGTGTTGTCTGTCTTAAGTAACAAAACTGCTTATTGGTAAAAGCTATAACAAAAAAATAATAGTGTTTTTTTTTATTCAGTTTACAAAAATTAAGATAAAACAATTAATATTTCGAATAAAAACTAACTAATCATTGATCACGAACATTCATTTCAGTATTTATCTTTCAATATTTTCGTACCAGATACGAACAAGTGCATTTGTTAACTTATAAACTTTTTTAACATATTAAAATTGCAATAAAATGTTGTATAATATGATATTTACTATAGTCACGACTCATATTTCATTCAGTTTTATCAATAACAACTCTGTTAAAGATAGTTTGAGAATGTATTTTGACATATTCGTATAATGACATAATTAATAAATACCCAATTATTGAAAATTAACTTTAAAAATTCGATTTATTTAGTTTTGTATTGAATGGATCGTTTCTTGACGAAAATCCATTATAATTATTAAATAAAACAAATATTTGAAATTTTCGTAAAATCACTTTATTTTGACTAGTCTCGGAACACAGTTCCTTCTTCAGAAATACAAATGAAATGAATAATTTTGCAAAATATAATCAGATCATTGTGTATGTACAACCTAAAATCAATTGATTTAACCATTTCACAATATTATCGAATGATAATTAGTGAGAACTCTACGTTTTTGAAATAAAATTTCAAATTCGCCCCCTTTATCTAGATCAGTTTTTTTGTATTATAAATACGTATTTCGACTACAAAGTAGTCATCATCAGTATAAATTAGCTAGTCGTAATTTACTCTTTGACAATTAGAAGTAATAATTTTAAATTATATTGAAATTGCTCTTGGTACAATTTCTTTCATTCACATTTATTCCTGTAAACTTTACTCTAATTAAAATTACTCTTATATTGTCTCAGGATATGTTACCTGTCGCTAACTTGGTGACAGTTTCACAATCTGAAACTGTCATGGTGAAACTATCACCAAGTTAGCGACAAGTAACATATCCTGATACAATATAAGAGTAATTTTAATTAGAGTAAAGTTTACAGGAATAAATGTGAATGAAAGAAATTGTACCAAGAGCAATTTCAATATAATTTAAAATTTATTTTACAATTTAGTATATTTTAATTTAGTAACAAGTAACATATCCTGAGACAATATAAGAGTAATTTTAATAAGAGTATAGTTTACAGGAATAAATGTGAATGAAAGAAATCGTAACAAGAGTAATTTCAATATAATTTAAAATTTATTTTAAAATTTAGTATATTTTAACTCAGTTAATTTTCTATTTATTTTTATTTTTGTCTATTGATCTCGACTTTCTATCTACTTCTAATTGTCAAAGAGTAAATTACGACTAGCTAATTTATACTGATGATGACTACTTTGTAGTCGAAATACGTATTTATAATACAAAAAAACTGATCTAGATAAAGGGGGCGAATTTGAAATTTTATTTCACAATATAATTCAGACGATGTTATTTATTACCTAAAAATGTATACCTGTACATTAAAAAGTTTGGATAATTTGTCAATTCAATTTTTTTTTATAGTTTTGAGTTTTTCTAATATTATTAGATCTCATTCCAAAATGTTAAGTACCTGAAAATGTTTACTTTGTTGCTACATTATGTAAAAATTGTTCATTTCATTTTTATTTCTGAAGAAGGAACTGTGTTCCTAAACTAATCAAATCAAGTGATTTTACAAAAATGTCAAATATTTGTTTTATTTAATAATTATTTATTTAGCTTTATAATTGCAACAAAGCTGCAAGACGTGCAGAATGTATTATTTGAATAATGTATTAAAATAATACAAAAAGTATTAGTGTTTTTAATATAGTGTTTATGAGGTTCTTGATTGGTGTAAACTTCAACGTAGTCGAGTAAATGAATTTTACTTCTTATTCCTCAAGAAAATATCTGATTTTGCTGATTTTTTTTTGTAAATGTTTGCTTTTTTATAAGATACATACCAAAAGCTTTATCAAAATCGGTCCAGTTGTTTTTTGTGATTCATGACGCCCGACAAATAGACAATTGGGATGTTGACTGAAAATTCTTTTTCACTTCAATTGAAGCATGTTTACTTGACAAATATCAAGGTAAAATTACTTTTTAAATAACTTTAAAAATAAGCGAGATATGAATGATTGAAATTCCCGATTAGACAAAGAGGGTGATAGCCCTCTTTATAGGCATTGTGACGTCATAACGTACTATCACCATTTAAAATACACGTAAAACTCCGTTTTGCAAGAAAGAGACAGATAATAATCTTTAAAAGCTTATAGCTGCCTTGTTATTTGCCGAATTTAAATTACGTTTATAAATATTGTTAGATTGTAGATTGCAAAAGCTGCCCTGGACGGGTTACACTTCGACCATAAGGTCCATTGTGATGCCTCAGGATGTGAGGATGTGAGTGGAGTGGAACGAATTTGTGAGTAGACTAGAAATTGGTAGGATATGCGGCTGCAGCCGACTATCATAGGAACTATGCCGATATTCATCTGGAGTTCGTGAAGGAAACTGCAGAAAACCTTCTCATGCATAGCCGGTTACTTCGTTCTAGTCCATACGCCGACAGTTTAGTTAATCACCCGCCCTTTTTTTTTTTTTATAATTGACAAACTGTCGATGTCGGGATTCGAACCCATAATCTCCCAGTTTCCAAGTACTGCATACTGCACAGACATAACGCCTTAGACTGCACGGCTACTTGGACTGGTTAAATATTGTTACAGTATTAACAGTATTTTCATATTCTAAAAATAAATATGACATATTAGGTATCAGTCAACTACCCAATTATAGTTTAATAACAATTTTGGCGAAGTTTTGTACTGAGGGCACATTTTTTTGAGGGCACATGAATCTTTATATTGTTTAAACAATAATTATGCTATTTATGAAAAAAAATGAAGCATATGCAGTGACCTGTGATAACTACCCATCACCTGAATGGGATAATGTCTCCAATGCTCCAGATGTAAAGGAAAATAAAATTATCATTTTTTAATTTTGTATTGAATGGGTCGTTACTTGACGAAAATCCATTATAATTATTAAATAAAACAAATATTTGAAATTTTCGTAGAATTACTTGACTTGACTAGTAAGTAATTGACTAATTGACTATCGGAATATAGTTCCTTCTTCAGAAATAAAAATGAAATGAACAATTTTTACATACTGTAGCAACAAACTAAACATTTTCAGGTGCTTAACACAATGCCGGCTGTACATACTCGGCGGGACAAGGCAAGATATAGCCAATGCGAGAGTGAACTCACAACGCTCGGCCTGCCTTGCGTCGACTTGCCTCGCCCCGCCATCGCTCCATTAAAAGTAAGTTTTTTTAACACGAGTCAAAGAAAGCGAGTGGTGAATACATTTGATACGAGCACGAAGGACACTCTCGTCTACATTCGATTCAACGTTCAACCGCCATTTTAAATAATCAACTATCAACCGCTTTAATTGTATCTATCCGCTTTAATTGTACGCCGGTAAAAATCAACAATAAATTCGTAAAACATGATGTATCTCTGATTTTTTAGTATGTTGTTTAGATCCATTCTCAACTCTCAAAAAGTTGTGGAAAAATTTTTACACGCGAAAAACCGCGGAATTTTTGGACTTTCAGATTTTTGCACTTTTGGTTTCAGATTCTGCTATATATCTCCTAATCCATGCATTTTTCATTGAAAGCTATCCTATACGCTTTTTAAGAACATTAAATTTGTGACAAATTAAGTTCAATCGGAGCTCTGTAGGTCAATTGGTTACCGAATTACGGCACTTTGAAAATAGACCAGTTTTTCTAAAAATTGAAAATTTTAGTTTTAGACCTTCTTTGGACCGAAACTGCATCGAAACCATTGATCCTACGAGTACTGGCAGAATATAATTTGTAGACAATTTAATTAGCTTTAAATTAAGCGCATAGCGGGGTCTGCAAACCTCGTAGTTCTCTTCGTGTGTGTACAGCCGGCATTAAGATTAATAGGTACAATTAAAGCGGTTGATAGTTGAATATTTAAAAATAGCGGGTGAACGTTGAATCGAATGTAGACGAGAGTATCCTTCGTGCTCGTGTCAAATTTATTAACTACTCGCTTTCTTTGACTCGTGTTAAAAAAACCTACTTTTAATGGAGGGATGGCGAGGCGAGGCGATTCAACACAAGGCAGGCCGAGCGTTGTGAGTCCACACTCGTGGTTGCTTTGTCTCTCCTTGCATCGCCGAGTGTGTATAGCCGGCAATACAAAATAGAACATTTTATGAATGAAAGGCAATAAAAATGGGACGAACCTTGAAACTATAAAATTATTTTTGAATTGACAAATTATACTAATTTTTTAACATACAGGTATACATTTTTAGGTAATAAATTACATCGTCTGAATTATATTATGAAATGGTTATTTAAATTGATTTTAGGTTGTATATATATATACAACCTGTTGTGTATATATACACAATTAACTGATTACATTTTACCAACAATTAAAAATTTACACAAAGAGGTTCAATAAGGGGTTAGTTTTAAAATCCAATTAATAAAAAAACATTTTTTTGTATACTTAAATTATAACTTATTAAATTGTTCATATGTTATACGAAATTTTCTAATTTTATAGTTTTTTAATACATTAATTCTATATCATTCTAATATGTATAGAAGTGTATTATAATAATATAATGAAAAAAAGATTCCAAATTCAACTTTTATTCAAACTTTCAACAATATCTCGTGAAGAAAAATTATTTTTTTCCATAAATAGCATCTAATTAATGTGGCACACTAAAATTTTTCTGATTTCAAATAATATGTAAAAACGAACATTTACAAAAAAATATCAAAATGTTCTTGAGGATTCAATTTTCAGTTTCAACGGTTTTTCTGCTGCTTCATCCATACGACTAATAAGTAGTGGCGTCGTGAGCCTTACTTATTCGTGTGGGCCAATATTGGGCTTGATAAGTATAAGGCGGGTAATATTTTTTTACACCAATAAAAATTTTAATTCTTTTTTTGCACATATTTTATATTCCCGCTATATAAAATATGTGCAAGGATATATTAAGTTTAGTGCCGACTTTGTAACGGCTGAAAATATTGATAGAAGAAAAAAATTTTTGGTATAGGTGTTCATAAAATGACTTAATTAGTCCATAAACGCATGCCCGTCTATGGACAAGATAGTTCAAAAATGAAAAAGATAACGACTTGAAATTTTGTGCGTGTGTTCTGGAGTTAAAAAGTAACGTCAAGTTCGTGAATGGGCAAAATCAGATTATAAATATCTATAAAACTGACAGAGAAAAAAAACATTAAATTAAAGAAATATTTCTTTTTAAAAAAAATACTTTTGTTTGAAACTTTTTTCATAAACTTATTATATACCGAGTATTTAAACAATTAACTCAGTTAGTTAGTTGTTATTTTCACTTGTTAATTTTGATTTTAATAACTCCAAGGCACATTTGTAGTGTTGGGCGAAGTTAGAGGATCGTAGTTACGAATTGGGAGACTGGGTAGGCTAAAGAATAGGCCAGTATAATTTTAGGGGAGCCTCGGTTCACCCTCTCTGCTGACGCCCCTGCTAATAAGTGTGAAAATAAATAGTTCAATGGTACAATTTGTACGAGTTATTGATTTGAATTATAAATGTTCTACTTTCAAATTTACAGTTTAATAAACTGACCCACTATTAACGAAAACATCTATGAATATAATCATTTTTTATGTCTTATTTTGCGTGATCAATTCGAATGATAAAAATTTTATCAATTTGGAAACAGTTAGAATAGAAAGATAAAAACCATATTATCACTATAAAACTTGCCGATGATTTTCGTTGGTATTTTTTTTATTGAATATAAACACGAAAGATTTTATCATTACAATACAACGAAACGACACGGACTTGACCTAATAATAAAGTTATAAACGATACGATTATTAATTCAACTTCAAATCAACACTGTAACTTCATTTATGCAATATACATTACATTACATTACAAGC